>CP139506.1:435742990-436225893 GCA_021014915.2 Artemisia tridentata subsp. tridentata | reverse complement strand
GTTACAGTTTAAGCTCTTTTCAAGCTTGCAACTGATACATCTGATTTCTACATTTGCTTTTTTTTTTTGGTCCTGTACAGCATGCTTAAAATGTTTTAATAAAATGCTATCGATCCTAAAATGTTTTGTTTCTTTGTTAAACAGATAATGCTGGTGTTATTGTTAACCCCAAAGGAGAAATGAAAGGTACACGATATCACATTCTCTTTGTGCTGTCTACAAACTTGATTTTCCTAGTCTTGGTTGCTAACTTTGTTCTTGCTTATCCAGGGTCTGCGATCACTGGACCGATTGGAAAGGAATGTGCTGATTTATGGCCAAGAATTGCAAGTGCAGCAAACGCAATTGTTTAAGTTGTTTTCTCTTTAAGAAAAACTTTGTAAAACTCTAGTTGCCTGAGTTTATTTTGATATGTGCAGACTTTGTTACGTTAATGGGATTTGGATCTATTTATATATACCCGATATCTTTTGTTGTTACCGAGTTTTTCACTGCTCTGATTCTATTCTATGCGATGTTAGTACTTGGAATGATGATTGGTTATTACTTATGTTGAAGGTTTATTTGGGCATTGTTACTCATTTAGTTCTATAAAATTCCTTGTAATGTGATTTTTTGCCTAGTTTGTTCGACATATGAAATGTTCACTTTTACCATTGCACCCGTTTCAACACGAAGTCACGAACCACCCAATAACTGTTATCATAGTACATTCTTCATTTAACAAAAAATATGTGGTGAAACCTTCTATTTGAAAGGGAAAGTAGGAACAAGAACAAAATATACAAAATGAAAAAAGAAAAAGAAAAAAAAAGGACATTAAAAAAACAGAAAAGCAAATTTATTAGACATTAATGAGTAGGGAAAACAAAGTTAAGAGATGTCCTTCAACATCTAAGTTCAATCAAAGTTTCATACTTCCTATCAGAGAAAAGTGATGTTAATCTTAACTGCATTTTAACCACATCTTAATGACAGAGAAAAACAAATGCACTTTTCGGTTAAAACTACTAGGGTGATGTTATCCTAACACCCCCTATAGGGGGTGTTTCCAATGATTGGACGCTGCCACCGGTTTTACTGTCTGTTTTATCGGGTTGTACATGTTGACTAAAATAGGAGGGTCCCACATGTAGGGGGTGTTCCTTTAACACAACTCAAACTACTAATGCGTCTGACTAATTCAGATTAAAAAGCCTTTTTTTAAGAAACCAAACTCAGGGCACTAGGAGTGGGTAGCGGTATGGCCAAATTTATGGACCATACCGCCGGTAACACCGCCGCTGGCCTTAAAATCATGCCCAAAATTTATGCCCAACGGCATTATATACCGGTTGCCATGAATTCTCATTTGACCGTTGCTACATGAATTGATCCAAAAAAAATAGCTGTTTGGCATTAAAAAAAAAAAAATAAAAAAAAAAAAAAAATAAAAAAATATATATATATATATATATATATATATATATATATATATATATATATATATATATATATATATATAATTAAAAACCCCTTTTTTACTTATATATACATACCTACTTCCGTTTAAAAAACATCAACAAACATTCAATCAAAACACACCCATTTTCATATACACTCCACCAAAAAAAATGTCTTCATCTTCCGACGAAATCATCATCACATCTATGCTACCCGATTTATCCACAGGTAGTTCATGTGCCTTTTTTCTAGACGCGATAAAAGAGATTGAAGCCTTTGAAGACTCGGGAAGCTCTAATGATTCACACACTTATATTGAGCGACACCGGGAACAAGGCGTGACTACTTCGTCGAAGACCCTAAGTTCGGCGAGCATTTTTTAGGCATCTGTATCGTATGAGTCAATGGTTGTTTTTGAAGATTGTTGGTGACATTGAAGCTAGTTTCCCGTATTTTCAAGAAAGCACGGACGCGAGGAATAAAAAAGCTTCACGGCGATACAAAAATGCACGTCGGCAATTAAACAACTCTCAACGGGTGAACCCCCGGATAACTTCGATGAATATTTATATATGGCCGATAGAACATCACGCGAGTGCCTTACATATTTTTGTGATGCGATCATTCATTTATATGGTCGAGAGTTCTTACGTAAGCCGACTTCCCATGACGTCGCAATGATCCAAAAGGCGCATGAAGAAAGACATCACATTCCGGGGATGCTTGGTAGCCTAGATTGTACACATATTGAATGGAGGAATTGTCCTAGGCATTTGAGAGGCCAATATACGCAAGGTGATCATAAAGTGCCGACTATTAATGTGGATTTGTGGATTTGGCATTTGTTTTTTGGTCCTCCCGGGTCAAACAACGATATCAATGTGTTGAATCAGTTGCCGTTGTATCTTACTGCCCGAAATGGAACGGCTCCAGATAGTTCATTTGTTTTACGCGGGCGCTATTACAAACGTGGCTATTTCCTTACCGATGGGATTTATCCTAATTGGTCTACGTTTGTTAAAGCGTATCTGCATCCAGTTGACCCGAAAGAAAAGAAATTCAAGCGATTACAATATGATCTTACGGAGCACGTAGCGGTTCTAGACTTGGCATATCTCGATGACCCAACGGCTCAACCACCACCGATTGAAGACTTAATTTAGTGTTATGTAGTTTTTTTATTTTTAAAAATAATGTTGCAACGTAGTTTTCTTTTTTAGTTTGTAGTGAAATGTTATGTTTTTAATAAAATGTTATGTTTTTAATTAAATTGATTTTAGTTTAATTATAAAAAAGAAAAAAAAAAATTGAGAGGGATGAGAATTTATCGGGCGCCAGTGAATTAGGTTTGGAGGGATGATAATTTATGAAATGAGTTGACTAAAGTTTTCATACGTTTTTGTCCGTTTTTCATACGTTTTTTCCGTTTTTGTCCGTTTTTCTTACCTTTTTTTTTTCCGTTTTTGTCCGTTTTTCTTACGTTTTTGTCCGTTTTTCTTATGTTTTTTTACGTTTTTGTCCGTTTTTCTTACGTTTTTTCCGTTTTCATACGTTTTTGTCCGTTTTTCTTACGTTTTTTCCGTTTTTGTCCGTTTTTCTTACGTTTTTTCTGTTTTCATACGTTTTTGTCCGTTTTTCATACGTTTTTTTTTTCTGTTTTTGTCCGTTTTTCTTACGTTTTTCTTACGTTTTGTCCGTTTTTCTTACGTTTTTGTCCGTTTTTCTTATGTTTTTTTACGTTTTTGTCCGTTTTTCTTACGTTTTTGTCCGTTTTCATACGTTTTTGTCCGTTTTTCTTACGTTTTTGTCCGTTTTTCTTACGTTTTTTCCGTTTTCATACGTTTTTGTCCGTTTTTCATACGTTTTTTCCGTTTTTGTCCGTTTTCTACGTTTTGTCCGTTTTTTTCGTTTTTGTCCGTTTTTCTTATCGTTTTTTTACGTTGTCTTTTCTACGTTTTTTCCGTTTTTGTCCGTTTTCATACGTTTTTGTCCGTTTTTCTTACGTAAGAAAAACGGACAAAAACGGAAGATCGTATTTAACACGTATAAAAAATTACATAAAAGTAAATAAGAGTTACCTCGAGATCCTAGCAAGAACAAGGATCAATTCTTCTTTTCTAATCACAAGATCAATAAAGATGGATTAACGTGGAACCCCTTACCGTTTTGTTCCACAATCCAAGATAAACAACTAAAGTAAGTTGTTACCGAACTCATGTACACACGTACTATAACCGATCAAGCAATAATGCTAGTGATTAGACACGTTATTAAGCCAAAAACCTTTGTTTAATAATAAATAAAATCGATCTATTATTCAACTTAATAATAAAAGTCATCTACTGTCCATGACAGTGATGATTTGATTGATCGACATTCAAAGGAAGGAAAAAAGACCACAACTGTGTTGATTATGATTTGATTGATCGACATTCAAAGGAAGGAAAAAAGACCACAGCTGTATTGATTATAGTACAATGCACAAAAAGTCCAACTGCATTTAAACCAATATGTCTTGCTTTTATAGTGAATGATTTGACTTGGAAGATAAGGCATGCGATTTAGGGTTGTTATCCCTTATGTCGATCGGTGCAAGTCTTGGGCTCCAAGACTTCTAGATCCTTCCATCCCAATTAAACTAATAGTTCTTCCATTTTAACTTAACGGTCGTTAGTCAACACCGTTAGTTTACATAACGTCCGTTATGTATCATTTTGTGTCCAAATAGTTAATATATACAAATATTATACATATTAATTATTTACTTGATCATCATACGTAAAGTGTGCAATCCCTCGGTCCCGAGTTCGAATATAGACATACACATTTAATATTTTTTCCATTAACTCTAACACGTAGTTCATATTCGTTAAGAATCAAAGAAAATGTCACACGCCAATGTTAATTGTTACATAAAGTACATTATTGTCAAACAAATACTAACATAACAACTTTTCATTATGTAAACTAATCTTTTTTTTATCCTCATCATATTTATAAAGAAAGGCATAACCATTCAAATATTCAATACAACAAAGTCTTTTATGTAGATCTGAAATGGAGTTAACGACATTCTTGTGCAATAAGATCATAGATAAATAACAAATATACACTACTAATCTAAGTATGAAAATAGAATATGTTCTCTGTGTTTGCAGCTTCATTTATGTATGCTCCGATTCATTTTGAGATGAGTTGGAATCTGTAGTTGTTCCATTATTGGTAGCGTCGAACTTTGGCATGTAACCTGCAATACATGCGTTTGTATTCTACCTTGAAACCTTTGAATTGACTATAGAGAGAATCTTGTAATCTACATTTTGTATATATATATATATATAATATATATATATATATATATATATATATATATATATATATATATATATATATAGCGAACTGCAAAATTCCTCTATAATTAACGACGTTTAATTATATATTAATCTCCGTCATTATTTTTAATCACCATTTTTACGGGAAAATTTAAAATTTTCTTTATTATATTATTTTAACGTGAAAACGTTATCGCATAATTTACCAAATAACGGGACGAGCTCGTACGCGAACCCGGGTAAAAATTCTACATATTATATATACATTCAATTCATACTGCCATAAAAGAATCAAATGACAACATGACTTTAAAAACTATATTTTCTAAATTCATGCGTATAATGTCATAAATTCGTGAATGAGGATGTCACGTATTTTATGAAGTATGTGGCAATATCGAGATAGATGAATGCACACATACAAGAATTTCATTAATTGAAATAAGTATTCTCAAAATTTCTAATAGATCCACATTAGTTGATTTATGCTGTGTCAACAAGTATGGTGAACATGACTTGGGCATAATTCATTAATGGAAATTATCATGCATTGATCTATATTTAGTATTTGGATAAGGGATGTTAAGCAATTATTATTTACAATGAATTAAAATATGTGGTACGTTTGTTTTCATTAATAATAAATTGTATCATATATCTGCATGTTTATATCCATGAATATATTGATATATATTCTAAATTGTTCGTTGTCGATTAATGATATGGGAATATCATTAAATAAAGACAAATGTGAGGATTTGTAGAATTTACTGTAAGGTTGAGATGCTAATATCACATGATATTCAAGGATTTGAATATAGGACTATCCCGACTTCATGAGTTTACTTTATGGATCTTGTCATTAAGTAAATCATGTATATATTTATCCTTAGACTTGAGATACCAGATAATCGTTCATACATGTAGTGCATTTCTGTGACTCAATTTAACGCTATACGTCACTGGTAGCTATACGGATTGTTTTCGGAAGTGTTGCAAAGTGTATGAGTTATGCTCGTAGTCAAAATGGGATTTGTTCCTTCAAAGTTAATTTGAAGTTTAATACTACTGGGCCCCTCGTGGGATTAATAAGATGTTTGTGCGGCCGCACCCATGATCTCCCCTGACTAGTTCAGAAGATATGGTAATCTTATTGAATCATAAATAACGAGAAACATAATTATTAATAAAGAATGACTGAGATCCATATCTTTATTAACGTAGTATTAGAAACAACAAGATAAGTATAATGATTAAAATCATCAAGTGGTTTGGCCAGGAGACCACACACCTGAGTTGTACTAGGGGCATTGGCGTGTTGCTAGACGCTAACCAATGTCATTACACTTTTAATAGATTTTCAAGTGGGAGCTGTTAGAGTTAATGGAAAAAATATTAAATGTGTATGTCTAGATTCGAACTCGGGACCGAGGGATTGCACACTTTACGTATGATGATCAAGTAAATAATTAATATGTATAATATTTGTATATATTAATTATTTGGACACAAAATGATACATAACGGACGTTATGTAAACTAACGGTGTTGACTAACGACCATTAAGTTAAAATGGAAGGACTATTAGTGTAATTGGGATGGAAGGATCTAGAAGTCTGGAGCCCAAGACTTGCACCGATCGGCATAAGGGATAACAAGGGTGGAGATATACTGACCCTCCCTTAGGGAGAGTGTGTTGACTTGACCAAACTGCCGCCACTGTACTGTCTGCTTTAAAACTTGTATATTTTGACTAAAGTAGGCGGACCCCACATGGTAGGGAGGGTCCGGTTAGTGTGACCCAGATAACAACCCTAAATCGCATGCCTTATCTTCCAAGTCAAATCATTCACTATAAAAGCAAGACATATTGGTTTAAATGCAGTTGGACTTTTTGTGCATTGTATTATAATCAATACAGTTGTGGTCTTTTTTCCTTCCTTTGAATGTCGATCAATCAAATCATCACTGTCATTGACAGCAGATGACTTTTATTATTAAGTTGAATAATAGATCGATTTTATTTATTATTAAACAAAGGTTTTTGGTTTAATAACGTGTCTAATCACTAGCATCATTGCTTGATCGGTTATAGTACGTGTGTACATGAGTTCGGTAACAACTTACTTTAGTTGTTTATCTTGGATTGTGGAACAAAACGGTAAGGGGTCCCACGTTAATCCATCTTTATTGATCTTGTGATTAGAAAAGAAGAATTGATCCTTGTTCTTGCTAGGATCTCGAGGTAACTCTTATTTACTTTTATGTAATTCTTTATACGTGTAAAATACGATCTTGCTTCCGCTATATGTGTACTCTTGATGTGTTTATTTATTTAGATGTGTTACATGCTATTTAAATTCCGACACTACGTCGTTTTCACTGCAATGTATACAAATGAGCCGCGGCAACGCGCGGGTTTAAAACCTCGTTTAACAAAATATATGTGGTGAAACCTTCTGTTTTGAAAGGGAAAGTCGGAACAAGAACAAAATATACAAAATGAAAAAAGAAAAAGAAAAAAAATGACATTAAAAAAACATAAAAACAAATTTGTTAGACATTAATGAGTAGAGAAAACAAAGTTAAGAGATGTTAAGACACTCCTTCAACATCTAAGTTCATCAAAGTTTCATACTTCCTATAGGAGAAAAGTGATCTTAATCTTAAGTGCCTTCTACCACATCTTAATGATAGAGAAAAACAAATGCACTTTTCGGTCCAAACTAATAATGCGTCTGACTAATTCAGATTAAAAAGCCTTTTTTTTTAAGAAAACCAAACACATCCCATTTGCACTTTTCGATCCAAACACATCCCATTTAATAAGCAGAAAAGACAAATGATCTTAATTCATTTTGTACTTCGTGACCTAAATTAAAATCGGGTGTAGCCCGTGCCACACCCGACATACATGTAGGTCTTACTACGTCAAATATGATCACAAAACTATATATGAATAACCTGGCCGGTTATTATTTAGTGATATAATTTATAGCTCAGTTTACTCATTTTGACTTTTGGTAGAAGTTTGTTGTTTGTTTATTACATATACAACTCTAATTACTATTGTTTTATACAATCATACAAATGAGTCAAAAGCGGTGATACATACACGTAACAAAACAATATAACAGTTTAGAAAAAAGGGTCGTAGAAGATTTTACAACTTGTTTCATAGGTCACGTAAAGATGTTGATTTGCTTGAAGGTAACTTTCACTTTCTTAGTTATATATAAGTAGGGTATAATGGTAAATTAATAATTGCAACTTACTAGGCAGCCTAAATTCTGCAAAACGGAAAAAACGTATTCAGCAGGTCACACGGCAAGTATCTTTAATGTACTAAACCTAGTTGTTAATCATTTTAGGAGAACGAGTCAAGTATCGTTAATGTACTACTGTAATACTTTTTACAAGGCCTTTAGTTGGATTTCGACTTTTTACTAATAAAGGTGTAAGGTGGTCAATATTATAATCAGTCTTATTTTTAAAGTTAGTTCTAGGGTATTTCATGCCTACCTATCAGCTAGCATAATTATTAGGATTATCTTTTAATTAGTCGAATAATAAACCGACACGTTTACTTTTAAGTAGCCATATAGTGTTTCCTCTTCTATAAATACATGTTCATTTCTAGCATTAGCAAGATGAGAATTATTCTCCATATATATCTTTCTTTTTTCCATTCTTCTTACCAAGCTTGGTAAGGTTCGCCCTCAAGCCCCACCTGCAAAATCAAAAGCTTCTCCTTTCCAAGTACCTGCAATCAGTACCAAGGTTTGTAAGGTTCACCCTCAAGCCCCACCTGCAAGTCCTGAAGCTAGTGATGGTGACTTACCAACTAGCTGTGCAATGGCCACCTGGGGTTTGCACTGGAAATTCAGGTGTCGAGTGTAAGATCAATCCAGTGCCAGCTGAATTTAAAATTCATGGTTTATGGCCTCAACCTAATGGTCCAGAATCAGCTGAAACTTATGATGCTCAACAGGTATATATACTACTGTCTAAGATTTTCGGGAAGGTTTTGCACAAATTTTATTTTATTTTTTATTTTATTTTATTATTATTTTTTTTAATTTATCTTAATTACTAAAAATCACACCATAAAGACTTTTTTAGTCAAGCTAAAGTTGCACTACAAAGAAAATAACACAAAATTGGGGGTTGCACATACCAAAAAACGACACATTTTGAAAAAAACTACACTGCATGACCCAAAATTAGGTGTGGCACGTGCCACCCGGCATCCATGTAGTTCCGTCCCTGCTACTGTCTATAGACTTGTATATTTTTCTAGCTTGTACTATGTTGATTCTCTCCCTCCCCAACCCAATTTAATTTTGAAATTAATCTTAATATTGCAGCTAACTCCCATAACTACAGAACTGAACAAGCACTGGCCAAATTTAAAGAGTAACCAACAGTCAATAAGTAACAATATAGAATTTTGGAGAGGAGAGTGGATTAAACATGGAAAATATTCTGAGGTGGGAGTGCGTGAATACTTTCAGAAGACTTTAGAGTTGTTTAAAGATGTTGGCGAAGGACTTAGGGGAAAACTTGCTGCTGAAAACATAACACCAACTATGTATAACACCTACAAGCTACAAGACATAGAAGCTGCGCTGAGGAAGATTAATGGTGGCTTCTCTTGTACAGTTGTGTGTAATGAAAGAAATAGCAGGAAAAAGGAGAAGCAAATTCAAGAGATTCGGTTCAGCTATACCAAAGATTTCAAGAAGCAGAATAATGCTCCTTGTTCAACATGTGGTACTGCTACTACTGAAGTTATGTTTCCTCTAATGAAATAAACTTGTTTTCATGCCTGCATGCAGTCCACCAGTACTACCTCCTTTGAATGGTGTAGTATTTACTATAAATAAAATGGATTGTCTTCTGCATGGGTAATCAACTTCAATCTATCACTCTATCAGTATGTAATCTGATAATAAAAATTCTATCTCTACTCGATCGAACTCGATTTAGTTATATCCATACGAACCAAACTATTAAAAATATGTGGTGAAACCTTCTATTTGAAAGGGAAAGTCGGAGCAAGAACAAAATATAAAAAAATGAAAAAAGAAAAAGAAAAAAAAAAGGACATTAAGAAAACAGAAAAACAAATTTATTAGACATTAATGAGTAGAGAAAACAAAGTTACGAGATGTTAATCTTAATTGCCTTTTACCACATCTTAATGACAGAGAAAAACAAATGCACTTTTCGGTCCAAACTACTAACGCGTCTGACTAATTCAGATTAAAAAGCCTGTTTTTAAGAAAACCAAACACATCCCATTTGCACTTTTCGGTCCAAACACATCCCATTTAATGAGCAGAAAAGACAAATGATCTTAATTTTGACTGCTCTTACCGCATAGCGATTGGACAAAAACAAATGCACCTTTTTGGTCCTACGTTATTTTGTAATGTATACACATATTAAGCAATTTAGATTCCAAGTTTGTTATGTGAAAGTTTTACAATCATTGTTATAAGAAATTAATTCAAATTTGTATATAAAAGATTATGGGTAATTCCATATATACCCACTTTAAACACTATAATATCATATTTACCCAACTAAAAATAATAATCTCATATATACCCAACATACACTTCATATTTGTCAAATTTACCCATTAGATTATAAAACTAATAAAAAATTAATTCGCATTACTAAATTCTTATTATCTATACTACATATAATGTATGAATGCACCTCACTCTTAACTTTAAGATGTACAAGACAAGAAGTATAATGTACACAACTTTAATGCACATACTCACTCTTAATTTTCAGACTTACAAGACAGGAAGCATAATGTACACCACTTTAATGCACATATTAAAAAGACAAAAAAACACCACTTTAATGGTATTAATGTAGTCAAGATATTTAATGTAATCAATTAATTAACTGGTCAATAAATACAATTAATGTAGTTATTAAAAGACCCTTTAAATAAGAAATACAAATTATCAAGCATATTGTACAGCCAAATTAAACATAATTCTGCATTAAATGTCAGTAATACAAATAATAAAGCACATTATACAAATATTCAAGCACGGGGCACGGGCTAAACGGCACGGGCCAAACGGGCTCATGTTATACGAATCACTTTAAAAAAGACCCAAAAAGACGAAATAAATTACTTAGTTAAGGAGTTAAAATACGTCGCATAAAATTCTTGATATCCGTAAATTTATTGTCAAAAATAGTATAATAAACTAAAATACATGGTTAATCAAAAAAATTTATTTGAGGGTAACCACCGCCGCAACGCGCGGGTACCCTGCTAGTATATTCTTAATAAGTGATAAACATTCCTACCCTTTTTCTTTTTATAATTTAGGTGTTTTGAGTAGGGATAATCACTTATACGAGTGAGTGTCGAATTCTAAAACTCAAACATCTGCGTGTAATTTAACTCTTAATAATTAGATAAAAAGAATCAGTAGTGTTAACTACTTTTGCTACAGATGGTAGCATCAATATATGTTGACCACTAGGGTTCACAAGTTGAATCATCAAATGTGATTTTTACAAATTACACGTGACTTTTACAAATCACGTGTGATTTTTCTGGGCGAAAATTTTGAAAAAAAAAAAGTTCGTCGAAAGTATATAATAATGCATATCTATAGAAAGATAATTTAATTCTCGTCGCGATGGTATGATTTCTTTCGCGTAACGATTAACGGTTGACGAGATATTTAATTTTTAAAAAAAGTGTGAAAGTTTATATTATTTATTTTGATCAAAAAATGAATTGTTAGAATTGGTTCATTGGATTTATAACAAATATGATATCTATATTGAACTTTTGCCTAAAAAGAGATGCCTCATTATAAATATTAATTAAAATATGTATATAAAAAGAGATGACCCATTATCAGCCCAATAAAAAAGTCACTGGTTCTTGATCGTGTATTATAGTAATATTTAAGAATGTATTTGTTAATTAAAATGTATATAAAAAGAGATGACTCATTATAAATATTAATTAAAATATGTATATAAAAAGAGATGGCCCATTATCAGCCCAATAAAAAAGTCACGTGGTTCTTGATCGTGTATTATAATATTTAAGAATGGATTTGTTATTAAAATGTATATAAAGAGAGATGACTCATTATAAATATTAATTAAAATATGTATATAAAAAGAGATGGCCCATTATCAGCTCAATAAAAAAGGCGGAAACCCGTAACGTGATTCTTGATCGTGTATTATAGTAATATTTAAGAATGTATTTGTTAATTAAAATGTATATAAAAAGAGATGACTCATTATAAATATTAATTAAAATATGTATATAAAAAGAGATGGCCCATTATCAGCCTAATAAAAAAGTCACGTGGTTCTTGATCGTGTATTATAATATTTAAGAATGGATTTGTTATTAAAATGTATATAAAAAGAGATGACTCATTATAAATATTAATTAAAATATGTAGTATATAAAAAGATATGGCCTATTATCAGCTCAATAAAAAAGGCGGAAACCCGTAACGTGATTCTTGATCGTGTATTATTGTAATATTTGAGAATGGATTTGTTATTAAAATGTATATAAAGAGAGATGACTCATTGTAAATATTAATTAAAATATGTATATAAAAAGAGATGGCCATTATGAGGTCAATAAAAGAGGCGGAAACTCGCAACGTGATTCTTGATCGTGTATTATCGTAATATTTAAGAATGTAGTTGTTAACTAAGAGGTATATAAAAAGAGATGACTCATTGTAAATATATGGATTTATTAATTAAAAGGTATACCAGCCCAATAAAAAAAGGCGGGAAACCCACGATCGTGTTTTATATAATATTTAAGAATGGGATTTGTTAATTAAAATATATAACGGCTAGCTCCTTATAAATAATAGACCATAACGCCAATCAAAATATCAAATCTTTCTCCAATTGAACGAAAGAAATACTTCATTCTAAGAGAGAAAGATAGACAATGGCGGCGGTGGCATTGGAGGCGGTTCCTGCGCTAGTTGAAGCGGGGAAGGATTGTGGGCGGCAGCATTTGGTGCGGCGGATGCAGAAGCGGTGGCGGTAGGAGCGGCGGAGTCGTCGGAGGCGGCAGAGGCTGCGGCGGCTGAAGCGAAGGCAGCAGAAATTGCTGAAGCGACGGAGGCGGCGTCGGCGAAAGCTGCAGAATCGGTGGCGGCGGCACAGGCGGCAGCGGCAAAGGCGTCGGCCGCGGCAGAGGCGGCAGAGGTGGCGGCAGAGAGGATGGCGGCGGCAGAATCGGCGACGGTAGAAGCGACGGCAGCGGCGCAGGAGGAGGCGGAAGTAGCGGCGGAAAAAGCAGCGGAGCTAGAAGGGAATCTAGGAGCGAGGATAGGAGCGGCGCTAGGATCGAAGATATCAACGGCGCTAAAAGCGGCCCAAACGTTACTAAAATGGGTTGCAAAGACAACGTTGGATTATTTATTACTAAAGACGGCGATAGATCTAATACCGGAAAAGATTCGTAAGGTATTAGCAGGAATGATTATGTCGTTGGCTGGCTCGGCCACGAAGTTGTTGGGTGTATCGTACCAGTACCAGGGACTTTCAGGAGGCTCAGAGGAGGGAAAACAATTGGCTAAAGGGATAAAAGAAACTGTAGATGACTTACATACAAAGGGACGCAAGTTGATGGAACCAAGCAATGTGAAAATAAATAAAGAAACGCATGAGCAAATGATGAAAGATTTGCGCCAACAAGCAGAGTCAAATAAGAAAGAGATGCAGAAAATGGATGCCATTACGAAGGAAGTGGAAGACTTAATGAAGGAACATGTGGCCAACCCCCCTCCCGCATGAGGGCCAAGAAAACCAGTAACAAGTTGAAAGGAAAGCTTAAGTTGTGTACGGTGTGGATCATGTCGATCAAATAAATGCATTATGCATACAGTACTTTGGGCCTGCTTGTTTAGTTTTTTATTAAGTCTTGTAAAATTAATGTGTCTGTCTGTAAATATGCTGTCTGTTTATAGATGAATAAATGGTTGTTTGCGATAAAGTGTCTGGTGTTATACCCTTTTATATAAAATAAGTGATGAATAAAATATGTTGTTTGAAATGCTCTTAACAAACATAATGCAAACAATTGATAAATACATTAAAATATACATCTCATATGACATAATAATATTAAATAGGACCAAACCGACATTAACAAGTTGATGATAATTATAAAACAAGTTCTCGAGCTAATTAAACGTGATATTTTAAGAACAAATCTTAAATTCAAACATTTTTTTTTTTCAACTTGAGGGTGAGATAATATAAGGATTCTAAAACGCTCATTATGTCCACTAATTTTCAAAAAAATTGCCATCTTTTCCTCAACACTTATGTACCTACTATCGTGCAACCAATTTTTTTGTTTGAAATGATTGCATAACGGTACATATGCATCACGAGAGAGACGCATCAATTCTTGACATTGTGTATTGGATCCACTTAACAACTCTTGTGTGTACGCACGCCCACTTAATGCTGAATTGTTATTCCTTATCCTATGTAATCTCGTTGATTGGTTTCTTCGTCTTACGAACCAATAAAGAATAATTAGAAACAATATTTCTTCTTCGAGATCCATAACCTTCAAATAATAAAGCAACAATTAGCTCCAGCAAGTATATATATGAAGTATATTCCATTATAATATTTCATATCATATCAGAAGCATAAAACATTATAATGTTTCATATATACAGTATGTTCCATTATATACTTTATAAAGTAGATATAAAACATAATAATGTTTGATAACACCAGCAACATATGCAATAGGGGAATATTACCAGGTATATAAATACATTTGTGATAGCATGTATATAACTACATTGGTGCTGCTGCAGGTGGTATAATTTGTCAAGCATCAGGTAGTACACATGAAACAAACATGAAATATTACCCGGTTAACACACTTGTCAGCTTTCATCTTCATCCAAGCTTACCTATGATCATTTGGCTCACAAAAAATTGCAAGTGCAACATCGTACAGCTGGTTATCTTCGTCCCACCCAATCTCGTCCAACCTCTTGAGGCAATCATCAAATGTAGGAGGTTCAAGTTTTTGAGTCTTTGGAGGTGGTTAAGGTGTGTTATGTTTTTCAGCCATGATTTTCAGAACACCCATGATTTCTTCTTCCACGACTGTCATCACTTGTTTTCCCTTCCTCTTAGTTTTTTTCAGCTTGAGGGTGAGATAAGGATTGCGTTGCTACAGAAATGGGTTGTGATGTTTCCACGATCTCGATCTCTTGATCATCTTCAATCACGAGTGGCTCATCACGTGGTATAGGCTCATGTGAACTCGGTCCCCAACTTCGAATTCACGTGGACATTGCTCCATCAAACAGTTGTGCACAAAGGTCAGGAAAAGGCAAAGTCGTCTTCCTCAATCCTTCAGCGTGCCTATTTTTCTGTTTTAAAAAAGACGTATAACTATACACAACGACGAATAACTAAGCCAAAGAATATATATACATATATTAAGTAAGAAAGTAACCTTCATTTCTATCTCCCATTCCTCATCAGTTAGATTAAACGTGTTAGTTGATGGGTCATAAACATTTCCAGTCTGATTTGAGGAAGAAGGTCATGCCAGCTGTCATTGTCAGGCAGAGGAAACCTTGGCGCCGAAATGATGGTGTCTTCATGTACTTCGAAGGTAGTATTATATTATACTTTCTTTTTTACCCTTTTCATGTTTGTTGTTTTTATGTGCAAAATAGTATTCTAGGAAAACATGTTTTTTGTTTTGTTTTATAAAATGCAATGTGTTTGTTGTTGTATTGGTGTTTAATAAAGTATAAGGGGGTGTTTATATAAGCCTATTGGTGTCTTAGAAGTTTAGTTATTTGGGGTTATCATCTTATTTACTGGAGATTACTAGCTTATAAAGTTTATGAAAGTGGATAAACTCAAGTCAACAAATGAGTTTATCAAGTTTTCAAAAAGTCTGTTAATTAATAAGCTTATTTGATGGGATTTTTGCAAAATTTGATAAGTTTGTTAGCTACTTGGTTTTAACATTATAAAGTCTGGTTACTTGGGGTTATGAGCTTATTTACTTGAGATTACTAGCTTATAAAGTTTATAAAAGTGGATAAACTCATAAGCTAACAAAAATGAGCTTATGAGTTTATCAAATTCTCAAAATGTCTGTTAAATAAGTGTATTTGATGGGCTTTTTAAAATATTGATAAGCTCATTAGCTTATATTTTTAGAACTTGTTAGCTTATCTAATTGGTTTTGACCTTATATAGTTTATAAGCTTAAGTGAATAAGCTCATAGTTTCAAAAGTTAAGCGTAAGAGCTTTCCAATTTTTCCATAAGCTCATTAAGTTAGCTTAAACAAACACCCCCTAAAACAAGGTTCATGGCTATGAAATGTGGGTTTAGTTTGTTGATGATTTATAGTTGAAATTCTATTTTTGGGGTGTTTGGTGTAACTATTTGTTGATGACATGGGTTTTTCTTTTGTTTTGAGTTTTTGATGTTTAAGACGAAAATTAACCAGACTAGTCAAGTATCTTTTCGTTCTCATGGTTTGATACTGTTACACGTATTGTTAGTTTTTTGTGAATAATGAAATTAATATTTGTATGTCCGGTTTCGAACCCGAGACTCGGGATTGCACACAATACGTGAGAGTTCCATTGGTTTGAATAATTAAATATACATTTTATATTTATATTTATTTATTCATTTCACTAATAACACTTAACGACGGTTAGTACTTAACGGTGTTAAAGATAACGACCGTTAAAGGACTAAAAGTGAAAAGAAGGATCTAGAAACCCATGGTTGGGTTGGATCGGCTGGAAATAGCCTTGGGCTAGGCTTGGCCGACTTTTAGAAGGAGTAGGGAACAAGTAATGTGTTTTAGGTTTTGCCTATAAATACAATTCACTTGTTATTGATTTTCACCTAATCAAGTATCCCTAACTCTAGCCAAGCTTCTCTTCTTTTCTTCCTCTTGCTATACCTTGATCGACCCTCTTTTTAAGTTCATTAGAACTTGGCGATTCAAGTGTTGCAACAAAGTGTTTGGTTTGTTAGTGATCTTGAACCTAGCTTTCCCATTGGAACGCTACTATCGCGTGTTGATCTTGAACCTAGCTTTCCCATTGGCGATTCAAGTGTTGCAACAAAGTGTTTGGTTCGACATATTCATAACCCAAATTAGGGTTCTTGTTGTTCTTGGTGATTACGCGATTAAGGTACGTATTTATTTAAGTTAATTAATTACATGTTCATTAGATCTTTCCGCTGCGTGCTTTGTGATGTTTTATGTGTTTATGTTTTTAATAGTTCACATATTCCAACAGTGGCATCATGAGCCTCGTTTAGAACTTGTAATTAATTACTAAAACCTAAAAATTGGATCTTTATTAGATACATGCATTTAATTTTCTAGGGTTTTAGTTTGAAACCCTAATTTTATTTATGTGGATCGATCCACTTTAATGAGTTAGGGTTTATGTTAGTTTTCATTGAAACTTGTTAGAAACCCTAGATTATGCATGGAAAAATTTTTAGGGATTAATTTGTGAATACTTTGTGATGTCACCAATTAATTAAATACGTACTAGATATTAACATATTAATATGGATTGCATGATTATGTGTTAATATGGTATCCATGACAAAATCTTGCATATTTTGTCATGGTTTGATGTATGGGACGATTTATTTGTATTGCTTGCTACATGATTTAAATAAATCTAAAATTGGGGAAGACCTCAATATATTAATTAAAAGGTTATGTGCAATGTGGTATCTAACTAACTAAAACTTACGCGGCCAAATTTATTTGGTGCTGTGGTCCATTGGGTACAATGAGCTCGAAAACCAATGGGAGTTTTGTTAGTTACATACATTTAAAATTTCACATAGAATTAATAATAGGATTTATTGAAAAAGGTTTGCATGTGGCTATATGATATCGTGGATGATCATATATTTGTTATTATGTGTTTATTTATTTTGTGAATTACTTGATCTTTTGTGTTTTATATTATGATGGATTGTAAACTACAAAAGAGGGTAATTTTTCATAATAAAAATAAATAAGACTAATAACTATGAAACCTTTGTAGTAATTTTAATTATTGCCAAGTCTTATGTGCCGACAGTGGTTCGCTTCGCACGGTAATTTGCTCCCAGGCGAGACTAGCAATAATAAATTTACTACATTAATTGTTTTAGCAAGAAAATTATATTCTTTTAGTTGATTGATTGCGACTGTATTAAGTGGTCGAAGCGGCGGACCTAAAATTGACAAACTAAAAAGTGGGTTCTAGTTGGTTCGCATTAAATTGTGACCTTAGAGGGGCACGGTTTTAACCAGCTTCGGCGGCTGTCGTCCCTACGCCCGCCTGTGCGTCAATTTTAGACTTACCAAGTACACCACAACTAATACGAAGCATCTTAAGGCAATGTTGTAATTTATTCAACGCCTCAATTAAAAGATTTGATAATTTGAGCTACGAATGTGTAAATGGTTTTGTTTTTGAAAACATATATGATACAAAGATGAATGCATGACATCTTTGTACATATTTTTTGATTTAACACATCAAAAACTTTATTACCCTATAAATTTAAGTTATATGTCACCCAACTACAAAAAGAAACACCTAAGGTTTCATCCTACATCACTAGCAGCCAAAGCTGAATGTTGATGTTCAAAGGGTGGTCATCTAAGGGTAAAATTGAGTACTTTATTGCTAGCAGCCAAAGCTGAATGCAATAAACTGACGTCAATTTACAGTTTCTTAAGTTGGTTAACTTAATTGGGCACTTTCATTACTAGCAGCCAAAGCTGATGTAATGAAACGGCGCCAAGGCATAAAGAATTGGGGATGAAACATGCTTACATTTTGCAACTGATGTTGGCAATATAAATGTAAGTCCCAAGATTTCTAGGAATTGCAAATTTGACATTGGCAATTGGGTGATCCCGTACCTTATTGAGCACTTTTATTACTAGCAGCCAAAGCTGATGTAATGAAACGGCGTCAATTAGGATCCTAGTTTTCATAGAAAATTAAATGGTTTTTAAACCAATGGGTGTTTAATTTTCTTGAAATGTTTAATTATCGAAAGTACTAACTTTTGAACTTTTTCTGTAGAAATGGCCCAACCCGGAAACTCGTCAAACATGACTTCCTGTTTCAAGATGATGCTTGAAAAGGAAAAACTGACTGGGACTAAGAATTTTAACGCTTGGTATCGCAATCTAAGGCTTGTTCTTAGGATTGCCAAACGTTATGAATGTCTTACTGAGGTTCTTCAAGAAGCTCCTCCTGCAAACTCTTCTAATGAAATACTTAGAAAGTACAATGAAACCTATGACAGGCACAATGATGCGGCCTGTCTCATGCTATCGGGGATGGATGATCAACTGGTCAAACAGTTTGAGAATTATAGCCCGAAAAACATGATTGATGAACTGACACGTATGTTTCAGAAATCACCAATGGCTGAATTGTATGATATACTTGACAACTTGGGCAAGTGTAAGCAGGATGCCACAACACCCGTAAGTGATCATGCACTTAAAGTGAAAGGTTATCTAGACCAACTAGATGAACTTAATTGTGGGTTTGTGGAAGACGTTAAAGTTGGCCTCATCAACAAATCCCTCAATGAGGAATTATATGGTGATTTTGTGCGCAACTTTAACATGCATTGCAAGGGGAAGACATTTTCTGAATTGC
The DNA here is from genome assembly GCA_021014915.2 of Artemisia tridentata subsp. tridentata. Classification (NCBI taxonomy): domain Eukaryota; kingdom Viridiplantae; phylum Streptophyta; class Magnoliopsida; order Asterales; family Asteraceae; genus Artemisia; species Artemisia tridentata. The sequence goes on along the minus strand of CP139506.1, from coordinate 436,206,366 downwards.
ATGCAATGCTTATTGAGCATGAGAAGTCCCTCACAAAGAAAGCTCCTACACCTGCTGTCATGGCAATAAGAGGTGGTAGAGTAGCTAAGCCCGGTAAACCGAAACATGTGAACAAGAAAGGAAAAGGCAAAGCTGACAAGGGCAAGCAGATTGTGACCTATCAGCAAAAGCCGAAGAAGCAGAATCCTCCTCCCAAGAAGGATTATCCCAAGAAGGATGCGGCTGCTTGTCACCACTGTAACACTCCTGGACACTGGAAGCGTGACTGTCCATTGTTGCTTGAAGAGTGTCGCAAAAATAAGAATGCCAAGGCTGGGCAGGGCGCCAGCACTTCAGGTATTTTTATGGTTGAATTATTTTCTTTTCCTCGTAAGCAAAATGCCTGGATATATGATACAGGATGTGGTACTCACATTTGTAATACATCGCAGGGGCTTAGAGGAGCAAAGAAGCTGAACTATGGTGAATGCTACTTGTATGTCGGCAATGGGATACGTGCAGCAGTAGAGGCCATAGGGACTTTTGATCTAGTGTTACCTTCGGGTTTGATTTTGGTTTTAGACAATTGTCATTACGCACCTTCTATTGTTAGAGGTGTCGTTTCAGTTTCTTTGTTATTGGATTTGGGTTTTAAGCATACTTTTAATGATAATGGAATTTCTGTTTCTCTAAATTCTGTTTTTTACTTTAATGCTATTTCATTAAATGGTGTGTTTGAAATTGACATGGATAACCATGTATCCAATAAAAATAATTCTATGTATAGCATCGGGAATAAGAGAGTCAAGTCTAACTTGGACTCGTCTTATTTATGGCACTGCCGTCTTGCCCACATAGGTAAGAATCGCATGGAAAAGCTGCAACACGATGGGCTTTTGAAAAATATCAATGATGATTCAGTTGATAAATGCGAATCTTGCATATCTGGAAAGATGACAAAGAAACCTTTCCATAGCAATATGGAGAAGGCTTCGGATCTACTTGGATTGATACACACGGATGTGTGTGGTCCACTTAGACATGTGTCTAAACGTGGTGCTGTCTACTTCTTGACCTTCACGGATGACTATAGTCGTTATGGTTATGTTTATTTACTTAAACATAAACATGAAGTCTTTGAGACATTCAAGGTCTTTAAAAATGAAGTAGAATTACAACTCGGAAAGAAGATTAAGGCACTTCGATCCGATCGTGGTGGTGAGTACTTAAGCCAAGAGTTTAAGGATTATCTGGGTGAGTGTGGCATTGTGCAGCAACTCACTTCTCCTTATACGCCACAACAAAATGGTGTATCTGAAAGGAGAAATCGTACTTTGTTAGATATGGTACGATCCATGTTTAATCTTACAACTCTTCCCTTATCCTTTTGGGATTATGCTCTTGAAACTGCTGTTCACGTGTTGAATAGGATTCCAACTAAGAAGGTTGATAAGACTCCATATGAAGTATGGACTGGAAAAGCTCCCAACTTTTCTTACTTAAAGGTCTGGGGTTGTGAGGCGTTTGTTAAACGTGACTCACCTGATAAACTCCAACAAAGATCTGTTAAGTGTATCTTCGTAGGATACCCTAAGGAAACGAAGGGTTACTACTTTTACTTCCCACCTGAAAATAAGGTCATCGTGGCTAGGTACGGTGATTTTCTTGAAGATAATCTTATATCTCAAGAAATCAGTGGGAGAACATATGATCTTGAAAATGATCATGAAGATACTTCACCTTCTGAAAGCACTAACACACTTCCTGTGGAACCAGAAAGTTTAGGTCCTCCACCTGAAGTTGAAGTGGTACCCGTCCGAAGATCTTCAAGATCTGCAAAGGCTCCTGAGCGTCTATGTTTGAACATAGATGATGAGGAAACTATACTATTGGATCAAACTGATGAGCCAACTAGCTATAGAGCTGCCATTATTAGTCCTGAAAAGGAAAAATGGCAGACTGCCATGGATGGGGAAATGCAATCCATGAAAGATAATCAAGTCTGGACTGAAGTAGACCTTCCACCTAATGCTAAGGTAGTTGGGTGTAAGTGGCTATTTAAGAAAAAGACTGACATGGATGGCAATGTACACACCTATAAGGCTCGTTTGGTAGCTAAAGGCTTTACCCAAACATACGGTGTTGACTATGAGGAGACCTTTTCTCCTGTGGCCGACATTAGAGCTATTAGGATTCTTATAGCCATAGCTGCCTACTATGACTATGAGATTTGGCAAATGGATGTCAAAACCGCCTTTCTAAATGGTCGCCTAGATGAAGATATCTACATGGCGCAACCTGAGGGGTTTGTGAATCCAGAATTTCCTGAGCGTGTATGCAAACTTCAAAGATCCATTTATGGATTGAAGCAAGCATCCAGGCAATGGAATAAGAAATTTGATGAGGAAATCAAGAAGTTTGGATTTACTCAGAATTTCGATGAGCCATGTGTATACCACAAAGTTAGTGGGAGTAACACTGTTTTCCTTGTTCTATATGTCGATGACATATTAATCATGGGAAGTGACATACCAAGCCTTAATGAAGTTAAGGAATATCTTGGTAGTTGTTTTTCCATGAAGGATTTAGGGGAAGCTGCGTATATCCTTGGAATCAAGATCTATAGAGACAGATCTAAACGGTTAATCGGTTTAAGTCAAAGTGCTTACATGGATAAAATATTGAAGAGATTCAATATGCAGAATTCCAAGAAAGGATATCTGCCCATGCAAGTAAAACATGAATTGAGCAGTGAAATGTGTGCTTCTACACCTGAAGAGGAAGCATACATGAAGAAAGTTCCATATGCTTCTGCAGTTGGTTCTATCATGTATGCTGTTAGATGCACAAGGCCAGATGTGGCATTTGCTCAAAACATGACCAGTCGATATCAGCAGAATCCAGGGGTAAAACACTGGAAAGCTGTAAAGGACATTCTTAAGTATCTACGGAATACTAAAGATATGTTTCTTGTTTTCGGGGGAAATCCAGACGCAGTACTGAATGTTACAGGTTTCTGCGATGCGTCCTTTCAGACTGATAAAGATGATACGAAGTCTCAGACGGGTTACGTTTTTGTCATAAATGGAGGAGCTGTGGACTGGAAGAGTAAGAAGCAGAGCATAACGGCCATGTCTGCTACAGAAGCTGAGTACATTGCTGCATCGGAAGCGGCACAAGAAGCTGTTTAGATAAGGAAATTCATTAAGGATCTTGGAGTGATGCCTTCAATAGAATTACCTGTAAATGTATATTGCGATAACTCTGCTGCAATTACATTCGCCAATGAACCTGGAGTTATGAAAGGCGCCAGACACTTTAAAAGGAAACTTCACTATGTTCGAGAACAAGTCGATGATGGTGAAATAAAAGTACTCAAAGTTCACACAGATAACAATCTGGCTGATCCTTTCACGAAGGCATTACCTAAGGAGACATTCAATCGTCATGCTCAGGGTATTGGTCTTCGTTTAGCAGATAGTTTCATGTAAATCTGTTGGATTAGTATTTCGATAGGGACGTGTAAACAATTATTATTTTAATGAAATAAAGTGCGGATAACGTTTATTATCATTATTAATATTTGTGTCCTATATTTGCATGTTTAAATCCATGAGTAATTTAATTATTCTAAATAGTCCGTTGTCAATTAATAATATGGGAATATTATTGAACTAAGGCAAATGTGAGGATTGGTAGAATGGACTGTAGGTTAAGACACCAATGTCACATGATATTCAATATTGGATAAATTGAATATAGGACTTATCCCAACGACATGATTATACTTTATGGATCATAGTCATTAAGTATATCATGAATATTTATCCTCTGACTTGAGATGACAGATAATTGCCGAGGATGTAGCTCATTTTCTGTAAGATAGTCTAACGCTATCCGTAAAAGGTAGTTATAAGGGCTATTTTCAGAAATGATGCAAAGTTCAAGGGTTATGCTCGCAGTCAATAAGGGATTTGTTCCTTCAACTTTGTGTTGAAGTTTAATACTGCTTGGCCACTCGTATGATTAACAAGATGTTTGCGTGCGCACGCCCAAAGTCTATCTGGAAGACGTTCAGATGTTTTGGTAATCTTGTTCAATTATGTATAAACGAGAAACTTCTGTTAATTATGGAATGACAAGATCCATATCCAAATTAACGCGGTATTAGTAACAAAAGGATAAGTATGATGATTATATCATCAAGTGGTTTTTTCCAGGAGAACCACAACTCGGATCGAGCTGGGGGCATTGGGATCTGTTAAAGCTAGACTAGCCCATGTCATTACAATATTAATCATTATCCAAGTGGGAGCTGTTAGTTTTTTGTGAATAATGAAATTAATATTTGTATGTCCGGTTTCGAACCCGAGACTCGGGATTGCACACAATACGTGAGAGTTCCATTGGTTTGAATAATTAAATATACATTTTATATTTATATTTATTTATTCATTTCACTAATAACACTTAACGACGGTTAGTACTTAACGGTGTTAAAGATAACGACCGTTAAAGGACTAAAAGTGAAAAGAAGGATCTAGAAACCCATGGTTGGGTTGGATCGGCTGGAAATAGCCTTGGGCTAGGCTTGGCCGACTTTTAGAAGGAGTAGGGAACAAGTAATGTGTTTTAGGTTTTGCCTATAAATACAATTCACTTGTTATTGATTTTCACCTAATCAAGTATCCCTAACTCTAGCCAAACTTCTCTTCTTTTCTTCCTCTTGCTATACCTTGATCGACCCTCTTTTTAAGTTCATTAGAACTTGGCGATTCAAGTGTTGCAACAAAGTGTTTGGTTTGTTAGTGATCTTGAACCTAGCTTTCCCATTGGAACGCTACTATCGCGTGTGTACAAGAACGAGTGACAAGCTTATTTTAGCTTGTGATTCTTGGTGTTTTTCCTTGTTTGGTTCGACATATTCATAACCCAAATTAGGGTTCTTGTTGTTCTTGGTGATTACGCGATTAAGGTACGTATTTATTTAAGTTAATTAATTACATGTTCATTAGATCTTTCCGCTGCGTGCCTTGTGATGTTTTATGTGTTTATGTTTTTAATAGTTCACATATTCCAACACGTATCTGATATAAACTAAGCCTATCGTTGCAGATGTTCTCTTTAAGCACTCATCTGCTCCATGCATGTAGGCTTTACATATTTTTCAACTTTTTGTATTGTGATTTGCAATTTAATTTGTATTTACAAGCAGTTTGAATGGAAAACTTAACTTAATAGGGATGATATGTAGCTTTTTTTGGTCTGTTTTGATTGTTTAAGTGGAACTATAATCAGACTAGTCAAGTATCTTTTCTAGCAAATAGGTTGATACTGTTACACGTCTGGGAAATAAACCAAGCTTATCGTTACAGATGTTCTTATGCTCTTCAAGCACTCATCTGCTCCATGTAGGCTTGACATGTAAATCAACTTTTTGTAATGTATGTTTGGCACTCATCTGTTATGTTTGGCACTTAGGATAAATGTGATTGCAGAACTACCGCTGTTCACTTTCATTAATTAGGCTACTTTCTTTAATATTATGGGTCGAGTCTGTTGTTGATTTGCATTTAGAATTGTCTTTTAAAGCAGTTTGAATGAAATACTTTTTTTTTTAACTGTTTTGTTGTTTTAAGTGGAACTATTACCAGACTAGTCAAGTATCTTTTCTAACACATGATTTGATACTGTTACACGTCTGGGAAATAAACTAAATCTATCGTTACAGATGTTCTCATGCTCTTCAAGCACTCATCTGCTCCATGTAGGCTTTACATATAATTCAGACATTGATTCTTTGTTGTTACTTAGTGGTCATTACTATTTCAGTGCTGTTGGTTGTGTCGTTAATTTTTGGTAATTCTATCGTTTAATGGATATTTTAACCGGACTAGTCAAGTATCTTATCATCTTTATTGTTTGATACTGTTACACGTCTGGAAAATCAACTTGTAGTCATTCGTTACAGTTTAAGCTCTTTTCAAGCTTGCAACTGATACATCTGATTTCTACATTTGCTTTTTTTTTTGGTCCTGTACAGCATGCTTAAAATGTTTTAATAAAATGCTATCGATCCTAAAATGTTTTGTTTCTTTGTTAAACAGATAATGCTGGTGTTATTGTTAACCCCAAAGGAGAAATGAAAGGTACACGATATCACATTCTCTTTGTGCTGTCTACAAACTTGATTTTCCTAGTCTTGGTTGCTAACTTTGTTCTTGCTTATCCAGGGTCTGCGATCACTGGACCGATTGGAAAGGAATGTGCTGATTTATGGCCAAGAATTGCAAGTGCAGCAAACGCAATTGTTTAAGTTGTTTTCTCTTTAAGAAAAACTTTGTAAAACTCTAGTTGCCTGAGTTTATTTTGATATGTGCAGACTTTGTTACGTTAATGGGATTTGGATCTATTTATATATACCCGATATCTTTTGTTGTTACCGAGTTTTTCACTGCTCTGATTCTATTCTATGCGATGTTAGTACTTGGAATGATGATTGGTTATTACTTATGTTGAAGGTTTATTTGGGCATTGTTACTCATTTAGTTCTATAAAATTCCTTGTAATGTGATTTTTTGCCTAGTTTGTTCGACATATGAAATGTTCACTTTTACCATTGCACCCGTTTCAACACGAAGTCACGAACCACCCAATAACTGTTATCATAGTACATTCTTCATTTAACAAAAAATATGTGGTGAAACCTTCTATTTGAAAGGGAAAGTAGGAACAAGAACAAAATATACAAAATGAAAAAAGAAAAAGAAAAAAAAAGGACATTAAAAAAACAGAAAAGCAAATTTATTAGACATTAATGAGTAGGGAAAACAAAGTTAAGAGATGTCCTTCAACATCTAAGTTCAATCAAAGTTTCATACTTCCTATCAGAGAAAAGTGATGTTAATCTTAACTGCATTTTAACCACATCTTAATGACAGAGAAAAACAAATGCACTTTTCGGTTAAAACTACTAGGGTGATGTTATCCTAACACCCCCTATAGGGGGTGTTTCCAATGATTGGACGCTGCCACCGGTTTTACTGTCTGTTTTATCGGGTTGTACATGTTGACTAAAATAGGAGGGTCCCACATGTAGGGGGTGTTCCTTTAACACAACTCAAACTACTAATGCGTCTGACTAATTCAGATTAAAAAGCCTTTTTTTAAGAAACCAAACTCAGGGCACTAGGAGTGGGTAGCGGTATGGCCAAATTTATGGACCATACCGCCGGTAACACCGCCGCTGGCCTTAAAATCATGCCCAAAATTTATGCCCAACGGCATTATATACCGGTTGCCATGAATTCTCATTTGACCGTTGCTACATGAATTGATCCAAAAAAAATAGCTGTTTGGCATTAAAAAAAATAAAATAATAAAAAAAATATATATATATATATATATATATATATATATATATATATATATTAAAATTAACCCCTTTTTTACTTATATATACATACCTACTTCCGTTTAAAAAACATCAACAAACATTCAATCAAAACACACCCATTTTCATATACACTCCACCAAAAAAAATGTCTTCATCTTCCGACGAAATCATCATCACATCTATGCTACCCGATTTATCCACAGGTAGTTCATGTGCCTTTTTTCTAGACGCGATAAAAGAGATTGAAGCCTTTGAAGACTCGGGAAGCTCTAATGATTCACACACTTATATTGAGCGACACCGGGAACAAGGCGTGACTACTTCGTCGAAGACCCTAAGTTCGGCGAGCATTTTTTAGGCATCTGTATCGTATGAGTCAATGGTTGTTTTTGAAGATTGTTGGTGACATTGAAGCTAGTTTCCCGTATTTTCAAGAAAGCACGGACGCGAGGAATAAAAAAGCTTCACGGCGATACAAAAATGCACGTCGGCAATTAAACAACTCTCAACGGGTGAACCCCCGGATAACTTCGATGAATATTTATATATGGCCGATAGAACATCACGCGAGTGCCTTACATATTTTTGTGATGCGATCATTCATTTATATGGTCGAGAGTTCTTACGTAAGCCGACTTCCCATGACGTCGCAATGATCCAAAAGGCGCATGAAGAAAGACATCACATTCCGGGGATGCTTGGTAGCCTAGATTGTACACATATTGAATGGAGGAATTGTCCTAGGCATTTGAGAGGCCAATATACGCAAGGTGATCATAAAGTGCCGACTATTAATGTGGATTTGTGGATTTGGCATTTGTTTTTTGGTCCTCCCGGGTCAAACAACGATATCGATGTGTTGAATCAGTCGCCGTTGTGTCTTACTGGCCGAAATGGAACGGCTCCAGATAGTTCACTTGTTTTACGCGGGCGCTATTACAAACGTGGCTATTTCCTTACCGATGTGATTTATCCTAATTGGTCTACGTTTGTTAAAGCGTATCTGCATCCAGTTGACCCGAAAGAAAAGAAATTCAAGCGATTACAATATGATCTTACGGAGCACGTAGCGGTTCTAGACTTGGCATATCTCGATGACCCAACGGCTCAACCACCACCGATTGAAGACTTAATTTAGTGTTATGTAGTTTTTTTATTTTTAAAAATAATGTTGCAACGTAGTTTCCTTTTTTAGTTTGTAGTGAAATGTTATGTTTTTAATAAAATGTTATGTTTTTAATTAAATTGATTTTAGTTTAATTATAAAAAAGAAAAAAAAAATTGAGAGGGATGAGAATTTATCGGGCGCCAGTGAATTAGGTTTGGAGGGATGATAATTTATGAAATGAGTTGACTAAAGTTTTCATACGTTTTTGTCCGTTTTTCATACGTTTTTTCCGTTTTTGTCCGTTTTTCTTACCTTTTTTTTTTTTTTCCGTTTTTGTCCGTTTTTCTTACGTTTTTGTCCGTTTTTCTTATGTTTTTTTACGTTTTTGTCCGTTTTTCTTACGTTTTTTCCGTTTTCATACGTTTTTGTCCGTTTTTCTTACGTTTTTTTCCGTTTTTGTCCGTTTTTCTTACGTTTTTTCTGTTTTCATACGTTTTTGTCCGTTTTTCATACGTTTTTTTCCGTTTTTGTCCGTTTTTTTCTTACGTTTTGTCCGTTTTTCTTACGTTTTTGTCCGTTTTTCTTATGTTTTTTTACGTTTTTCTTACGTTTTTTCCGTTTTCATACGTTTTTGTCCGTTTTTCTTACGTTTTTTCCGTTTTCTATACGTTTTTGTCCGTTTTTCATACGTTTTTTTTTTTTTTTCTTTTTTTTCGTTTTTTTCGTTTTTGTCCGTTTTTCTTACGTTTTGTTCCGTTTTTCTTACGTTTTTTGTCCGTTTTTCTTCGTTTTTTTACGTTTTTGTCCGTTTTTCTTACGTTTTTTTTTTCCGTTTTCATACTTTTTGTCCGTTTTTCTTACGTTTTTTTAATTTTTTTTAAATTCGGATAAATTTTTTTTTTTTAAATTTTTATTTTTTTTTTCTTTAAATTCGGACAAAAAAAAATTTTGAATTTTTTTTTTTTTTTTTAATATTCGACAAAAAAAATTTGATTCTTTTTTATTTTTTTAAAAAATTCGGACAAATTTTTTTTTTATTATTTTGAATTTTTTTATTTTTAAAAAAAAATTAGGACAAATACAAAAAAAAACGTAAGAAAAACGGACAAAAACGGATAAAAACGGACAAATAACGGAAAAAAACGTAAGAAAAACGGACAAAAACGTATGAAAACGGACAAAAACGTAACAAACGTAAGAAAAACGGACAAAAACGGAAAAAAATGTAAGAAAAACGGACAAAAACGTATGAAAACGGAAAAAACGTAAGAAAAACGGACAAAAACGTAAGAAAAACGGACAAAAACGAAAAAAACGTAAGAAAAACGGACTAAAACGGAAAAAACGTATGAAAAACGGACAAAAACGTATGAAAACGGAAAAAACGTAAGAAAAACGGACAAAGACGTTTGAAAACGGAAAAAAACGATGAAAAACGGACAAAAACGTAAGAAAAACGGACAAAAAACGTAAGAAAAAACAGAAACAAAAACGAAAAAAACGTAAGAAAAAAGACAAAAACGTAAGAAAAACGGAAAAAACGTAAGAAAAACGGACAAAAACGTTTGAAAACGGAAAAAACGTAAGAAAAACGGACAAAAACGTAAGAAAAACGGACAAAAACGGAAAAAAAGTAAGAAAAAACGGACAAAAACGGAAAAAACGTATGAAAAACGGACAAAAACGTATGAAAACGGAAAAAAACGTAAGAAAAAACGGACAAAGACGTATGAAAACGGAAAAAACGTAAGAAAAACGAGAAAAAACGTAAGAAAAACGGATAAAAACGTAAGAAAAAACGGACAAAAAACGAAAAAACGTAAGAAAAACGGACAAAAACGTAAGAAAAACGGAAAAAACGTAAAAAAACGGACAAAAACGTATGAAAACGGAAAAAACGTAAGAAAAACGGACAAAAACGGAAAAACGTAAGAAAAACGGACAAAAACGTAAAAAACATAAGAAAAACGGACAAAAACGTAAGAAAAACGGACAAAACGTAAGAAAAACGGATAAAAACGTAAGAAAAACGGACAAAAACGGAAAAAACGTAAGAAAAACGACGAAAACGTATGAAAACGGAAGAAAACGGACTCAACGACCATTAACTAGGTTAAAGGACTAACGGTGCAACGTACTTAACTGAAAGGACTAACGGTGCAAACATTGCTAACGAACGTTAGGTTAAAGGACTAACGGTGCAACGTACTTAACTGAAAAGACTAACGACCATTAACTAGGTTAGAAATTGGACCAAAATTGAAGTCCACGTGTACTTTTGGACCAAAATGAACATTTTTGAATTTTGGACCAAAAGTGAAATATTGGTACAACCACAAGGACCAAAATGAGGTTTACTCAATAATTAACTTGTTTCATAGGCCACGTAAAGATGTTGATTTGCTTGAAGGTAAAGATGTTGATTCGCTTGAAGGTAATATTTAAGAATGGATTTGTTGTAAAATAATAGACAAATCAAAACATCAAGAGAAAAATGGCTGCTTACCTAGCTAAATTAGAAGAATTGGATGCGGCGGCGGCGGCAGCTGCTGAAGCGAAGGCGGCGGCGGAAAGATTGTTGGAGGCAGCGAAGGAGGCGGCAACAGCGGCTGAAGCGGCGGCGGCAACAGCGGCTGAAGCGACGGCGGCGGCGGAGGCAGTTGCGGCGGAAGCAGAATCGGCGGCGGTAGAAGCGACGGCGGCGGCGCAGGTGGAGGCGGAAGTAGCGGCGGAAGAAGCAGCGGAGCTAGAAGCGAGTCTAGGAGCGAGGATAGTTGGGGCGCTAGGATGGATGATAGTAGCGGCGCTAGGAATGGTTATGTCGTTGGCTGCCTTGGCCACGAAGTTGTTGAAGTACCAGGGACTTTCAGGAGGCTCAGAGGAGGGAAAACAAAAGAAAGCTTAAGTTGTGTACGGTGCGGATCATCTCGATCAAATAAATGCATTATGCATCCAGTAGTACTTTGTGTCCCCTTTTTATTTTGCCATTCTAAAAAAAAAAGGATTAACAAAGTAATTAGGATATCATCGTGTGGTTTATATTGTTGGTTTATAATTTCTGTTACTGTTCATTCAACTGTGTTTCACTGTACATACATTGTAGAAATGTAATTAACCTGTTTAAGAACTGTTCATCCAACTGTATGTTACTATTCATCCACTGTAGAAATGTAATTAACATGTTTAGGCCCTGTAATTTTTTTTTTTTTTTTTTTGCTACAATTGTTCTCTATAACCTTCCACACACATCCGACTTTTCATCTTAAAAATAAAAATAAAAAAAAAAAAAAAAAAAAAAAAAAAAAAAAAAAAACACACACACACACACACAACAAAAAACATATCTACCTTCCATAAACTAAACCCAGTTACCAATCGATCAATCAATAACCATCTTCTTTAATACCCATGAAATTATTCAGCAGCTGAGAATCCAAATATGAAATGATCGTCATTCCATCTAATCATCATCATCTCTTAAAAATAAAGCGATTTACACAGCCATCGATGCAAGGTATGGCTTATGAGTTTCATTTTTTGATTTTATTATTCGTTTAATTTGTAAAGATCAAAGATGTGTGTTGTTTAGATTTAGGGATTTTTATTTTGCTAATCTAAGTTTCATATGAAACATTGATGTTTTGGACATGGGATTAATAGAATAAAATATAATTATTCATCCTCAATTTCACATCATGTTCACATAATCATAAATCAGGCAAGCTATAGTGGAATGTTTATTTCATTATGCTAACAAATTATGCAGTTGTTATGAATTGATTTAAGGGGTGTTTGTGTTACCTTCTTAAAAAGAATACGAGGCGATGTCAAGCCCGTGCGTTACATCAATTGTGTCTAAGTGTTCATAGCTTAATGGTTCGTACTCATTAGGTTTACACTATTTAAACTAATTACTTTACTTTAAAAGAGTACATGTGAAGAGTTTTTTGCAAGCTGTTATATTTAAATGAGGCTTTTCACATGTACTCTTTTAATATGAATAAGTTACATAAATTATTTTAGGCCTATTTATTTGGTACTTTTGCCGTAGTGAATTATAAAACCATATATACTTTGAGATATTTTGTGTTCAATGGCAGATTTTCAGATGTTAGAGAATCTAATGAATGTTGCTTGTTCTTCTAAATTGCATGATTGTATGCGTTTATGGTTTGTGCAACAGGTAGGTGAAGATTATGCATTCTCCAAATTACTTTTTTCTTGTTGTCAACATTTGAGGCGGGTAATGGGGAAGAACCATACAATGATGGCGAACATGGAAGCTTTAGGTCGTGGTGGTGTTGCTTTGGAATCGTTAGATGCTTTGAGAAAGACTCAAGAGAGGCATCGGGTATTGCTTGAAAAGTTAAATAATTTGTTTTATCAAGCGAAAGTTGGTGTCTGTGAGGAAGAAGCTAATGCTATTAAGATGAATAAGTTTAATTAGTTGTTTGGTTTTATATATTTTTGTTGGTATTGAGAATTTTTAATGTTTTGTTTGTTTTCATCTTTATGATATTTAAAATAAATATAAGTAATATTGTTTTAATTATGGTTTTTTATTTATTTATTTATTTATGATTGTAATGGGGAATTTTTAGATATAAATGTAAGTTTAAGTTATAAGCATTTTTATGAAGGTTAGGATGTTAATGGTAAGCATTGTGTAGGTGATGGGTTTTTTATGTAAAAAGTAAAGTGTGAGGGTTTTTTAGTTATATTTCCAATTACAATCTTTACTACTGAAATGATATTTCTGCATGGGAAGACGAAATGGCTGCTTGAATTAATACTTCCGTTATGATTACTTCTCATTACCTCTTTGTTGTAATTTTTTACTTATTTATAGAGATGATTATCACTGTTTATGTTATAACCCTAATATCTATTATCTCACACATAACTCTTTGACCAATGGCCGTCTCTCGCAACATTGAAGAACTTAAGGAGGTTTCTGGTTCCGACAATCTGGCGACTTGCTTCAAGTTTTTGTTTAACAATCGGGTAACTGAAGAGGAGGGCTTCTTGATGCGGATGGGGGAGGAAGCCAATCAACTCCGTAGCCAGATTGATAAGACTGAGATCAGCATAAGGGAGACTTGTTTGCTTGGCCCCTTCAATGAAAAAGCTGTGGATGCGCTGGAGTGTCTGCTTAAGGCACAGCAAAGGGATCGTGACAGGCTGCTAGCAATTACCAATCTGCTAGCTGAAGTTCGTGAGGGTATTCATGAGAAAGAAGGCCATGTGAGGCTTATGGAGTTTCATGAAGCGCTTTCCGATGATGAATAGATCAGTATTGTCACATGTTGATGTCTTTTGTGGTAGTCTTTTTATTGATCTTTTGGGTGTATGTATTGAACTCCTATGACTTTGAAAGTTGATGTTAATGACTGTGATAACTAAGCACTATAATGTTTAATAATATTATGTTTTATGTTTATATAGTTTGACTTATTTACTTTATTCATTTTTTTCCTTTTATACTTTATGAGAAGGTGTGTTTTCTCTCACACACACATGAGTCAAACACACACTATTTTCAGATCTGGCGAAAATTAATTAGGGTTTCATCTGAAATTAGGCCGATCTATTATACAACATATTAATCAAATTAAAGCATAGGTTCATTTGATTTAAGTTGTGTGGCGTTTGTGTATTGAATTTGTTGATTCAATTTTCATGAAATGAACATCTAGGGCTGATAATCGTATGGCTGTCTAAGGGTTGATTGTGAAATGATATGTTAGATGTTTATGAGTATGCATGTTTTGGAATATGAGGATTTTGATTATTGATTTGTATATCTGTTTTCATATTTGATTAAGTACGTTTGATTGAATTTGGATATTCATTGTTTAGGATGAATTAAGAAGTTTGGGATGATTGAATTTGGTTATTGATTTGCATATCTGTTTTTAAATTTGATTAGTAAAGTTTTTGTGTTTGCATACTTGATGATATGGCTTTTGTTGTTATATAAGATGTTAGATGGAATATCAATGATGGATGTACGGCGACCAAGGCAGCTATTGCTAAATTTTCATGGTCGCCGCACATCCATCATTGATACTTTGTCAAAATTTGTCATGAAGATTGGTTCAGGATTATTGTAGACTCAAAAAACATATGTGAAATACCGCAAGAGTTGTCAATATTACCATAAGTAGCTGCTTCATTTTGTATATATGAAAGTTTCTGATTATAAATTTTTATTGCTGTCTTGCGGATATCCATAAGCAAGGTTATATTGATTGTTGCTGATTGTATAGACTATATAATGGGATGTCAATGAAACTTACTTTTACTTCATAAGGAATTATGTTTTTGATAATAAGGATACTGATTATTTTCGTATATGCATTAAATACTTATTTCCTTTCTAAGTTGGCATTTTATCCTTGATCTATAGACTCAATCTATAGCTAAATTGAATGATTTGGAGCAGAAAGATTAAAGGGTTTATGATGATGATGATAAAGAGGATCATCACTAAACTATGTTCGATAGATTAGTCCATGGTGAGGTTGACGATGATAATATGTTTCTGTTTTTGTTGGATGTTTGTAGGCATTAGATATCATCTGGGAACATTAGATAGCTGTGCTAAGATAGGTTTTTGAAAGTTTCATTGAAAACAATGTTACGCGTGCAGTGCGCAAGTTCCGGATCCTTATCTTCAATCATTAGTATTTTAAGGCCATCAGGACTCGTAACTCTAGAAAATGCCACATAAAGTTATCCATGACTGAATACGGGAGTAGGCAAATAGAGGCCAACATAATTAAGCGATTGGCCCTGACTTTTGTTAATGGTCATTGCATAACATGGTTTTAGAGGGAATTGCCTACGTTTGAGGACGAATGGCCACTTGGACTGTGTTGATGTGAGTATAATCCTGTGTATAATGACATTGTCCCCTCCATTTGAACCTGTTAGCACCTTAGCATGAATAACAAACTGGCCTAGATCTGTAATGAGCAACCATGTTCCATTACATAGTCCTTTTCTTGGATTGACATTTCGCAATAGCATAACGGGCAGTTCCTTTTTTAAGTGAAGAGCATGTGGGGGCATACCGGGGAAATTTAAGGAATTTAGAAATTCAATCGGATACAGGTCGTGCTGTTCAAGATTGTCTATAGATCCCTTGCAAATCTCATCTGCACTGTTGTATGTAACAGTTTCCCTTTCAAATTGGTTAAACATATACTCATTGATGGCATTAGCATCCTCATTCCTAGGAGTTAAAATTGCCCTTTCTTTGAGGTAGACATCGTCGGTTTGTCTTGTTGTAAAATCAGGGTATGTCTCTGCAACAATTTTCTTGATAGGAGAATCCCATGATTTAATTAGAAAGGTTTCGGGAATGTCAATCCAAGTTGGCTCATCCTCCCCTTCTTTGCATTTTTCTAGCAACGTGCCATCCCCCACAACCAAAACCCATCTATTGAAATCCTTTTTTCAAGTATCAATCTGCCCATTTTCACTATACTCATTGACACTCATGCTGCGTGTAAGGGTGAAAACCTTGCAATGCTTCCATAACGCAGACTGGTTTATGCAAGATTGAACAATGTCGGGCCTGCTCCCTTTTGGTATAACTGGCAGAACTTGTCGAAAGTCACCTCCCAGTAAGACCGTCACGCCTCCAAAGATTCGACTCCTATTGTCTGGTTCATGATATCCTAAAATATCCTTTAGCGTCTTGTCCAATGCCTCAAAAGCATATTTTTGAGTCATTGGCGCTTCATCCCAGATGATAAGTTTAACTTGCTGCATGAGTTCTGCCATATGTGTGTTTTGCTTTATGCCGCATGTACTGTTCTCCAATAATTCAAGCGGTATAACAAAACGACTATGTGCGGTTCTCCCTCCTGGTAGCAACAATGAAGCGATTCCTACATAAATTGAGACTGTTAGTTCAAGATGTATTTTTTAAAGTTTACAAAGTAGTTGCTTGTTTTATTTGAGTATTCATTTTTACCTGAAGATGCGACAGCAAGCACTATCATACGTTCTGATCTTAACCTTGAAATGATAGTTTTGTATAAAAATGCCTTCCTGGTTCCTCCTGGTCCATATACAAAGTAAAAATTAACTTTTTTATTATGCACAGATTCAATCACCTCTTCATAGATTAATCGTTGTTCGGGATTTAACAATGAATGAAGTTGTTGATGTTCAACACTACTTTTCTTCATATCATAATCCAACGCTTCTCTGATGAGACGATTGTCCAAGTTGGTTAGTAACTTTGGGTTAGGCAGTGGTAGATCTTGAAACTCTGCTAAAGATCTTCCATGCCTACTTAACAACTCTTGGATTTCTAGCAAACAATAGTTCTAGAGCTGTTCATTCGTCAACTCCAAATTAGGATATTTAAAATTTTTCCCTTTTTTATGGAGGATATCCTCTGATAAGGACTCCCAGTTTTCTTCCCATAATTTTAAAGGCCTGCTGACATCGCAAAACAACAAAATTGTCACAAACATGTCATGTAGTTGTGTGTCCGAACGCCCATACACTTGCTTCTGATATAGCATGCTTCCATTATGTGTCATCATTTAAAAGGCCGTATTCAAAACAAGCTTCTTTGAATGTGGAACATAGTCTGGTGTTAACAGTCATGAGATTTTGAAAAGATTCAGGCCCTCTTATAATGTTCAACAGCATTCTAAGATAATATCGTTCTCCAGAAGCTGGGTGAGAGTAAACAATCCTGCCAATGCATCTTTTACGTTTTCTTTGTTTCCACATTTTGTCTTTCTCATGCCACACATAATGTTGAGGTATCTCAGCATATGTATATGCCCTCGCTGATGTATCACGCTTGTTTAATTCAAACCAGTCAGTGAACATAGTTATGTCGATACCTTCCCTTTGAATTAGGGCGGGTAAGCTTTCTGAGTCACGAAGTGTGATTGCGTTCTGATTCGGAAAGTGGTAATTCAGTCTCATGACTGATGGATATGAGTAATGGATATCATAGGAAAACAAACGCCACACTGCCTCACATGGAGCTAAGAAGCGACAATTCAAATAATTTTTTATTTCATCCACCTCCAAAACTTGGACATTTCCCAAATCGCCATTGATTGTAACATTCTCTTGTATAACAATTGTTGCTCTATCGGGCCCTTTATTTAAGTACTTAAATAACTACTTAATTGCCTTTGATCTGTTGCACCATTCCACATTAATGTGGGCGTGGTACTTCATGAGGAGATAACGATTGTGAGGAACCACATATCTGTTATCGTATTTAAACTTTCCTTTTATATGGTAAGCTTTATTATCCCTTCGACGATAAATCGCATAGACATCATTATCAACTATTGTTTCTTCCACAAAAGGTTTAGGGAAATGTTTCGAGCACTTACCCTCAACTGTACATGGGGTGTGCTTAGCATCTTCACCGCAAGGTCCATGTAACATAAATTCAGTTACTATTTTATACCCTTCTGGATCACTTGATTTACATGGTATCTTTGCTGTAATCATGTCATCTATCTCGCGTGCGATTTTGCATTTCAACTCTTCTTCTAGCCATAATAGGATATGAGCGTGTAGCAGGCCACGTTTTTTAAATTCTATGACATACACAACTGAAAGGAAATGCAAGAAAAGCATAAGTTGATGTATGAATTTGATGTAGAAGAGTAGACATTGACATTTTGCATCAAGTTGTATTAAATGCCGTGAAGGACCAAAAATATGGTGTTTTGTAAGATCGTCTAACATTTCAGTTAGTTTAATCTTGAATACACGGGTTGCCACTTCTGGACGGTCATTACCTTTTTGTCCCGGGATGTGCTTTAACATTTCAGTAACCTCGGACCATTTTGGATTGGCGGTGAAAGTGATGAACAGGTCTGGATTTCCATAGTTTCGACATATAGCCATAGCATCTTGGTAGTTTTGCATCATATACCTTGGGCTGCCCGTAAAACTCCTTGGTAGAACGATTCGTTTCCTGAGCCCTGCTGCACTTGTATCACCCCTTGTTACAGCGTCACACAGGTTATGATATAGATCCACACGTAACGTATCTTGATTTTTCCTAGTCCATTTAAGTCTTTGCTCCTCAACAGCCGTGTATGCATCCACCAGGTATTGTTGAAATAATCGCCCACCTCTAAGCAAGGTTGTACCTTGGTTATTTCGCTGCTGTATTATGTATGCGTAGTACTCTTTCATTGTGAGACAACCCCTTTTGGTCTTGCGGGTACCTGTGTTCTTGTGATACGGTATTTTTTCATGAAATCCTTCCTCTCTATATGGGAATAATAATGGATATTGGAGGGCCATGTATTCTGAATGCAACTCAGAAATACGTTTCAGACCTTAATCCTTGTTACTCACAACAATATCTCTCGTAGGAATGCCATCACCAAAGTCGTTAGTAATTAGAGCTGCTATTTCAGGCACAGCCGGGGCGTTGTATTGCCGTGATGCACTCCGACCACTTAGCAGGCGTAGTTCAAACTTTGATGAATTATGGGAGTCACACCAATCCCTGGCCATTCGAAATGCCTTGGCAATTGAACTTGATTGATCGAACATTTGAATCAGGCTTGCTACTATCTTTTCATCCACCACTTCGCCACTCCCCTTGTGTATAAAAGCTTCCATCCGATTCTTTACTTCATTTCCAGTATCATAAAAGTATAGTTGTGCATATTTGGGTTGAGTGCCCCTTGTAGGTAGTAGAGAACCTATTCGATGATAGCTTTGGCCATTTATTCTAAATGTGTATGGTCCCCTGCCTGTATTAATTGAATTATCTATTTTGGCTCCAAAAGAAGTGTAGCAAAACATGCCATTATAGACTCTAATATGCTCTTTGAATCTTAAAGATGCAGGATTGTTATAGTCCATAAGCTTGTTAAGAGGCGAAGGTGCTTCATTAAATCTGGGGAGAAGCACCTTACCTTCTTGGCAGCAAAGGGAGAATATTCGGTTGCTAGTGTTGGATCCTTTGTTGCTTCTCTCTTTATACCACATAATTGCCTTGCAATTTTGACATTCAAACGATAGAGGGCCAATATTATGGTAAACCACAGGAATACCTTGAAAAAAGAGGTAATTATTAGTGTGAAGAATGATCAGATCTACACACACTCCTTGTGTTAGATGGATACTTTGAATGATACGTAGTCTAGCACGCGGAATTTACTAGCTAGCACTTAGAAGATTTGTTTGATGTGTTTTGCATGAACGAATGAAACAGTATATATATGAACAAGAAACAATATACTTCAACGATTCAATATTATTAATTCAATAATACGAGTACTCTTTGATAGTACTAGGGTTTACAACCTTGAATCTTAACACACTTTCTACTCATAAAACTTAACCTAGGCAATCCTTTTATAGACCAAGGATTCCTTTACAAGATAACTATAATCTATATTAATAGGATATACGCAAAATCCTTTCTATACTTATCTTCTAATCGTTTACAAAACTTATAAGCAGTACTAACTATAATGTGTGAGCAGTACTAACTATAATGTGTGAGCAGTACTAACTGACTTAGTATTGTCAGCCTTGTCTTCAGTCTTCTTCAGCCGTACTAACTTATACTCTAACAGTTTCAACTGTTAATCCTTAATTTCCAACAATCCTCCCCTAAACTTATGATTTCTCTCCAAATCACTAAGTTTCTTGGAATTAATCTTCATCTTCATGATGAGGGGGAATTCTTCCAAACACTAAGCAAATCTTTTAGAACTAGCTTTTACTTGTTCTGCCAGATTAAATATCTTTGTCACCAACAAATCTGCCATTTCAGATTCTCCTTCAACCTCTAGTGTTGCATATATCATAGACATTAAAACAGCTGGTCTGAGTGGATAATCCTTTTCCACCAACATATAGATTTCTATACCACCCTCTGTAGAAACTCTATGTATTCCACATGTCTCAAATAATTTCCAATTAACCTCCTTGACTTGTGCTTGAAACCTCCACATTGACTCTCCACCATCAGGTTCATAAATCCTCTTCAACTGAACCCATAGTTCTTTGTCTTTGTCTTCAAGTGGATCTTTAACTCTGAATTTTTCTTTTACCATTTCCCATAACTGATTAAGATCTTCTCTATCAAAACCTCTTAGTAAATCTTCAAACAGTTTATATCTTTCAGAAATCCCACCAACTCTCAAAATCTTCCAACCTTTCATCCTTCCTTCTGTGAAGACTTCCCAGCCAATAATAGGATGTTTTACTTGAAGTGGTTTGATGTTTGTTGATTATGGTACTATCACCATCATACTCTTGAGTTGTTCATCAGTTAAACCTTCTTCTCCAGACTTCAACTTCTTTGAAACATCAGCTTCTAGAACTTCTGGTTTTCTTTTCTTTTCTTTTGTGGAATCTTTCTTGAATGGAGTGTTCAACCTAGCATAAGCTTCATAATAAGCCTTCTCAATTTCAGCATCAGTTTTCCCTTTAAAATAACTTGTCTTCCAAAGATCTTGATTCTTTAAATAACTCTTCATGAAACTGATCTGTTCCTTCCTTATAGGCATCTTTGTCTTGTAACCATGCTTTTGTCTTTCTCTAATCTTCTCCATCAGATCATTCCAATCTACTTCTCTATTCTTTGAAAGAATGAAGTTCTTGAGTCTCTCAGACTTTTCTTCTTCACTTAAATCATTGTCTTTAAGAATCAATACAGCTTCAACTCTCACAATCAAATCTGAATCCAGCAAATATTGTAACTGATCATTGAACTCTTCTTGATCAACCTTTTCTGACCTTGTTCTATCCATAAATTCAGCTATATTTCTCACATCATCTGCAGCCATCTTTCTTGCCAATTCTGCATCAAGGTCTATCTGAGCTTTCTCATCAGCTTGATCCTTTTCTTGAAGTTTCCTTGCAACTTCTTCATCTAACTCTATCTGTGATTGAGTTCTTGGTTTCACTTTCTTCAATCTTTCAGCTTCTTGTTCAGCTTCTTCAGGTGTCATTGGTTTCTTCCCCTTTGCTGATCTCTTTCTTTCATACTCTTCATCAGCTGTACCTGAAAGTGAACTAGCAGTTTGTACTTCTTCATGTTCTGTTTCAGCAGTTTGAACTGCTTCAGCCGTATGAACTGCTTCAGCTTCTTTCTCACCAGTTTGAACTGTTTCTTGATTCTCAGCAGTTTCTTGAGTTTGTTCTTCTATAGTCATATCAACTGCATCACCAGTATCCATACCAATTTGTTCACTAGTACCTTCCTCATGCCTCCCCTGAGTTTCTGATCCATCCCCTTTGCTTTTATCTAATTTCCTCCCCTGTTTGGGAGAATCACCATCATCATTATCATCTGAGTCATCTGAGTAGTCACCATCAGAATAATCTTCATCCAATACTGCTCTTGCCCTTTTTCTCTTGAGATGATTTTCTAGCTTCTCCACCCTAAGAGTTAATCTGGTGTAGACCTTGGCAAAATTTTCTTTATGACTCTTAAGTTCCTTCTCTAAAGTATCTACCTGTGCAGCTAACTTGGTACATAAAGCCATCAATTCAGTTGGTGTAGAGCTACCCTCATCACTTCTAGCTGTGTTACCTGCCAGGAGAGGTGAATCATGGGGCAAGGATCCAGTTGCCACTCTAGTTAGACTAGGTGTGGTCCTTCTCCTATAAGTTGTGATAATTGGGGGTGTTTGGGTATTTTCAGGACTTTGACTGGGTGTGTGATGGGGATCAGTTGGGTTGACTGAACCTTCACCCAATTCAATTTGAAGCATCTCAGGAAACAATGGTATTACAACTCCATTAAAAAGTCTACTAGCCATAGCCATATTTTGAAAAACTTTAGATTGTAGGCTAGGTGTAGGAAAAGTTTTCTTGTGTTTCTTAAGCATCTTTCTTTTCTTATTCAAAATTGCTTGTACAAATCTTGGATACATAAGAAACTTTGTTTTACTGTTAACATTTGATGCCATACTCTCAAAAATAAATTTTGACCAATTAAAGACTTTGTTTGTTGACAGACAAATAAGAGCAATAGCAATATTGCTACTGAATTGCTCCCATGCTGTCTTTTTGGGACTTAAGCAATGTAAGAGAGTGATGAAGCGAAAAGTGTACCGCTTTTAGGGGGTCATTTAAGCCCTAAATCGTATTTATTTGATCAAATATTGCCCTAAATCGTTCCTTTTGTCATTTTAGGTACTTTGGAGAAGAAATCTGGAAAAGGAAGCATTTTGGACGTTTTTGGAGCATAAAAGTGAAGAAAACGACAAAGTCTCCAAAGCTGCTGGAAAAGTACACGTGACGGCGTCAAGGATTGCTCCTGACGGCGTCACGGCTTGGCAAAAGAGGTGGATATGACAAATACACGTGACGCGCCAGAAAGTTTTACAAAGGAAGTCTGACGGCGTCACCCTTTAAGGTGATCAAGGCTATCACGGTTTAAGTTAAAGAGAGACGGCGTCAAGCACAATTGTGACTGATGAAGCGAAAAGTGTACCGCTTTTAGGGGGTCATTTAAGCCCTAAATCGTATTTATTTGATCAAATATTGCCCTAAATCGTTCCTTTTGTCATTTTAGGTACTTTGGAGAAGAAATCTGGAAAAGGAAGCATTTTGGACGTTTTTGGAGCATAAAAGTGAAGAAAACGACAAAGTCTCAAAATTATGCTGGAAAGTACCTTTGACGGCGTCAGGAATTGGTCCAGACGGCGTCATGGCTTGGCAAAAGAAGTGGATATGAAAATTACTCATAATAAGCCAGAGAATTTTGCATGAAAAATCTGACGGCGTCACCCTTTAATGTGATCAAGGTCGTCACGGCTTAAGCTAAAGAGGGACGGCGTCAAGCTCATTTCTGACGGCGTCAAGCTTTGATAAGCCAGAGCGGATTTTGGAGGTCTAAAGAGGGACGGCGTCAGGAAGGCCATCCGAGAACCCTAACAAGCGGCGAGGTGACGGCGTCAGGATCTATAACGTGACGCCGTCAGACCTTAAACTCTATATATAGTTTTGCAATTTTTTGTCATTAGTGTGGAACTTATTGTGTGTAACTTTGGAGGAGAAACCCTAAGACGAATTTCTACCATTTTTAAGGGTTTTCATACCCTTGGATCTCCCATGTTTAATTGAAGATAAGTGATTATTTAATCATTCAATATGTCTATGTGTTGTTTGATTACATCTTGTTCTTGTCTTTTGATTAACATGCTAGGCTAGATTTATCTTGTGTTTGCTTAGATCTAATGAAACCTAACTATTGATTATTGGTTATTAGTGTGTTATTAATTGTATTGGATGATTGTTCATCGATGTTAGGCTTAAGAAAACTGGCTAACTTCCTATTCGGTAACTTGCTTGAACGTCTTAAGAAACATGAACCAATGCGTACTAAGGTTTTTATGGTTGTATTTAATGCATGAGCGAATTCTAGTGATCCCATGTTAGGAGCTTCTTAGCCGGCTCGACATAGGAGTGAAGTAGGAGTTCATAGAGTTGGGGAAGTACGTACGCCACCCCACGATTGGTATTAAGGAATACACCCGTCATCCACGCAATTAATACACACTAATCAACCGGTAAAAGATAGTTAGGGAGTAAGAAAATCTAAGTAAACACATTTCTCTCCACATAAGTTTCATCAACCTTTTCATTTTCGTTATTTTATTTTACTTGCATTTGTAGTTATTTGGGTTAGTTGACTAGCAACTAATTCCGCCTACTCTTTCAAAAACCGAGATTTTACTTGCTTTCATAAAAAATATAAAAATACAAAAAGAATCTTCCCTCACCCTTAGACCTATTAGAGTAGTTTTTCATACCTAACGAACACTATTCCCTGTGGAGAACGATCAATCCCCCGTACTTACCACTACACTATACTACATCGGTCAGGTACACTGCCTGGTGGGGTTGTAAGCCTCTTGAGATCCCTCGAGAGGTAAAACCTGTTGTAAGGTTGCAAAACCACGCATCAAGTTTTTGGCGCCGTTGCCGGGGAATAGTTATTGTTTAGGTTGAATTTTTTTATTTTATTAGGTCTACTCACTAGATTCCTCTCTAGTGAGATTTTTATTTTATTTTTCTAGGTTTTCTTTAGTCTATCTTATTTCTTTGTACTTTTGTTTGTGATACCTTCCACTTACCTCATGAGTAATAGTGATCGCTTGATCCCTGTTATTCGTATTTTCCGCCGTGCAAACTTTCAACTACACGTTCCCGCCCCCATCGTAGAAAACAACAACCTTTCACCCGACCACCACTTTGGTAACAATTCTGAGATGGAGGAGTCTGACCATGAGAATGACTATGTTAGTCCGTTTTACTACTCAGACTCCGATGAGGATGCCGGTAATGGAGAAGTAGTTAACGAGGAACGGGGAAAAGAGGAAATTGATCCCTTTAAGTATGTTGACCCTAGGACTAAGATCGGAAAGGATAGCCTCTTTAACATGCAATTTCCATGTAAGATTGGTTATCATAGTTTTCATGCCTATCTTAACTCATCTTTGCCTATGAACATTATCTCTCGCGCTAATTATAATAAAATCATGGTAGATGAGCTAGAATATCAAGGGGATAACATTGTTGCTAGGATTGAGCCACTGCACGTATTCGTTGGAAGTTTTGTGTATTTGGTGGATTTTATGGTTATGGAGAACTTAAGAGAATTTATTGATGACAAATTAACTCAAGTCATTTTTGGAGAACCCTTCAAAAGGTTGACCAACCTTGACGAGAAACTTGTGGACGGGTTAATTACATTCTCGAATGGGGATGAAGATTTTGTTTACCAAATGCCCCGAGCACATCCTAGGTTTAAAAACTTCTCCATTGAATCTTGCAATAGACTTGTGCCTCTTGATTTGTTAAGTGAGAATGATAAGAGGAAGGGGCTCAAATATCCACATGAGAAAAATAAGAGATACTATCATGGATGTTTGGAGCTGAATGACGAATACAAGAAAGATGAGGCAACAATTAGATGGCTCACACTCGGATACGTGAGCATAAGCGACACTAGGTAGAAGGACTTTGAGTCTAGCTACAAGACTCGTTAATAAAGAAAAGCGCTTCTTGGGAGGCAACCCAAGCTTTATTTGTTTTGTGTGTTTATTTATTTGTTTGTTTGATTTTATTTGTTTCCGTATGTGTGTTCAATTTTTATTATTATTGATTCATGCTCAAAACTAAATTGTGAAAATGCTTTATCTTGTTTTTAACTTCGTCTTAACTACATATAAAGGTATTTTGCAAAAGTTAAGTGTAAGGGAAATCTAAATCGGTTTATTAGAACACAAATGAACATGAATCGTAATAATAATAAATTGACATACATATTAGTATTTGTTTGAGTCAAATGCTTGTATCGAGTCATAATGATGTTTTGCAGGAATTCCAGGAAGTAAGTTAGAGGTTTTTCCAAAATTTTTCCGGAAACTTAACTTGAGAATTCTGTCAGATCATTTCTGACGGCGTCAGGCTTTACAACCTGACGGCGTCAGGTTTAATTTTCTGAAAATTTTTGAAAGTTTTGTTTTCATAAAAAGTTTCTATTAAATCTCTAACTTATAATCTCCAGGAATCTGCAAAATTATCGTTCCACAAGCATTATATCCTTATATATAGAATTTATCCCGCCGATGTTATGCAGGTTTTCGTGTTTGTTTTCTCAGGTTTAACAGGTTATTTTGGACAAAATTTTCTGAAAATTTTTGAAAGTTTTGTTTTCATAAAAAGTTTCTATTAAATCTCTAACTTATAATCTCCAGGAATCTGCAAAATTATCGTTCCACAAGCATTATATCCTTATATATAGAATTTATCCCGCCGATGTTATGCAGGTTTTCGTGTTTGTTTTCTCAGGTTTAATAGGTTATTTTGGACAAGGAGATGTATGTGGAATCAAGCTTTTGGCGATGCATTAGTCTTGGAGCTTTTACATTCTCTTGGAAGAAGATTTAACCATGTTACTTCATTATCCACCAAGCGAATCAGGGGAGTATTTGATTTCATTCTTTTACTTTATGCTTTTACATCTTGTTATTTGAACATTGGGGACAATGTTCATCTTAAGTGTAAGGGGGGGGGGGTAAAAGTACGATACTTTAGAGAATGCTATTGCGCTTGATTTTTGTTTATTTAATAGTAAATGTGTAATAAAACTGAGATAAATACCTGTTAGGGCAATTTTAGTGCCAAATTTAAAATTTTTTACAACATTTAGGAGTGAAACTTTGATCTTAATGAGCGTCTCATGGATAGGAGTTATATGACTAGCACAAAACCGTACCACTAAAAAAATTTTCCACCCCCAAATATGTGAGGTTCGCCCCTAGAATTGGTAGGAAAAGCATTTATGCTATGATAGTATGATGTGTGTACCGGTAGCACTTAGATTCTAGAACTTGCGTTAGGACCATTCCGAGGCCACAAGTGAGACTACATTTTTGTAGTTAGATTTACTACATGATAAGAGGCATTAGGATTAACCCATTATTTTACACCTGTGTTTTTGTTATAATTACTCTGGCTACATTGGTCAAGTAATTCTCCCACACCCTTTGCGTTGTACCCATTTTTGGTACACGATACCCCTAGTACACCCCTCAGAGCCTATCTTTTCGTTTATAACTTTAAGCATTTTACTTAAAGGAAGAATTTGTTACACCCCACTAAAATGTACACCCAAATCGCCTTAGCCTACCTTGTATGCACTCATTTTTAGTGCATTATTGTGACAACATTTGTTTAAACCCAAGTTAATTATCTAATTGATTACATGGTTGCTAAGTCGAGTCATATCCTTGTACATATTGTTTAGGGACGATTGGGACTCATGGGTAAAGTACTAGTGTAATGGAGTAATGGGGAAAAATATCATTTATTACCCCCATATGTGCTAAATATTTTAAAAGTACTCCAAGTTTTTCGATTATCTTAATTCGAGTCATTAGAATAGTTATTTGTAAAGTTATGTAAAAGTTCAAGTGTAAGGGGAATGCAACGCCCCTATGATGTATTATTTTGGATGGTAGGGCAAGAGTGTATGTCAAAGAAAAAAAAAAAAAAAAAAAAAAAAAAAAAAAAAAAAAGAAGAGTAGAAAAAACATACGGACTACCATCCCGTTTCATCTTTTGCTTATTTTATGTTTTTGTTATTTTGTTTTTAGCTTAAGATTGAGTCGAGTCTTGGCTTAGCAACATTGTATAGTACATGTAATTCATCAAGATCTTTAACTCGCCACCAGTAAAATATCCCTTATCCAACAAAACCGTGTTTATCATATCCCTACACCTCACGTTATAACCCTTTTAAAAGTCCTCTTTGATAGTTTATCTTAGGTGCTTACGCCTAGTGGAGGAGGTTTTTGATCCTTTCCCAAGCCTATGGTAATCTATTTGCTATGACAGGTAGTGAGAGATATTATCCGTTTTCATTTATGAGATTTATTTTGATGACACTTGAGAGATGTGAGTATCTAAACACTACTTGTGAGGTGCTAGTATGTAATCTCCGTGCTTATTATGATTAAAGTGGAACGACTATTTGTTGTAATTACTTTTATATTAGTGTTAAATGACCCCTAACTTGTATTTTGATTAGAATAAAAGCGCATTTGCTTGAGGACAAGCAAATCTCAAGTGTAAGGGTATTTGATGAAGCGAAAAGTGTACCGCTTTTAGGGGGTCATTTAAGCCCTAAATCGTTCCTTTTGTCATTTTAGGTACTTTGGAGAAGAAATCTGGAAAAGGAAGCATTTTGGACGTTTTTGGAGCATAAAAGTGAAGAAAACGACAAAGTCTCAAAATTATGCTGGAAAGTACCTTTGACGGCGTCAGGGATTGGTCCAGACGGCGTCATGGCTTGGCAAAAGAGGTGGATATGAAAATTACTCATGATAAGCCAGAGAATTTTGCATGAAAAATCTGACGGCGTCACCCTTTAATGTGATCAAGGTCGTCACGGCTTAAGCTAAAGAGGGACGGCGTCAAGCTCATTTCTGACGGCGTCAAGCTTTGATAAGCCAGAGCGGATTTTGGAGGTCTAAAGAGGGACGGCGTCAGGAAGGCCATCCGGGAACCCTAAAAGCGGCGAGGTGACGGCGTCAGGATCTATAACGTGACGCCGTCAGACCTTAAACTCTATATATAGTTTTGCAATTTTTTATCATTAGTGTGGAACTTATTGTGTGTAACTTTGGAGGAGAAACCCTAAGACGAATTTCTGCCATTTTTAAGGGTTTTCATACCCTTGGATCTCCCATGTTTAATTGAAGATAAGTGATTATTTAATCATTCAATATGTCTATGTGTTGTTTGATCACATCTTGTTCTTGTCTTTTGATTAACATGCTAGGCTAGATTTATCTTGTGTTTTCTTAGATCTAATGAAACCTAACTATTGATTATTGGTTATTAGTGTGTTATTAATTGTATTGGATGATTGTTCATCGATGTTAGGCTTAAGAAAACTGGCTGACTTCCTATTCGGTAACTTGCTTGAACGTCTTAAGAAACATGAACCAATGCGTACTAAGGTTTTTATGGTTGTATTTAATGCATGAGCGAATTCTAGTGATCCCATGTTAGGAGCTTCTTAGCCGGCTCGACATAGGAGTGAAGTAGGAGTTCATAGAGTTGGGGAAGTACGTACGCCACCCCACGATTGGTATTAAGGAATACACCCGTCATCCACGCAATTAATACACACTAATCAACCGGTAAAAGATAGTTAGGGAGTAAGGAAATTTAAGTAAACACATTTCTCTCCACATAAGTTTCATCAACCTTTTCATTTTCGTGATTTTATTTTACTTGCATTTGTAGTTATTTGGGTTAGTTGACTAGCAACTAATTCCGCCCACTCTTTCAAAAACCGAGATTTTACTTGCTTTCATAAAAAATATAAAAATACAAAAAGAATCTTCCCTCACCCTTAGACCTATTAGAGTAGTTTTTCATACCTAACGAACACTATTTGTTGGGAATTATGATGCGTATCAAGAGCAGACAACTTAGGTCTGGTAGTTTACTACTTAGGTCTGGTCGTTTACTGAGTTAGGTCTGTTTGTGTTTTAGGTCTGGCTATGTAATGATTAAGTCTGGTAGTTATATGTTAAGTCTGGTTGACTTATTAAGTCTGGTCTGGTCATGAAGATAGGAAAGTTTGTTAGAGATATATTAGGAAAAGATACATTGCGTGTATGTATCTTTATAGAAGATTTGTGTATATCTTCTGTGTCGTCTAGGGTTTCCTTGTGTTATAAAAGGATCCCTAAAGGTTGTTAGTATAGGTGTGAGTTGTACGAATTGATAATAGTGAATATCAATATACGAAGTTAGTGATATCCCTGCTTGTGTTCTAAATTGTTCTTGTTAAGATTCCGCATTAACATTAACAATCACTTAGGGTTTCTCACTTAGATTGGTTCGGATTTATCCTAACCATCTACTAGGTATTCAAAACTACTTAGTGATCCATATACAATTTGTGGACCAACAAGTGGTATCAGAGCAAGGGAGAGACTCTGAATTCGTAGAACACTAAAACCTAATTCTCACTCAAATCACCCTTCAAAATGTCTGAACTCGATAAGCCTGAAACTTTCTCAATCCATAACAGTGAGGATGAGCAATCAAACCATGAAGATGAAGGAAAAACCGAAACCAGTAACTCCCAAACACAACAACAACCCATCCCTTCCACAACCACAATCTCAAACATAAAACTTCCACTACTGAAGAGAGAAGAATATGATATATGGGCCATGGAGATGGAACATTATCTGGAATACATTGATAGTGATGTATGGAAAGTGATCCAGAAGGGAAATTCTAAGAAGAGAATTTCACAAGGGAATGATGGGCAGCTCAGAATAATGCCACCAGTATCTGCTGAGGAGATTAGGGCTGT
The DNA here is from genome assembly GCA_021014915.2 of Artemisia tridentata subsp. tridentata. Taxonomy (NCBI): domain Eukaryota; kingdom Viridiplantae; phylum Streptophyta; class Magnoliopsida; order Asterales; family Asteraceae; genus Artemisia; species Artemisia tridentata. Next base: position 436,175,997 of record CP139506.1, on the reverse strand, counting down.
GGAGAAGGAAAAGACGGCCAGAACCTTGCTTCTTATGGCTATTCCTAAGGAGCATCTACAAAGGTTTCATGGCATTCTTGATGCTAAGGAGATGTGGGAAGCTATCAAGAAACGATTTGGAGGTAATGCTAACTCCAAGAAGATGCAAAAGGCTGTTCTTAAACAGCAATTTGAAACATTTAGTGTTTCAAAGACTGAAGGTTTGGAGAAGGGTTATGACAGATTTCAACATCTGTTAACACAATTGGAAGTTCATGGTGCAGCAGTCTCGAATGAGGATGCAAATCACAAATTCCTTAGATCTTTACCATCAGAATGGGGCAATGTATCTGTGGCAATGAGGATTAAGGAGGAAGTAGACTCTATGACACCTGATGACCTTTACAATAATCTCAGGATGTTTGAAAGGGACATCAGTAACAACACTCAGGGTTCAACCAGTTCCTCAAATGTTGCTTTTGTATCTCAAAACAAAAGCAGTACTTACAAGGTTAGATCTGGTGTTAGGTCTGGTAACTATGAAACTCCTTCAAGTGAAAGGTCTGCTTCAAGTTTCACTGATGAGGTGATACATTCTTTCTTTGCCAATCAAACGGAAGATGAAAGCTTTATTAGTGAAGACCTTGAACAAATTAATGATGCTGAAGTTGAGGAGATGGATATAAAATGGCACATTGCCATGGTTGCTTTAAGAGTCAAACGATTTCAGAAGCAATATGGTAGGACTATCAACTTCAACAACAAATCACCAGTGGGATACACAAAGAGGACTGTTGAATGCTACAACTGTCACAAGCATGGGCATTTTTCAAGAGATTGTCCAGAGAAGAAGTCTGCTGATGAGAAAAGAGTTGAAGATGGGAAGATGGAGAAGAATCAGATGAGTCTGCTGACAATGGAAGCTGGAGGAGTCAATTGGGGTGAGCATCCAAGAGTAAATGAGGAGTCTGATCATGCTCTCATGGCCATTGGTAATGAGGTATCATTATGCTCTAAATTATGTACTGACTCATATAATCATGTTAAGGCTTTATGTGATGAGCAGCAAGAACAAATAGGTGATCTAGAAGTAAATTTATTAGCACATAAAAATGCTGTAAAAACTTTAGAGGCACAAAAGGTCACCCTTCAAAACCAACATGCTGCTTTAAATGAAAAACTATACTTTCAAGCTAATAAGATATATGAACAAGATGAGAAGCTTAAAAGGTATAGACAATTAGGGCTTAAAATTCAGAAGGAAAGGGATGAGCTGAGAAAAAGGGTAGATCAATGGAACAATTCAAATAAAAACCTGTTTAAGTGTTGGGATTCTCAAATTAAGTCAAATAAAAAATGTGGCTTAGGATATGAGGAAAATGAGAATAGGGATATATTTAAGAATAGAGAAGAGGACTATGCTGATAAACCTTTGTACAATAGGTTTGTTAAGACTGGTGACTTTAAGGGAGTACCACCACCTTTGAGTGATGACTATACTCCTCTTGAAAAAGAAGAGTTGGATGATTCACTCTTTGTGTATGGTAAGAAAGGTCCTCAAGTGTCTGAGTCAACTACCTCAGAGGACAAATCTAGTAGATATTCTTCTTGTCAATCCAATGACTCTGAAGGATCTATTGAGAATTCCTCTGATCACTCTAAGTCTGAGTCAAACAATGAGGAAAAAGAGAATCCTGAACCTAAGGTTGTTAAGAAGTGTGAACCTGTTGTTACTAAACCTTTAGTGACTGAACAAAAGGCTGAAACAGTTAAACCTAGTTGTGTAAATCACATAAAAACTCCTAGGGAATCTGTTAAATTGAATGAGTCACCTAGAAGCAATAGTGTTCACAGAGAAAGTAGGAGTAGTTACAATTATGCTCCTAAAAGACGTTTTGTGTGTGGAAGTTTGAGTCATTTAATAAGAGATTGTGACTTCCATGAAAAGAGAATGAAAAGAGAGGCTGAGCAAAAGAGAATGAATGTAAATAAGGTTAATGGTTCAAATAAACCAGTTTGGAACAATGCTAATAGAGTTAATCATGCTAACCAGTTTGTTCCCAGACCTGTTCAATTAAATAACACTACCAGACCTAACTCCTTTGTTAGTTCTGGTAGACCAAATTTTGGGTCGGGCTACAGAAACTTTAATGTGAATAGGCAAAATCCTAATTTTATGAGGCCTACAGTGAGACCTAATGTGAATACTGGTTATGTTAACTCTGTGAGACCTAATGTGAACTCTGGTTTTGTAAGACCCAAGAAACCTTTTCAAAAACCTCAGGTGAATGAAAATTTTCAAAGAAATAATTTTTACAAAGCTCATTCACCTGTAAGAAGACAAACAAATGGGGGTTCTACTGACAATTTCTCTGATTGCTGGACTTGGAATCCACTTAAAAATGAATTTACCTATAAGTCCAAACATGGTTTCACTGGAGCAAGTTCATACAAGACCTATAAGTATGTTGCTCCACAGGATGGACACAAGCCCACTCAGGCTTGGGTTGTTAAGAAAAACTGATCTTCTTTCTTAACTTTGTATAGTTTGTATACTTGTTTGTTTCTTATCTTGCTATTCTGCTTGGTTATTCTTATTTTTAGTACTTATTTTGTTCTCTATAGTATGTGTGTTTGGTATTTTGTACTTAACTTTGTTTTGCAGTTGTTAGCTCTTTTCTATTTGCAAGTTTTTCATATGTGGAAAATTAAGACATCAGAACCAAAAAGCTTTTTATTTAATAACAAGAAATTGCATTCTAGGATGCAAATTACAAAGCTTCTTAAGACAAAAGATTTTTCCCAAACTAGCTAATCATCACCACCTACACCTTCTGCTTCCCTTTACCCATGAAATCAAGAATGGTCTTCTTGGCTCCTCTTCCACCAAATTGATTCCATGCTTTTGGGCTTGGAAGTGCAAGAATCACACTGCTTGGTGGAGGACGTAGCACAGAACCACTACTCAGGGAAGGCACAGTCTTCGAAGGAAAGGTCTCTTCATCATTCTTGGAGGGGACTTCTTCTTTGGCACTTTTATCATCTACATCAGAAGGAGGAGTTGGTCTTGAAGTTCTTGGTTTTTCATTGTCTGGTTCCTTCTCAGACAGGTCATAAGCAGCTAGCCATTGTCTCAGAGTTGCTTCTCTCAATGTCTTGCTTCTGGTGATTGATGAATACCCTGGTGGGAAGTATCCATCCCATCCTCCTGAGGATGTATCAGAGGATGAATCATTTGGATCCCAGGAATCGGATGAAATCTCTATGGTGTTTAAGTTGGATGGATCCATTATGCTTGTAAGGTTTTCTTCCGGTTTGTGATGGTATTTGTGATAAAACTATGGGTGGTTTTATAGGAAAAATCAAGGTTTAATGTCTTTTAATGCTTGGTTGGTGTATGAGTTAATACTTGCAGGGAAAGAGTTATTAATTGCGTTTTTGGAAAGTTGACCTTTGTGTTTATTTTGGTTAAGTATTTTCTAGTGATGAAAAAAAAAAAAAAAAAAAAAAAAAAAAAAAAAAAAAAAAAAAAAAAAAGGGGGAATTTACACTTAAGGGGAGGTAATGTACATTTAAGGGGAGGCAAATGTACAAGGTTTAAATGGGTAACCTTAAGTGTTAAATCTGGTAGCTCTTGTGTCTTGCAAAATTTGGTTTTTGTCTCCTGTTTCTTGTTCTTTCAACTAATTCTTGCAGAGAAGAGTGGAATGAGGTGTTACAAAGCTTTGCATTCGCTATCGTAAGTATGTAAGTTCACTCTCTTGGTTAGGTCTGGTAAGTGTATGATTCGGCCTGGTTGACTTTTTAGGTCGGGTAGTGTTAATTTTATGACCGTTAGATCTGGTCAGAGTAACTAAAGATTTTACTAATATATTACCGTTGCACTATTTTCGGTTAAAACAAGATATTTATGAAGTATATAAGCTTAAAATTTGATATTATTTATCTTCTTTTATTCTTTATTTGCTTCCAAATTTAAATAATCTTTATTACTCACGACTCTGTTTCTACGCAAACATTTTTCAAAACCCTACCTCTCTTGTCAACCAGACCTAACTCATTAACTCATCCATGGCTAATCTCAAGTTTGTGGACAAACATAATCAAGTCGGGTTCTTGAAGAAGCCTGATCAAAGTGCAGGTTTTGAGCAGATTGTGGATTTTCTAAAAGGTTCTTATATTTGTTATTCTTTAACTCATAATCCTACTATTTATCAGTCCCTTGTCAAGCAGTTCTGGAGGTCGGTTACCTCTGAGACTCTTGATGATGGGACACCATGCTTAAAAGTTGTCATAGACAAAAATGGTTTTACCATTTCTGAAGCATCCATTAGGGACAGTCTCAAATTGGATGATGCCTTAGGAGAATTTGATTTGTCTAATGAGGATATTTTTGAGGGTTTGAATAGCATTGGGTATCCCACAGATGGAAGCTTTACCTTTTGGAAAAGTCATTTTTCACCTCAGTGGAGGTTTTTAGTACATCATTTACTTCAGAGTTTAAGTCCCAAAAGTGGTGGATGGGATCAATTTGGAAGCAAAATTGCTTCTGCATTGGTCTGTTTATCATCTGGAAGGAAATTTAACTTTTCAAAATTAATTTTTGAAGGAATGGTGAAAAATGCTAAGAACCCAAAATTTTTAATGTATCCAAGATTTTTGCAAATGATCTTAAATTTTGAAACTAGGGATAAAGTGCCTTACATCAGTGTGGCCTTTACTTCCAAACTTTTTGCAAATCTAAAAAGGAGTTTTCAAGGGACAGACAAACCTTTGCTTGCTGCTATGCTTGGTACTAACAATGCAGGCACTTCTGGAGCTGCACAAGTGGACCCTGCTGAAGCACAAGCCCAAGCATCATCTAAATCTGCTACACCTACATCCTCTCCAATTCCATCACCTCAACCAGATCCCTCACCATCACAACCATCAGTTGAAAGATCATCTACACCTATCCAACAATCTTCACCTCCACAACCACATGTTCCAAGTCCTGAAAGGGAGGAGGCACATAATCCCATAACTGTGGAAGATCTCCTTGTCATTGTTCCTCAACTACAGAAGAAGATTGACACTTTGGAAAAGACTAATGAGGCACTAAGGAAAGCTTATGTGACTTTGGTGAAGAAAGTAAAGAAAATGGGAGTAGCAATGAAGAAAAAGGGTGTCTCTTTTGATGATGAGGATGATGAAGCTGAAAATTCTTCCAAACAGGGGAGGAATTTGGAGCATGAACAAGAAAATATTCTTCAAACACCAATTCAAGAATCACTTGTTCAAGATAATGTCACCACTACAATTAGTCCAGAGACACTGGAAGTTGCAGAGACTTTGGCTCAATCAATGGGCAAAATTAAACAAGATAGGAAGAGAAGAAAGTTAATTTTGTCTGCTGAGGAAGAGATTGAAAAGTTTGGAACTATATCTGATGAAAAGTCTGGTGAAAAGTCTGGTGACAAGTCTGGTGAAGAAAAGTCTGTTAATGAACTTAGTTCTGGTAATGAAGAAACTTCATTGCCAAAGAAGTCTAAGAGAAAAACAAGAGAAGAACTTGCATCTGAGGCTGAAATTGAGAGGATTAAGGCTCAAGATATTGCTGATGAAGAAAGACAAAAGATGTTAGATGCAGTCTATGCAAGACAGTTGGCTGAAGAATCTGATGATTTTACAAAATTACTCAATGTTGATGATGAAGTGAGAGCAAAGTATGAAGAATTGCTAACTATTGAAGGTTTAACTGCTGATGAAAGAGCCAAACAGTTAGCTGACTTCATTAATGCAAGAAGTAATGATGATACATTGGGTGGATTTTTGGAAAAGTTCAAACTTCAAAAGAAAGCTAAGATTCCTAAGAAGATGTCTATGGCAGAAAAGAAGTATGATATGAAGATGTATCTTAAGAATCAAATGCATCTTTCTTTGGATCAGATGAAAAAGAAGTCATATGAAGAAATTCAAGTAGCATATCTCAAGGCATTTGAGAGAGATCAAGGTTACAAAGCTACTGATTATGATGATGTGCAGAAATTTTGCTTTCAAGGTAGAAAGGATAAAGAGACTGAACTAGTCATTGAATCTGATAAAGTGATTGATACACAACCTGAAGCTGGTAAGTCAACAGAAGAAGTGCAAGATGAAGTGATTAGGCCTATTGTGTTTCATAGAAGAAAAGGTTTGGAAAGGAAGAGTAAATCCAAGAAAGTAGTTGTTGAAGAGGATTTAGATGAAGAACCTTCATCTGAGGGAGCCACAATGGGGACTATTGAAAGCACTAAGGAACCTACTAAGGTTGTCAAGTATCAACTTATCATGACTGGTGGAAGGGCTGCATATCAAATAATAAGGGAAGATAATTCTAACATTGTTTATATGAATTTTGCTGGCATTTTGATTGATGTAAATAGGAAGGATCTTCAAGAACTGTATCAGTTGGTAAATATTAAACATGGAGATCATCCTCCTGAAGATGAGTTTGAAAGAGTATTTTGGGGAAATTTGAAGGTGATGTTTGAGCCACCTACTGAGTCTGATATAGTATGGAAACTTCCTGAGGAACAGAACATTGTCAGCTGGAGATACTTTCATACCTGCAAGGTACATTGTGTGTCATTAAAGAATGCTGATATTTATATGCTTGCAGAGGTGGAATATCCTTTATCATCGAGTGTCTGCAAGGAAATGATGAACAAAAAGTTGTATGCTAGTAAAAAGGATGAAGGATATGAAATGTTATTGGATTTGATTAAGAAGCAGTCTTTGAAGGATGTAGTCTAAGAGTGTTTGAAAGAATTTTCACAAGTTGTTGAGTGAGACTATTGGAACTTCTCACTTGGTGGAGGTGCTTTGCACTAACACATCAAAAGGTTATCAGTCCACCTTGTCTCATCAACACAAGGACTGGCTAATCCTGAGCAAACGGCTAACAGGTAAAGATTGCTCAAATCCGTTTATGGCTGACAATTTGCCAAAAATTGTATGGTATTCAACTCACCATATCTAAGATAAGTGAAGAGTTGGCTAGCCCACAAGGTTATGGCTTGTGGTAAAGGCTGTGGAAAACCATAAATGGTAATCAATTCACCATGATGAGGTGCTTTTCCATCAAAGTATTGACTAGTCCAGAAGCAAACGGCTTTTGGTAAAGACTTAACAAATCCGTTGATAAGCTGATGATTTGCTTAAAATCATATGGTTATCAGTGTACCATGGTCTTACACACCAAAACATTTGGCTACTCCAGTAGTAATGGCTATTGGTAAAGAGACATCAAATCCATTAAATTTCAATGATTCACCTCTCACAGGTGTTAACACACCTGGAAGTGATGAGAATAGCTATGAAACTTAATATGAATTGATGTACATATAGTCATTGTTGCTGTCAAGTCCATATCAGAAGAGCTTATCAAGATTCAAGCTGCTAGAAAGGAACAAGACCTAAATACATTTCAAAGTGTTCAAGATTCAATCCTCAGAAAGCTAAATCAGAAGAACTTGAAGTTCATGAAGCAGGAAGATCAAGTTAGGGGAGGATTGTTGGGAATTATGATGCATATCAAGAACAGACTACTTAGGTCTGGTAGTTTACTACTTAGGTCTGGTCGTTTACTGAGTTAGGTCTGTTTGTGTTTTAGGTCTGGCTATGTAATGATTAAGTCTGGTAGTTATATGTTAAGTCTGGTTGACTTATTAAGTCTGGTCTGGTCGTGAAGATAGGAAAGTCTGTTAGAGTTATGTTAGGAAAAGATACAATGCGTGTATGTATCTTTATAGAAGATTTGTGTATATCTTCTGAGTCGGCTAGGGTTTCCTTGTGTTATAAAAGGATCCCTAAAGATTGTTAGTTCGTGTGTGAGTTGTACGAATTCATTATAGTGAATATCAATATACGAAGTTAGTGATATCCCTGCTTGTGTTCTTAATTGTTCTTGTTAAGATTCCGCATTAACAATAACAATCACCTAGGGTTTCTCACTTAGATTGGTTCGGATTTATCCTAACCATCTACTAGGTATTCAAGACTACTTAGTGATCCATATACAATTTGTGGACCAACACTATTCCCTGTGGAGAACGATCAATCCCCCGTACTTACCACTACACTATACTACATCGGTCAGGTACACTGCCTGGTGGGGTTGTAAGCCTCTTGAGATCCCTCGAGAGGTAAAACCTGTTGTAAGGTTGCAAAACCACGCATCAGTGACGGCGTCAGCCCTTGACGCGCCAGAGTGGATTTTGGAGGATTAAAGAGGGACGGCGTCAGGAAGACCATCCGGGAACCCTAGCCGCGGCGAGGTGACGGCGTCACCTCCTACAACGTGACGCCGCCAGCCCCTAAATTCTATATATAGTTTTGCAATTTTTAGTCATTAGTGTGCAACTTTGTGAGGAGAAACCCTAAGACAAGTTTTCTGCCATTTTTAAGGGTTTTATACCCTTGGATCTCCCATGTTTAATTGAAGATAAGTAATCAATTAATCATTCAATATGTCTATGTGTTGTTTGATTATATCTTGTTCTTGTCTTTTAATTAACATGCTAGGCTAGATTTATCTTGTGTTTGCTTAGATTTAATGAAACCTAACTATTGATTATTGGTTGTTGGTGTGTTATTAATTGTATTGGATGATTGTGTATCGATGTTAGGCTTAAGAAAACTGGCTAACCTCCTATACGGTAACTTGCTTGAACGTCTTAAGAAACATGAACCAATGCATACTAAGGTTATTATGGTTGTATTTAATGCATGAGCGAATTCTAGTGATCCCATGTTAGGAGCTTCTTAGCCGGCTCGACATAGGAGTGAAGTAGGAGCTTGTAGAGTTGGGGAAGTACGTACGCCACCCCACGATTGGTATTAAGGAATACACCCGTCATCCACGCAATTAATACACACTAATCAACCGGTAAAAGATAGTTAGGGAGTAAGGAAATCTAAGTAAACACATTTCTCCCCATATAAGTTCCACAACCTTTTCATTTTCAGTTATTTTATTTTATTTGCAATTGTAGTTATTTGGGTTAGTTGACTAGCAACTAATTCCGCCCACTCCTTCAAACCCGAGATTTTACTTGCTTTTATAAAAAATAAAAAATACAAAAAGAATCTTCCCTCACCCTTAGACCTATTAGAGTAGTTTTTCAATCCTAACGACACTATTCCCCTAGAGAACGATCAATCCCCCGGTACTTGCCACTACACTATACTACATCGGTCAGGTACACTGCCTGGTGGGGATTGCAAGCCTCTTGAGATCCCTCGAGAGGTAAAACCTGTTGTAAGGTCGCAAAACCACGCATCAAGTTTTTGGCGCCGTTGCCGGGGAATAGTTATTGTTTAGGTTGAATTTTTATTTTATTAGGTCTACTCACTAGATTCCTTTCTAGTGAGATTTTTATTTTATTTTTCTAGGTTTTTCTTTAGTCTATCTATTTTCTTCGTGCTTTTGTTCGTATAAGATTTTCATTGACTATTCAGTTTGCCATTATGGAAAACGCGAATCCACCCCTTACACCTGACGAAGTGGCTTTGTTGCGTAGCCAAATTGTGGATGAGATTAGCGAGCTCAGAGAGCTCAATAGAATGATTGATATAGAGCTTGATTATGCCTTGAACAACTTAGAAACCGCCATATACTCAGATAATTACTTAGAACGTAATAATCTTACGGTTGAGGAGTTGATTGAGAAACTTGATGAAGTGAAGGTAGATCCTAGGTTGGATGATTATTTCAATGAATACCCCACTAAGGAGGAGATTGCTTACTATAACAACCTAGTTGATAACCCTCGACCACCTTTTGTTATAATTGACCCAAAGATTAAGAGGGGTGATCCCGGGAATGTGAAGATACCATGTATGATTGGGTACCAATACGTTGAGCATGCTTACATTGACTGTGAATCCCCAACCAACGTGATGTCCTCAGGCCTTTATAGCCAAATCATAAACACACCACTTGAGCCTAGGAAAGACCCCAAGTGCCCCAGCGGAGTTTGCAACTTCGTTGGAAGGATTAAGGACATGCATATCCTTGTTGGGAATTTTACCTTTGTCACCGACTTCATGATCTTAGAAGATTTGGCAAGTGTTGTTGACTGCCGCCTATCTCACGTGGTGTTAGGTAAGCCGTTTATTGAAGCATCCAATTTAAAGTATGATCGTTTAAGAGGCACGATTCAGTTTTCTAATCACATAGATAGGATCACATATAGGATGCCTTATCGGGTAAATGAATTTCGTTTTGTGCCTCGATTTGACAAGGACAACATTGGTGCGATTGAGGACATCGATGATGAGGATAAAGAGAAAGGCATGGACTATGTTTGGAATAAGAGAAGCCTTTATTATAAAGATTGCTTGAACCTAGGACCTAAATACAAAGTTGATATGGAGGTTGTTAGGATGATCAGAGGGGCAATTGAGAAGCAAAACGGAAAAACGTAGAACCCCTGACTTTGAGTCTAGCTACAAGACTCGTTAATAAAGAAAAGCGCTTCTTGGGAGGCAACCCAAGCTTTATTTGCTTTGTGTGTTTATTTAATTGTTTGTTTGATTTTATTTGCTTCCATATGTATGTTTAATTATTATTATTATTGATTCATGTTCAAAACTAAATTGTGAAAATGCTTTATCTTGTTTTTAACTTCGTCTTAACTATATATAAAGGTATTTTGCAAAAGATAAGTGTAAGGGAAATCCAAATCGGTTTATTAGAACAAAAATGAACATGAATCATAACAATATTAAATTAACATACATATTAGTAATTGTTTGAGTCAAATGCTTGTATCGAGTCATAATGATGTTTTGCAGGATTTCCAGGAAGTAAGGTATAGGTTTTTCCAGAAATTTTTCGGAAACTTAACATGAGAATTCTGTCAGATCATTTCTGACGGCGTCAGGCATTACAACCTGACGGCGTCAGGTTTTAATTTTCTGAAATTTTTGAAAGTTTTGTTTTTCTACCGGAATCATAAAAAGGTTTTTATTAAATCTCTAACTTATAAACTTCAGGAATCTGCAAAATAATCATTCCACAAGCATTATATCCTTATATAGATTTATCCCGCCGTTGTTATGCAGGTTTTCGTGTTTGTTTTCTCAGGTTTAACAGGTTATTTTGGACAAGGAGATGTATGTGGAATCTAGCTTTTGGCGATGCATTAGTCTTGGAGCTTCAACATTACCTTGGAAGAAGATCTAACCATGTTACCTCTTTATCCACCGAGCGAATCAGGGGAGTATTTGATTTCATTCTTTTACCTTATTTACTTTTACATCTTGTTATTTGAACATTGGGGACAATGTTCATCTTAAGTGTAAGGGGGGGGGGGGGGGGGGTAAAAGTACGATACTTTAGAGAATGCTATTACGCTTGATTTTTGTTTGTTTGATGGTAGATGTGTAATAAAACTGAGAGAAATACCTGTTAGGGCAATTTTAGTGCCAAATTTAAAATTTTTTTACAACATATAGGAGTGAAACTTTGATCTTAATGAGCGTCTCATGGATAGGAGTTATATGACTAGCACAAAACCGTACCACTAAAAAATTTTCCACCCCCAAATATGTGAGGTTCGCCCCTAGAATTGGTAGGAAAAGCATTTATGCTATGATGTGTGTACCGGTAGCACTTAGATTCTAGAACTTGCGTTAGGACCATTCCGAGGCCACAAGTGAGACTACATTCGTGTAGTTAGATTTACTACATGATAAGAGGCATTAGGATTAACCCATTGTTTTACACCTGTGTTTTTGTTATAATTACATTGGCTACATTGGTCAAGTAATTCTCCCACACCCTTTGCGTTGTACTCATTTTTAGTACACGATACCCCTAGTACACCCCTGATGCGTGCGATGTGTCGTTGCGGTTTAGCAGTATTAATGCCTACTCAAGTTTTAAATTTATATTTAGCCGACTTATCAATAACACACACACTTAACGAGCAGTGTACCCGGCCAGTATGAATATAATGGTAAGTAGAGTGTCGATCACTAAGAGTGGAACGTATTATCTAGTTATTCTAATCAGTATTTTAATATATTAAGTTAGCTATACAACCTAATCTAACGCAAGGGGGTTCAGCCTGAGAGACTGGCACGATTTGGTTGCAATTAAATAATAAACTAAACCAATAGGCACGAATCAGCAAGTAGCACACACGTACACAGATAAATACTTGAGACAATAAGAAGGCTGTCCTGATAGATAAGTAGTTTGTCACTTGTTTTATTGCTAGTTTTATATGAAGTGTATAGTTCGATGCAACGCACCGAGATTAAGTCCTTTCTCGTTGGTTCTAATCTTATCGGCGAGTAAACCCTTAATGATTACTTATGACTATCCTATTTATCTTTCTTCCTACTTTTCTACAGACGATAGAATGCATAGGCGATCTAATAAATAGGCGAGGGCAGAGGCATGGCGACCCGATCAACGCTCAGCTAGACACAGAGGTTATCAATGCACTAATAAAAGTCACCAAAGACATCAACATATAAACTTTAATTAATGAGAAAGCAGTTTTAAGGGAGTGCAATCTTTCCGTTGTCACATTACACAAGCCACCAATCTTGATGAATTAAAGTTTACTAATACAATAAAACAAAACTACTTAATGAATTAAACACATGCAGCACCTTCTTACAGCTCTTGTATCTTCGTTTGGGTGTGTCTTGTGCTGCTGCCTTGACTGAATTCGTCCTAGGGTTTCTGTACTTCGGTCTCGTATATAATGTGTCACCAAATTCGTCTGGTCCTTGGGGTATTTATAGTTTCTGTCTGAGGGTAGGATGCGGCGCATCTAGTAAGTAGATGCGGCGCATTGACTTAACTTCGCGTGGGGTCCAAGATTAATATATTCAGGAATATTCGTACACCGCCAGAAGATGCGGCGTAACTCCATTTATAGATGCGGTGCATGTCCTCTTGTATCTTGGATCGTATCTGGTGAAATATCGATAGTGATGCGCCGTATGTAATAAGCAAGATGCGGCGCATCTGGAGCAGATTAGTCTTGATCTTGTACATTTCGGTAGACTCTTAACTTCTTGCATGTTTTGCTCCATAATTAGTCCAAAATCGCCAAGTTTCACCAAATGCTTGTTTTTACCTGAGAATTACAAAAGTAAACGATTAAGTATCAATCCTCATACATAATATAATAAAACAAGTCAAATTAATAGGATAAATGATAGTAATAAAATGTACTTATTTGAGTTCATCAACCCCTCAGAGCCTATCTTTTCGTTTCTAACTTTAAGCATTTTACTTAAAGGAAGAATTTGTTACACCCCACTTAAATGTACACCCAAATCGCCTTAGCCTACCTTGTATGCACTCATTTTTAGTGCATTATTGTGACAACATTTGTTTAAACCCCAAGTTAATTATCTAATTGATTACATGGTTGCTAAGTCGAGTCATATCCTTGTACATATTATTTTGGGACGATTGGGACTCATGGGTAAAGTACTAGTGTAATGGAGTAATGGGGAAGAACAACATTATTACCCCCATATGTGCTAAATATTTTAAAAGTACTCCAAGTGTTTCGATTATCTTAATTCGAGTCATTAGAATAGTTATTTGTAAAGTTATGTAAAAGTTCAAGTGTAAGGGGAATGCAACGCCCCTATGATGTATTATTTCGGATGGTAGGGAAAGAGTGTATGAAAAAAAAAATCGAAAAAATCAAGAAAAATACAAAAAAATGAGAAAAAGAAAAGTAGAAAAAACATACGGACTACCATCCCGTTTCATTTTATGTTTATTTTATGTTTTTGTTATTTTGTTTTTAGCTTAAGTCGAGTCGAGTCTTGGCTTAGCAACGCCATATTGTACATGTAATTAATCAAGATCTTTAACTCGCCACCAGTAAAATATCCCTTATCCAACAAAACCGTGTTTATCATATCCCTACACCTAACGTTATAACCCGTTTAAAAGCCCTCTTTGATAGTTTATCTTAGGTGCTTACGCCTAGTGGAGGAGGTTTTTGACCCTTTCCCAAGCCTATGGTAATCTATTTGCTATGACAGGTAGTGAGAGATATTATCCATTTTCATTTATGAGATATACTTTTATGACACCTGAGAGATGTGAGTATCTAAACACTACTTGTGAGGTGCTAGTTTGTAATCTCCGTGCTTATTATGATTAAAGTGGAATGACTATTTGTTGTAATTACTTTTATATTAGCGTTAAATGACCCCGAACTTGTATTTTGATTAGAATAAAAGCGCATTTGCTTGAGGACAAGCAAATCTCAAGTGTAAGGGTATTTGATGAAGCGAAAAGTGTACCGCTTTTAGGGGGTCATTTAAGCCTAAATCGTATTTATTTGATCAAATATTGCCCTAAATCATTCCTTTTGTCATTTTAGGTACTTTGGAGAAGAAATCTGGAAAAGGAAGCATTTTGGACGTTTTTGGAGCATAAAAGTGAAGAAAACGACAAAGTGTCCAAAGCTGCTGGAAAAGTACACGTGACGGCGTCAAGGATTGCTCCTGACGGCGTCACGGCTTGGCAAAAGAGGTGGATATGACAAATACACGTGACGCGCCAGAAAGTTTTACAAAGGAAGTCTGACGGCGTCACCCTTTAAGGTGATCAAGGCTATCACGGTTTAAGTTAAAGAGAGACGGCGTCAAGCACAATTGTGACGGCATCAGCCCTTGATGCGCCAGTGTGGATTTTGGAGGATTAAAGAGGGACGGCGTCAGGAAGACCATCCGGGAACCCTAGCCGCGGCGAGGTGACGGCGTCACCTCCTACAACGTGACGCCGCCAGCCCCTAAATTCTATATATAGTTTTGCAATTTTTAGTCATTAGTGTGCAACTTTGTGAGGAGAAACCCTAAGACGAGTTTTCTGCCATTTTTAAGGGTTTTATACCCTTGGATCTCCCATGTTTAATTGAAGATAAGTAATCAATTAATCATTCAATATGTCTATGTGTTGTTTGATTATATCTTGTTCTTGTCTTTTAATTAACAAGCTAGGCTAGATTTATCTTGTGTTTGCTTAGATTTAATGAAACCTAACTATTGATTATTGGTTGTTGGTGTGTTATTAATTGTATTGGATGATTGTGTATCGATGTTAGGCTTAAGAAAACTGGCTAACCTCCTATACGGTAACTTGCTTGAACGTCTTAAGAAACATGAACCAATGCATACTAAGGTTATTATGGTTGTATTTAATGCATGAGCGAATTCTAGTGATCCCATGTTAGGAGCTTCTTAGCCGGCTCGACATAGGAGTGAAGTAGGAGCTTGTAGAGTTGGGGAAGTACGTACGCCACCCCACGATTGGTATTAAGGAATACACCCGTCATCCACGCAATTAATACACACTAATCAACCGGTAAAAGATAGTTAGGGAGTAAGGAAATCTAAGTAAACACATTTCTCCCCATATAAGTTCCACAACCTTTTCATTTTCAGTTATTTTATTTTATTTGCAATTGTAGTTATTTGGGTTAGTTGACTAGCAACTAATTCCGCCCACTCCTTCAAACCCGAGATTTTACTTGCTTTTATAAAAAATATAAAAAATACAAAAAGAATCTTCCCTCACCCTTAGACCTATTAGAGTAGTTTTTCAATCCTAACGACACTATTCCCCTAGAGAACGATCAATCCCCCGGTACTTGCCACTACACTATACTACATCGGTCAGGTACACTGCCTGGTGGGGATTGCAAGCCTCTTGAGATCCCTCGAGAGGTAAAACCTGTTGTAAGGTCGCAAAACCACGCATCAGAGAGTATGTATCAAAAATCTCCATTGTGGGGAGAAACATCCCTTTTGAAAAGTTAGTTTTTGGTTGGATGTGTCATACCCCATTCTGGCAAGTTCTTGCCATATCTCAGTGTTTAGCACAGTGTTAATACCATCTGAATCATCCAACTTAAGATGTCTCCTAAGTGTAGATTCGATAAGAACAAAAGTTATGCCATCCACTTTAGTATGAAGTTTTAAGTCTCCATCTTCACTAGTCAAGACAGTTGAATTCTGCCAGAACTGTGTGATGTGAGAGACATATAGAGTAGGAGAAACGGTTAAAGCATACCTTATGTGAGAATGATTTAGGAAATCCACAATTTCATAAAATTTTGGTCCGTCTCCTTCCTCTGTTTTCTCTAGAAAAGCAACCTGGTTGTGCGTCTTTACAAAATCCAAATTAGCCATGATATTCTCAGTAAAGTTTGATTTTAACTGTGGTGAATAATGAAGATTTAGGTTAGAAAGTAGAAGATGAAAGTTAGATGAGATATTATTGAGAGAATTGGGATTTTTAATTTTGACCGACTTAAAGAATATGGTAACTTTTATTTTAGAATAAGTATATAATAGAATAAAAGTTAAAATATCTAGAAGAGGATCCCTTGAAAATCGTAATTCAATCAGTAAAAATCGCAACAACCCACCAACGGCTAGTTTTTAACCGAACATTAATTACTGACACCTCAGTTATAACGGCTAGTACAGCAGTACCAAGTTTACACTAGCAGTATAAACTTTGCACTAGCAGTACAAACCTTTATCAAAGTTTTCAAAGAACAGTATGAACTTATATTGATTTCAAAAACATTATAACACACATATAGTTTTTAGCAAACTACCAGCTATCAACGGATTTGTTATGTCTTTACCAATAGCCGTTTGCTTTGGACTAGCCAACTCTTTACAGTTAGATATGGTGAGTTGATGACCATACAATTTTTGGTAAATTGTCAACCATAAACAGGTTTGATTAGTCTTTACCAGAAACCGTTTGCTCTGGACTAGTTGGTTCTTATGTGGGTTAGACATGGTGAACCAATTACCATTTGTGGTGTGGAAAGATCACACATTGAGCTTCAAATCACCATTCAGTCCAAAACATAAAGCACTTGTAATTCCTTGGTGCTTATCATCCTTTCCTGCAATTGTTAGTCCACAAAACAAGGAAACAAAGTGCAAAACACTTGTCTCACAACATAACAGACAAATGACTAATAATGCATATACAAAGAAAAATTAATTTCCTTGTGGTGCCCAAGCCAAAACAGACTTAGGCTTGCCTCTTGCATCAATATAATTAAATCTTTTTAAAACTGTTGGAGTACCATTAGATTGAAGTGGTCTCCAAACCCATGATGCAGATGCATTAATACCATTTGTAGAGGTATAGATTCACGTACGGGAGGTGGAGGAAACACCATAAACACGAACTAAAGATTAAACATGATAATATTCGGTTTATTGATTGGGAGGTGTGTATGTTTTCTAGAGAGAGAAAACATACACACCTCAATGAACCTGTGAAACCTCAACCCTCCAAATGTGGATAAGGAGGGTATTTATACAAAGAATACAATGACTAACTTAGCCTAAATGTCTAAACTAGTCCTTGTAAAAAGAATGAAGTGCAATTCCCAAATATGACAAACTTTAAGGCTAACACCATTACCCATATTTCCCTTAGCAGTGTTTCTAAAACTTCCAGTGTTAACTGCTTTCCTAGCAGTATGTGCTGCTGAGTTCACAGTTGTAACCTTAGGTTTCCAAACTTGTTTATTAATTACTGCATTATTTTGAAACTGTCACACCCCCAAAATCGGGTTCAGCGGAAGCTTATACATCGCTGGGGTGCAACTCAATTGGTTTCATGACACAAGTGCAAAGAACGGTTTTCCTCTCGTCCATTTAGAATAAAATTGTTTAACAAAAATGTTGAATTTACATTGTTAAAAGTTGTGCGGAAATAGGCCCTTTAAAATAGGTAAAACGGTCCCAAATGTTTGTCAGAGTCTTCTATGACCGTGCCATGCCCTGCCAAAACCTCCAGTAGCGTGCTATTGCTTAATACCTGAAAATACATGCTAAAAAGTGTCAACACGAGGTTGGTGAGTTCATAGAGTTCAGTGCAAAATGTAAAGCCTTTGAATGAAGATTTTCCCAGCAAAGGCATTGTAAATCCACCCAGTTCCAAGTCCCGCCCATAACAAGACTTGCAACCTGTGTGTTTACAACCCATTGCCAAATATGATTTGGTTTATGTGAACGTCAAATAATATGTGGACCAATATTTAAAATACATTTAGTTTGATCGATACATTCGTTTACATGACCATTTCATTTGGTTATGTGACCCGTTCATTCTGTCGTGTATGTACATAGTGGTGGGGCCAGTTCATTCGGTTAAGTATGCATGTTCATTTAAAGTGCTTAGGTCCATGAGTAAAAAGAATTAAGTATGATACTAGTGAGTATACAATACATTCGAGTGAATAACGATTTCATAGGTTGAGTAAGTAATGGTTTGACTAAACAATTGGCATATCCAAGTAAATCAAGTATACATTTAGATGAAAATGATTGAGCATGTATTCTCCCCCAAAACGTAATCCAAAACGTATAAAGATAGGGGCTATGGAACTCACCTGGTGCGATAGCTACAATGATAATAATGAATACGCTGAAATGAGGCTCGGTCTCTAACCGCGACCTAATATAAGGATATGATCTAATGTAAGCAAATGAATGATGCTACACATGCAAATACGTATGTTATCGATACCACTCGATGATTTTTGGAAAATAATGTTTATCATCAAAAAATACATTTTTGACGTCTCGTTAAGTTAAAAACTACTTTTCGTGTAAATGTGTTGAAACGGTACTCCACGATCCTCATTTGGTGTTCTATCGTCAAAATTAAATAAGTTTCGTCGGGTTTTCAAACGTGCATATCTTTGTCGTTATAAGTCCGTTTTCAACGTTCTTTATGCCCACGGGTTTGTCATAATATGAAATATCATGTTTTCAGTGGCTCGGCTCATCTAGACCACGGCTAACGCCTCGTTTTGTCCCTTAAAGTTCGGCAAAACAGCAACAGTTTTTCTGAAAAATAGTTTTCGTCGCCTAACTTCGAAAAATCATAACTCCTTCGTTATAAGTCGGTTTTTAGTGATTCTTGCGACCACGGTTTCGTTATTGAAAGAACTTTCTGAATATTTAGCCCAATGTTACCCAGAAACCCCTGAGGTTTCCACGTTTTGCAAAAATGGACAGCAACTTTCTAATAGTGTTTAAAAATGAATTTTCTAGTTTATAACTTGTTCAAGTCTACTCCAATCAACTTCAAAACATCCCTTAATCTACCATACACCTTCTCAGGGTGTCATGGGGTCCTAAACATCACCAAAATGATAGGGCTCATAAGATTACTAGTAAAATTTCATAAACTCATTTTTGTGCCAAAAATAAACAACAAGTGGTATATATAACATATGTATACTTGCAAAAGATGAAATAAATGATATGGACTTTGTAAAACCTTGTAAAAATGATGAAAAATAGTTTAGTATACTTACTTGAGTGATTATTAAAAGATGGTGATGAAAACCTAATTGATCTATAGATTTCTATTTCAAAATCTTGTAATAGATTACTAATAGAGATTAAATAAACACTTGAGCTTGACAAATTTTGATCTTTTCTTCTTGTTTTGATCTTTGGCCGTGGGTATGGATGAACAAGGGAGAGAGTTGATCTTGTTTTTGTAAAAAAAATATAAAGTAAATGAGCTAGTTTAGGCTTTATATAGCCCAAGGGCATTTTGGTAATTTAGATGGAAGGGTATAAAGGTAATTTCAAGTGTTTATGAAAATATCTTGGATATAATATCTAGATATTTAGTGAGCAGTGTATTTAGGAGTATCGGGTACATTGTTCATGTATAAAAATCGTAATTACGTAAATCGTCGTAATTATAAACCTTTAACGATATATGTACAATTTAAATTCAAAACACCGGGTAAGTTAATAATATAATTTCTATATCATTATAATGAGCATGAAAATATGTTAGGATCATAGTCGGGAGTATCGGGTATATTGTTAGTAGTAAAAACTGAGTGGTAATGTTAATTACAAATTAAGCATACGCAATTGCAATGATGCATATCCGTGCATGATCTAAGGTGTTGATGATGTTACTGATGATATGTAGACTACTCTAGTCTGTATGATGTGTCCTTACTGATGATGCATGAATTTCGCAGCTAAACCAAACCGGTTACGCGAATTTGAATACCCGTAAACTAGGTTTACGAATTAATGAATGCTGATGATGAACTGAAATTTTCTCCGGGAATGAATAGTGTTTCGTGAATAGTAAAATTTTCCGAAAGTTTCTCAAAATCTCAAACTGACCTCGAAAATGATGAATAGTAAAAAGTGAATAGTGATCGATGAATAGTAAAAATGAATAGTAACTCGTGAATAGTAAATTGTCGAGGTTCGGAAAAATGGCCTGAAATTACGAGTTGTCACAGTCTCCACCCGTTACAGGAATTCAGTCCCTGAATTCAGTTTGTGTTGGTCTCTGGAGTGAATTCGGTGAAGAAATGTGGATGTTCTTGCAACGATTGTGTACACACACAAGAGGTTTTGAAACCTTTAGAAATCGAGTAGGAATGCAAACCGGACATAATTTTATTATAACTGTTCTCAGTATTGCAAAATTCATCTCTGAGTCGGGCATAGGTGGTCAGCCTATGTCCCACTGTCCCGGGTCGAATATAGATGACCAGTCTATATTCTACCGAGGTTCAATGAATTTTAGAATAATCAGCTCAGTTATACTAATACCATGTCCTTCACATTTAGGGGATGTTCTGATAGGCTAAGGCAAAGGACCAAACTCGAGGTCGAATGATGAAACTATGCAAGAAAAAGGCGTAACGCTGCGACGTGTACGATATGCAAGCATGCTTATATGAAAGACAACTATAGTATTAAACGAGAATAAGTGGGTATAAATGATTTGATAATAAGACACAAATCTTATTAAATATGTCAGCAACAAACCACAATTGAGGCATCAGCTTGGCAGGCAGGCACGTGGCGGTCATAGGGTTAAGTTTTTGTAAATGTACCTATAGTCTAGGTTTTAAAATCACCCAGTTCTCTATAGCCAAGACTCTGATACCAATCTGTCACACCCCCAAAATCGGGTTCAGCGGAAGCTTATACATCGCTGGGGTGCAACTCAATTGGTATCATGACACAAGTGCAAAGAACGGTTTTCCTCTCGACCATTTAGAATAAAATTGTTTAACAAAAATGTTGAATTTACATTGTTAAAAGTTGTGCGGAAATAGGCCCTTTAAAATAGGTAAAACGGTCCCAAATGTTTGTCAGAGTCTTCTATGACCGTGCCATGCCCTGCCAAAACCTCCAGTAGCGTGCTATTGCTTAATACCTGAAAATACATGCTAAAAAGTGTCAACACGAGGTTGGTGAGTTCATAGAGTTCAGTGCAAAATGTAAAGCCTTTGAATGAAGATTTTCCCAGCAAAGGCATTGTAAATCCACCCAGTTCCAAGTCCCGCCCATAACAAGACTTGCAACCTGTGTGTTTACAACCCATTGCCAAATATGATTTGGTTTATGTGAACGTCAAATAATATGTGGACCAATATTTAAAATACATTTAGTTTGATCGATACATTCGTTTACATGACCATTTCATTTGGTTATGTGACCCGTTCATTCTGTCGTGTATGTACATAGTGGTGGGGCCAGTTCATTCGGTTAAGTATGCATGTTCATTTAAAGTGCTTAGGTCCATGAGTAAAAAGAATTAAGTATGATACTAGTGAGTATACAATACATTCGAGTGAATAACGATTTCATAGGTTGAGTAAGTAATGGTTTGACTAAACAATTGGCATATCCAAGTAAATCAAGTATACATTTAGATGAAAATGATTGAGCATGTATTCTCCCCCAAAACGTAATCCAAAACGTATAAAGATAGGGGCTATGGAACTCACCTGGTGCGATAGCTACAATGATAATAATGAATACGCTGAAATGAGGCTCGGTCTCTAACCGCGACCTAATATAAGGATATGATCTAATGTAAGCAAATGAATGATGCTACACATGCAAATACGTATGTTATCGATACCACTCGATGATTTTTGGAAAATAATGTTTATCGTCGAAAAATACATTTTTGACGTCTCGTTAAGTTAAAAACTACTTTTCGTGTAAATGTGTTGAAACGGTACTCCACGATCCTCATTTGGTGTTCTATCGTCAAAATTAAATAAGTTTCGTCGGGTTTTCAAACGTGTATATCTTGGTCGTTATAAGTCCGTTTTCAACGTTCTTTATGTCCACGGGTTCGTCATAATATGAAATATCATGTTTTCAGTGGCTCGGCTCATCTAGACCACGGCTAACGCCTCGTTTTGTCCCTTAAAGTTCGGCAAAACAGCAACAGTTTTTCTGAAAAATAGTTTTCGTCGCCTAACTTCGAAAAATCATAACTCCTTCGTTATAAGTCGGTTTTTAGTGATTCTTGCGACCACGGTTTCGTTATTGAAAGAAATTTCTGAATATTTAGCCCAATGTTACCCAGAAACCCCTGAGGTTTCCACGTTTTGCAAAAATGGACAGCAACTTTCTAATAGTGTTTAAAAATGAATTTTCTAGTTTATAACTTGTTCAAGTCTACTCCAATCAACTTCAAAACATCCCTTAATCTACCATACACCTTCTCAGGGTGTCATGGGGTCCTAAACATCACCAAAATGATAGGGCTCATAAGATTACTAGTAAAATTTCATAAACCCATTTTTGTGCCAAAAATAAACAACAAGTGGTATATATAACATATGTATACTTGCAAAAGATGAAATAAATGATATGGACTTTGTAAAACCTTGTAAAAATGATGAAAAATAGTTTAGTATACTTACTTGAGTGATTATTAAAAGATGGTGATGAAAACCTAATTGATCTATAGATTTCTATTTCAAAATCTTGTAATAGATTACTAATAGAGATTAAATAAACACTTGAGCTTGACAAATTTTGATCTTTTCTTCTTGTGAAACAAGCTTTCCTTACACAGAAAAAATCATCACCTAGTTGGTGAGACTTGAGGTCATTCCAATTCCTTTGGTTACCTCTAGGCTTGTTTGTGGTTCTATACATTTCTGCATACCTAACTGTTGGTTTAAAAGGTTTAGCATTTGATCTAAGCCTAACAGTCTCAGGTTTGACCATATTGGGAACTTTTGGTTCCTCCACTTTAACACTAACAGGCTTAACCACAGCATGATCACTATCATCACCATCAGAAGTCCAATCCTCTATAATTGGAGCATCTGAGTCCCTAGCTGAGGACACCTTATCCTCAGAAAGTGAGGCATTATTTGCACTTTCATACACAGGCTTATCAACTACTTTCTCTTTAGGTTGAGGACCATATTTAAGCTCAGGTAGTTGAAATTCAGGGAGTCCTGTGTGTTCTAGGTCAATGCCTGGGGGTGTTGGAATTCCTCTATAAGGAGGTGGAACTGACTTATACCCTAGGCCTGACTTAGCTTTGTTTAAGATTTGACATTCAGTTATCTTTTGAACACCTTTTTTATGTGTATTCTAGTGTGTCTACACTCATTTGAATGTTCTCCTTGGCTTTCTTAATCTGTTCCAGTTCATGTTTCAACACACTAATCTCATTCTCTCTAAACATTAGGTCTCTCTTAACAATAATCATATCATCAGCAAACTTAGACTCATTAGATTTATAATGAACAATTTGTTCTTCTAACACAGCTAAAGCCCTCTTATGATTTGCTAAGTTAAAACTGGTTTGAGTTAGCTCTATTCTCTGTTTATCATATCTTTCCTTAAGGGTTTCTAGATCTTTTAAAGCTTCACAAGATTTAGAACACTTAGAAACTTGTACCTCAGAGTCTGAAAATGCCATGAGAGCCATCTCTGTAGGTGCTTCTGCTTCCTCCTCAGAAATGTAGCTCCAGTCAAATCCTATGCCATCAATGGCAACCATAGCCTTTGAGCTTGAGTCTGTAACTTCCACTACTCTTGATTTGTTTTCATAACCTCTGCTCTTGTCATCTTGTTTTCTTGGCAATCTGCACTCCCTTGAATAATGACCCTTCTTATGGCAATTATAGCATTCAATCTTTGACTTGTCATACCCAGCAACATCATTGCTGTTAATGACAATCTTCTTGCCAGTCTTCTTCAAGAATCTCTTAGCCCTCATGCTAAGAAGAGAGAACTGCCACTTGATGTCCATTTCTTCAATATCATCTTCATCAATCTCTTGAAGATTTGCATGTGTCAACATACTTCCATTGTGTTGAGTAGTCAGGAATGCACAATAGGTGTTCTCATCCAAGAGTCCATTAGTACTGCTTGAGGTACTAGCCGTACTAATATGAGAACTAGCAGTACCAACTGCTCCATCAACTTGTACTTCATCCACTTGATTTGAGGTACTGGGAGTTGACACAAAAACCAAATTTTCAGAGCTTGAACTTGTTCCAGCAGCCTTCTTAACATCTTGCTCCACTATCTTGAAATTGCTATACAAATCCATCAGACTCATAGAATCTATGTTTGGTTTGTTCTTCCATACGACCACATGCATAGCCCATTCAGATGGTAGACTTCTTAGGAATTTTGAGTTGAGATCTTCCTGAGGCATCTCAATTCCTAGAACTGCAAGTTGACTCACTAGATTTTGAAGTCTGTTAAACATATGATCTAGTGTTTCATTACTTGTAGCAGAGAAGTTCTCAAACTGTTGCTTAAGCAATGTCTTCGGAGATTTCTTGGTGGCTTCATTCCCACCATACCTGGCAACAATGGCTTCAAATAGAGTCTTGGCACACTTGAATTTACTGAAGTTCAGTAATTGATCATTAGGGATAGTCAGCAATAGCAAGCTTCTTGCTTTCAGATCATTCTTGTGTTGTGCCTTTTCATCATTAGTAGTTGGCTTTGTCTGCACCGTAGTTTCAGTCTTTCCTTCAACAGCAGTCGATGTGGTTACAGGCTTAAAAGAGTTACATTCTTCAATAATTTCCCACAGTGCATAATCCTGCACTTGAAAGAACTGCTCAATTCTTAGTCGCCACATATCGAACTCGTTGGGCTTAAGCATTGGTCGCTTAGCAGCAATGTTGCTTGAAGATGTTGTCTCCATGTCCATATTTTCTTCTAAATCAAATTCGTCTGGATCTTCTAAATCAAAGTATCAGTAACCTGTCTCTGATACCACTTGACCGGATCTACACACACTCCTTGTGCTAGATGGATACTTTGAATGATACTTAGTCTAGCACGCGGAATTTACTAGCTAGCACTTAGAAGATTTGTTTGATGTGTTTTGTATGAACGAATGAAACAGTATATATGAACAAGAAACAATTTACTTCAACGATTAAATATTATTAATTCAATAATACGAGTACTCTTTGATAGTACTAGGGTTTACAACCTTGAATCTTAACACACTTTCTACTCATAAACTTTAACCTAGGCAATCCTTTTATAGACCAAGGATTCCTTTACAAGATAACTATAATCTATATTAATAGGATATACACAAAATCCTTTCTATACTTATCTTCTAATCGTTTACAAAACTTATAAGCAATACTAACTATAATGTGTGAGCAATACTAACTGACTTAGTACTGTCAGCCTTGTCTTCAGTCTTCTTCAGCCGTACTAACTTATACTCTAACAGTTTCAACTGTTAATCCTTAATTCCCAACAAAGAACAATATTTTATAAATCAAATAATAGGGGGCAAGATTTATAACATGTATAATTACCTGCAGATGCAAATGCAGCTCCTTGTTGGTTTTGTTTTGCTGCACGCAGATAGGCTGGTCCTGTAAGAAGCAAGGTAATGGTAATAAACACTTGTATGAAATTAAAAGCCTGCCAAATGTACAACATTTTTTAAGAGATATTGACTTTTGCTATCATTTGGTTAATTACTCACCTGGTGATGTTCTTTTTTTGTACATAAAGGTACTTTTGGAAGTAGAAGTCATCTGGCTCGGTGGCAGATCTGTTGAAGTGCCTATTGGGTGTGTCACTTGATCTAACAAATTATGTTGTAGATGGAATATTCTTAAATCAGGCATGCATTTTTTCAATAATTTTTCTAATTGCATAGTTCAAGTAAATGTTGTGATGGTGTTTACCTGTAAATGATCCAACAATTTCTGCCAGTTTTAAACCACAATAGCTTTGTACTCTGCCATCTTGGCTGACAATTGTTTTTGAATGAATGACGAAAGATTTGTGTAACATGCCTGACAGGGATGGAACTTCAGCATTTTTGGCCCGTGATCCTGTAACACAGAGACAAATATGGCTTTAATCAGAGAAATAATTGCAACTTATGGAAACTTGTAAGATTCAATTATACTTTTATTCATTTTTTATTTGGAGGATCTGCTTCACTTTTGTAACACAGAACATTGCAAATTTGGCTACATATGGAAGAAAGATGTCCAACAAACCATCTTTTGGGATTCTGTTGCTAAACTGA
This sequence comes from Artemisia tridentata subsp. tridentata, assembly GCA_021014915.2. Lineage (NCBI taxonomy): Eukaryota > Viridiplantae > Streptophyta > Magnoliopsida > Asterales > Asteraceae > Artemisia > Artemisia tridentata. Next base: position 436,149,623 of record CP139506.1, on the reverse strand, counting down.
TGCAATAACTGTCATAACCAATGAAAAGTCTTCCATTTGTATAGCATGATAAGTGTGGCCAGGTTTCTAATATCCGTAATATTTTTTTTAATAATGATATTGAGTTTCTCAATAATCCCACATTATTGCGTTTTATTTAACAATTCACTAAACGCATTCTGGTTCAGGTATATATATATCAATGATTGGTTTCAAATGGATGGCAACATAAAAAGTTTAGCGAAAACTGCAACGATATAGCATTGGATGTAAGTCAATTATTCTGCATTGGTGCACATGTTTAAATAATATCAAGTTGGACGAAATGTCTTTTAAAAATGCTCTTCTAAGAATTGCTTATAAGACATTTGGTATCGTAGAAACATTTATTTCCCATGTATAACTTAAATCAAGGTATAATAGGATGTAAAACCAAGATCTTTCAACCCCAATACTCACATTATTTTATCCACTACATTCAGCACAATAACCATCAAACTTAAAAATTCATAATTTATTTTTCAACATTTAGGTAAATTGGGATCTTTCAAACGCAATTTTCAGCTAATCTTCCTCACTAAAGTCAGTACCATAACCATCTTCAATATTTCCATGATCTGAGCTACTTCCCTCCAACTGTGTTGGCACATTTGTTGTTGGTTGGTTTGTTAATGACTATATCGAACGGAGGGTTTTCATTCTTTTGTGTTTGGATTTGAAATAACACTGTCTCAACCTTTTGGTACTTTCAGCAAGTTCTGTATCAGGGTTTTCTTCTACCCGCCTCTTTTCTTCTTCTAGCCTTGTAATGACTTCTTGAGTGTTCCCATCAACTTTTGCACCTCCATTTTCAGCCTATAATGCAATATAAGTTTGTGAGCAACATAAAAATAAAGTGTTAAATTCAATTTAATTCTGACCTGGAGAGTGCTAATTAATAGTTGTATACTCCTTAGCTTACGATACGGCCAACGCTGAATACCCAGTTCTCGACAGTGCCTTTTGAACATAGTTAAACCAATATTGAACTCTTTTGCAGCTTTTGCTATTGGCATGTAGTAGTATTGTGCTATCATTTCTCTAGTAAATGCCATGACGTGGAATATCAATAACAACTGGATGAGTTGGGAAAGATGGCATAACATGACTTTTCAATAGCTTGGTAATCTCCTGATATTCCATGTAGGTTAACAGGTTTTGTAACTTCTATTTATCCATAAACACTATTTATTATATATTAAAAACAAATTTTGTAACTGAATTTATTCAGTTAAATGACCCTTCATGTATGATAGTTGTGTAGCAGTTATATTTTTTGTTGATCCATCTGTCTAAGCAATATGGAAATTCAAGTAAGTGGATAAATTTCATTATCATAATACACCTGAGAACTGATTTATACACAACCTATTGATTTGGTGGTCTGGTATGGATGTTTGTTCGTTTAATTAACAACAGCTTGTAGTCCTGTATATAAGTATAATAACTATCCAAGAAGTTGCCTGGTTGATTGATATAAAATGATGTCAATATCTCTTATTGTGGCAGATACATTTTCACATCAACGTCTCATGAGCAGCAAACACTAAACACATCAAAGCGGAAGTTTCATTCTACAATACATATGCAGGGCTGGGTACACAACATGGTAAGGTTTCAAATAGGTTGGTTTGTATTTGTAAGGGTTGGGGAAGAGCATGAAACTATTAATTAAAAAACCACATTTACAAAATTATAGAGGATTGAATTTCATTCCTTAGAAATTATAAGAATAGTATACATAACTCATATATTGGGTTATTCAATATGAAAAAGAGGACAATCTTATACATTATACATAACATATTCTTTAAACCATATGGAGATAATCTTTAATATAGAACATTTGCCCATTAAACTTTTAAAAAAAATAAAACACTAAAATCCCTTGTTGCATGCATTTGATCAGGTGCAGCAAGTGTCTGAACCACAGAAGACCCACTTCAATGTACCTGAAATCAATATTAACACAAAAGAAACACCCGTTCCATATTGGGTAGGAGCAATAAATCATCAAGCATAAAGAAAAATAAGATATAGTGCTATGAATCAGTTTGTGGGATTGTATCTTTGAAACAACAATATCAAAGAATCCCCAATACAGTTTTAATGCAACATATTATTCATGTTCTAAGCGTCTATTTTAAAAAGGCTTCTTGGTATGCACCCTGTTGAAACTCATTATGAATCTGCCACTACAAACCTGAGAATAAAATACAGAAAGGAAACCATGTTAATACGTGGACAAATGTAAAATAATTAGAAAAAGGATGTGCCCAACATGTGCTCACCGTTTTAGCTTCTTTTTGGCAGTTAGGGCGTTAGCTTCTGCTTGGACATCATCAGCAGGAATCACCTCAGTTTCAGTATCCGAATCTTCAATCTCTAGCCTACAAACAATTGAAACATGGTTGTCATGCTCACTTAACCGCTGTTTTGAATTTTTTTGGTAGGCAAATATTATTTGACTTGCTTACCTCTTTTTTTTTTCTTATCCTCCATAGGCTTGGCCGGTGTAGCAACTGACGGGTCTTTCGGATTTGGGTTGGATGATGACCCTGCAGCAACAAATCCATCATCAACAGTGCTTGAGCTTGCGCTTTCCACTGTTGGTTGACGCGGGTCTACCGTCCAGCAGGTAAAACTCTCAAAACTTCCATACTTATAGTAGCTATGAGATTTGATTTCAAAAACGTGTGTTGTGCCGATGAGGTTAGCTATAGCAGATCGTAAGTTTTCGTAGTCTTCCAAACTCTGTAGGGTAAGGCGTGAGTAATGGAGGTTGGTAATGGACAGGGAATTTATAAATATACCTCATCATCCTCGTCCACTATTGCTGCAGCTGGGAATTTGACCAATTCGGTTGTAGGCTCATCAAAAAGAACTACCATAGTCTGTTCAGTATCATCCGAGATACCAAGCTCAAGGCGATACTTGGGAGGGCATGTTGCAAACGGTATGTATCAAGGTGAGTCATCTTATTTATTGAATACAAATGTAGACACTATTAGTGATAAACACGACATTACCTTAATACTGGGTATTCAATTGGCTTGTCACACTCATCACACCAGAACCGCCCATCCTTTCTAGTAACACCTTTTTTGCATTTTTCACCTCCACATGATGGATAATTCCATCCCTTCCTAGTCCGCACATTTTTGATCTGGGCCTTACAAATGAAAGTTGCTGACTGTGTAGAAATAAGGTATATCAATATTAGGCAGAGGAATGAGTCTAGAGACATGGTGGACGCAAAAGAATACATACATCATTTTTTCGATTGCGGGACCATATGAGGAGATTCTCGATTGTCCCTTCCCTTGGTTCAGAGTTATCTGCACGCGATGCTACTCTTGAAGATTCAATACTGCTAACAAATAGGTAAACAATTTTGTTAAACGTATGGATTGTTGGAACTTTTCAATAATAAACATTAAATTCATACATATTCAGACCTGGTCTCTGATCTCAACTCTTTGATTGCAGGGATCTCAACATCATCAAGTACCATGGTCGATGAACTACTGGATAAATATAGCTTATCTGGAAGGTAACATTATAACTTAAATTAGCATGTGAAAGTTACCTAACATGAATAACCTAGATAGTCCATGGCAACTCACTGTTATAGTGTTTTCCAGATGTGGAGGTCACCACAACAGGAAGCAGGCCTGCATATTTTGCTTTCTTCTCAATCAATATATCACCAAGGCCTCCCCATAGAGTCACCCGTATTGATTGGCCCCTTGATACACAACACAAAAAATTACAATAGACGGTAAGTTACTTCATAGCTATTGGCAAAGAAGGCATCAATTTTACAACATCAATTGCAAAACATAAATATAACAACCTATGATTGGCCAGGTAGAAATCAATGTTTTTTGAGCCTGTTTTCGTGTAGTTCATCCTCCCAACATTCGTTACATAGCCTGCAACATCTAATAGGCGAACACATTTTATGACAGGTTAGCAATACTATTTTCGGACAAAAAATTAATTAACGTACATAACCAAACAGAAAATTACCAATGAGAAACTTGTTGTCTGTAGGTACTATGTGATCTAAATTCACCAGTTGGAAAGGATACCTAACAAATCCTTCTTGCTTTACCACAACTTTCCTTATCGTTGTCGCTCCATCAAACTAAAGCATAAAGGTATCGTCCTTCCTAATACGAAAGTCTTCCTTGTTTTGCATGATGATAAAATTTTTAATCGAGTACACACTCCCCTCTTTTAACCTCAAAAAATTGTGAGCCACTGTTCCCTTGGCAGTACAATGGATTACACGACCCTGCCAAACAAACGTGTTAAAAATGGCTATAGATTCTTACTTAGTTTTTCCTGTATTGGTATTACACAGATTATTATAAAAGAAAGATGAATATACCTTAGCATCAGACACCAAGAAATCAGTGCTCAAGTAGCGACCAGTAACAGTATTTACATCCCACATCCTGCACAGCATAACCACAATCATACCGGTGACATCCAACTGGAGATCATCCAGGAACAACTCATACATCAGGGTTCCAACTTCTGCAGCCATGATGATATACTGAAGAGGGATTTTAATTTGACTACTGGACTACAGTACAATTTCTGGACAGGCAATGGGCTTGACGCCTCATTTATGCAGCCTACATTTAACATAGTTGTAATTGTAGGTTGATTTGTATTCTTTGAGGTTACAAAACTGGAGTCCTTTTGCGTTCCCGTATTTGATGTGGTTGCATTCAATAATGTTTTGGTTATACGTATTTGATGTGGTTGCATTCAATAATGTTTTGGTTATACATAATAATTCATATAGTCTACATGTAGCTTAAACTACCTTGTACCGTACATCCCTTTGTGCACAATCACTCTTGCACATTAAATTAAGCGATTGAATCTTTATATATAATAGATACGCTTATTAGCTCAATCAGATCTTTTAAAAAAGAGCTTATTTGTGCCAAATAAGTTCTTTTGTACTGTTTTGAAGCGGTGTTATAGTAAGCTTTTTAAAAAAGTTTATGCTTATTAGCTTATTAGCTTATAATCTCTTTTAGATTAGTATCATGACAATGCCTCTAAAAAAAGGGAGCTTATATGTCGTAAGGCCTGAAATGCAAACAGAGAGTAACCTAATATGGCTAATAAGTAGAGAATGATCGATCAAGAGCAATATAAAACTGAAGGATGCTAAATGTGAAACACCTGTATTAAGTTGTTGGTCTACTCACTCTCCATTCATATACGGTTTCAGGTCATTGCAAAAGACGCGGACTGGAAATAGTGGTGCACACCTCCATCTCAGTAAGCAATAGTGTCACAGCGCCACCGTTGGAAAATACTAAATTATGCGGGTTCTATCATGACTGATGTATGAGTGTTTTTATTGTTATTCAGGTTCGGTAAAGCACAAACCGTGGTGTCAATATGTGGTGTCAACATAGTGGTAATGTTTTTTTTTTCTTCCACTCATGCTAAGTTTCACATTGCAGACGTTGTTTCGCTCATGCTATGTTTCACCTTGCAGACCTCAAACAAGCAGCTCCACTGTGAAAGAATGATTGTATATACTAATTCAGTTCATACGCCAATGTTCTTGAAGATGTAATAAGTGGATCCGTCACAGCCATACAACTTGCACTAAGATCATCAATTAACGAAAAGGTGCACAAAAGTTTGTTCAGTATATTGTTTATTTTTTAATTATTATGCTGGCTTATTTTAAGTATTCGTATTTCGTCAACATTCCTGTTTGCTAATATAGTGGTGGGGATCAGGCCTTAGATTGGGTGAGGCCTCAGATTGGTTTTCAGTAAAGATGGCCTAAACCTTTAATCTCAGCATCTAATTTTTATATTTCCATAGTTTATTCATGTATAGGTTTGTTTGTATATTTATTTACATGTACAATATTTTTTATTTTCTTAAAATAGGTTGTACCATTTTTAAGTTGATAAGCTCATAAACCACTAAAAAATGAGCTTTTTGGTTTTCAAATTTTACATAAGTTCAAAAGCCAAACGTATAAGCTACAAATACCCCCCTTAGTCATTATACCCCTAAATAATTGAATAATCGCCATTCGTTAAAGGTGTTAGTTGTCACTTGAAATCAATAATAAGAATATCAGTAATAGAACTCAAATCCAAACGACCCCTAAATATCATTTTCTGTAATATGCAGCTCCGTAGGAGGATAGATGGTGCATTTGTGACTTCTCGCTTTGAAAATCTTACTTCAAACGGAAAAAGTCTCATCAGACTATTACACCAGTGAGGAGATGCTAAAGTTCCAAAAGCCCAAGAAAAAGAAATCACTAAGAAAAAAAGATAAGTTGGACCTTGAGGCACTGGAAGCAGAACCCCGGTCTGCACGATTGGGTTCAGGGGACCGTGGTTCACACGGTGATGGAAAAAGGCAGGCCCAAAAAGAGGAACACGAAAGATCCGAGGCATGATCTATAAACCCTGAATCTTCACATAACTGATGTTTTGGGAGTGTTTGGATTACCTTATTTTATGCGTTTATAGGCTTACTTAAATTGTATATAATTGAAGCATGTCATATATGTTTGTAACAGTTTTCTGTGGTGAACTCAGCGCCTGCAAGACATTAATACAAACGTAAGTGCCTTATTTGTGACCACAAAGATTTAACCCCTGAATGAACAGGTGCGGGGCTCAAATCAGTGCGTTTGGGTGTTAAAATAAGGGCTGAAACGTGTGGGTTTAGGGGCTAAAATGGGTGGGTTTGGGGGATGAAATGAGAAACTTTAGGGTGCTCAAATGAGTGTGAGTTTGGAAACTGAAATGGGTGGTTTGGGGGTTGGATTTGGGTGCGGAAATGGGGGCTAAAGATGTCCATTTGGATGCTGAAATGGGCGCGTCTGTGGTCTGAAATGGGCGAGTTTAGCTGCTAAAACGGAGGCTGAAATCAACATGTTTAGGTGCTAAAATGGGGGCTGAAACAAGTGGGTTTTGGGTATGAGGTCGAGGGTGACAATTGACAAAGGATTCATCTACAACCACAAAGACCCGCTAACATCTAATGGCTATTAGTGTAATAGCATGCAGGTTATAATTACAAAGTATCCAGGTTATAATTTATTGTGCTTCATAATTTTTAAATTCACAATGGAGAAAATTTTATTATCTTTTCTCTTTATCATGTTATCTACAAATTTGGTGATGGGTATAACATATAAAGAAGAACGCAACAACCTCGGTAAAAATTTTTATTAGTGGAAATAGATTTCAATTACAGCTCTCATACAAGTTGTAGGTTTTTATTTCAAAGGAAAAAGAGTGATCCCTATTTATCTTATTAAAAGTGTACAAATCACTTTATTTAATCAAGTTTACTTTTTTAGGCTTATGAGGTTATAAGATGATTATTACCTAGATTTACTTTAGGGGGTGTTTTTCTAAGCCTATTCGATGGACATAGGAGTTAGAAGCATACTGAAAATTTAAAAAAAAAAAACCCGTTTTTGTGGGTTTATAAGGTTATCCAACTTGAGCTTATGAGCTTATAAAGTCCTTAAGGTCAAGTGCTTTGAAGCAAAACTTAAAAAATATCGAGGAAGGAAATGCCGTAGATGGAAATCGATTGAAGGTACTTGCTGCTGGCATTTCAGTAGACAAATAAGAGGTCTTCTGCTTATCCTTGCGTATTTCTGTCTGAATAACGTAAGGTAAACTATTACTTGCGCTTTTGTTCTTGGCATTGTGTTTAGGATTGTGTGGTACGAGGAAGAGGATTTGATAAATTATGTTTAAAGATGGTGTGGTAAGAGGAAGAGGATTTGCAAGAGATGAACATTAATACTAGACAAATTAAATTTCTACGCAACATGTGTTTGTGCAAATCTGTTAATGAAACTGATAACAACTTTTACTATTAATACCCTATATAGTCTTCTATTAACTCTATATGAGTTACTATATACTTGCAAAACTGCGGCAAATATTGATTCATATTGAAATTTAGCATTTTCAATTTCCAACACTTACTAACTGCAACTTAAAGTACTCCTTTAGCAAAACACCCAGCCGCAACGCGCGGGCTTCCATGCTCGTTTCTTGTATTTCCCACGACATTTAGCGACTTGCTACACAAGTCACTAAATTGATTTGGTTTCTTGGTTTGATAATTGAGCCGTGGGTATGTATGAACCAAATAAAAGTTATGGTTAAAAAAATTTATATATTAATTTTGTGACTTACTATGTATTTGATATCATGTATTAATCTTGTTATTTGATGATTTGTTGTTTCATTAAAATTAGTATTTTGTGAGTCATATCGACCAACAACCCTGATTACTAGAGCGGAATAAACCCGATCGAGAAGTCGAACAAGCACCTCTATATCGACAGTAAAGAAAAGAACGAGCAATGCACAAGTAAGTAACCCTAATCGTTTCTTGATTAGTATTGAAAGAATGATGTTTTTCGTCCCCTCCCCCCCACCTCCTTTTATAGAGATGGGGGAGGTAAAACCGACTCTAACAAGGAGTCCTAATGTCGGCTGTGATAACGGCAAAAAAGGAAAAACGGGTTGGGCTTGGGACACAAGCCAACCCAACGACCCTTAACACTATTCGACTAATAACGACCCTAGACTCTTGCTAATATAATGACTAATACATAACAATTTCCACCTTAGGCTTTATATTAGCCTACACCAACACTAAGCAACTCTAAACAGTATTGAAACTTGAGTCCAGGTACCACCTTCGTCAAGGCATCCGCAGCATTGTGTTCAGTACCCACCTTCAGAACTTCAACCGTCTTTGCTTCCAAGACCTCTCTGATAAAGTGATAACGCACATTGATGTGCTTAGTCCTTTCATGAAAAGCATGATTCCGCGATAAGTGAATCGCGCCTTGATTATCACAATTAACTGCCACAGTGTTAAGTTCCACGCCCAACTCTTCCAAGAGTCCCCTTAGCCAAATAGCTTCCTTCACAGCCTCCGTAAGGGCCATATACTCCGCCTCTGTAGTTGAAAGAGCCACCACGTGTTGTAGCGTTGCCTTCCAGCTTACAACACATCCCTGTACTAAAAACGCGTAACCTGTGATCGACCTACCTTTATCCGGATCCTTTGCGTAGTCTGAATCAACAAAACCTGTTACGTCCACATGGTTGCCATGATTTGTCCCAAACACCAAACCCACGTTTGCAGTACCCCGCAAATATTTCAAAATCCACTTCACTGCTTCCCAATGATTTTTACCTGGATTCGCCAAATATCTGCTAACAACACTTACTGCATACGCTATGTCTGGCCTCGTGCACACCATCAAGTACATTAAGCTCCCAACCGCATTTGAATACGGCACCTTACTCATCCTTTCAACATCACAATCCCTAACCGGACAATCCTTCAACGACAGCTTGAAGTGCCCACCCAATGGCATCTGAACCGATTTCCCATTGTCTATTCTAAAATTATTTAAAATCTTAGAAACATACCCGGATTGTGACACCCTCAGAATCTTGCGACTCCGATCCCTGATGATCTCCATACCAAGAATCTTCTTTGCTTCCCCGAGTTCTTTCATGTCAAACTCCTTATTAAGCAAAGACTTGATAGACCCAATCTCAGCCTTGCTTTTACAAGCAATCAGCATATCGTCTACATATAACAGTAGATAGATATACTCACCTGGTGCATAACTCCTGTAATATACGCAGCTGTCGTAACTGCTACGCTTAAACTCGTTGCTCAGCATGTACTCATCAAACCTCCTATACCATTGCCTAGGTGACTGCTTCAAACCATAAAGGGATTTCTTTAACAAACATACCTTGTTACCTTGTTCATATCCCGGTGGCTGCCTCATGTAGATCACTTCTTCAAGATTCCCATGTAAAAATGCCGTCTTTACATCAAGCTGCTCCAGCTCATAATCTCTACACGCAGTTAATGCAAGTATAACCCGAATAGATGTGTGTCGAACTACCGGTGAAAATACTTCATTATAGTCAATACCTGCCCTCTGTGTGAATCCACGAGCCACCAACCTTGCCTTGTACCTAGGCTTTTGAACACTTTTAATCCCTTCCTTTATCTTGAACAGCCATTTGCAGCTCACCAGCTTTTGCCCAGCTGGATGATCTACTAACTCATAGGTCTTATTCTTCCTCAGAGAATCCATCTCTTCATCCATAGCAGCTTTCCACTTAGAACTATCTTCACAAGCAACTGCCTCCTGGTATGTCAATGGTTCATGAGTATCTTCTTCCTCTGCTGCAGCAAACGCGTAAGCAGCCATATTACTCTCATCTCGAAACCTCAAAGGTTTTGTTCTTGTCCTTGGCTCTCTATCCCGAACCAACTGATAATCTGTGAGATCCGGTGTTTGATCATGATCCTGATCCCCTGCATCTTCATCATCGCCATCTTCCTGATCATCTGTCTGATTTTCCTCAAGCGAATGATTATTTAACCTTTGCAGTTCCACCTCAACCTGTAATTCCTCAACAGACTTATCAGTACCTGCACTAGAATCCTTCAATGTGTCTTTGTACATGACACTTTCATTGAAGACCACGTTCCTGCTAGTGACTATTTTAGGTGATTCATTATCAAGCCTATATAGCCTGTACCCCTTCACACCTTCAGGATACCCCAAAAGAACGCATTTTACCGCTCTCGGCTCGAGCTTACCTTGTTTAACGTGTAAATATGCGACACAGCCGAAAATCCTCAACATCCCATAATCACTTGGATGTCCCGACCACATCTCCATAGGTGTCTTTTTCTCAATCGCTGTCGATGGTGACCTATTGATAAGATATGCGGCCGTACATGTCGCTTCCGCCCAGAAGGTCTTGGGCAATCCAGACTGAATTAATAAACAGCGTACCTTATCCATGAGAGTTCTATTCATCCGTTCTGCTAATCCATTCTGCTGCGGCGTCCCGGCAACTGTCAAATGTCTAGCAATCCCACTGTCTGTGCACAACTGTTCAAACTCCCGGTTACAGAACTCAAGACCATTATCTGTCCTAAGCTTCTTAACCGTCCTCCCAGTCTGATTTTCTACTAACTGCTTCCACTCTTTGAACTTTCCAAATGCTTCGTGTTTGAACCTGAGAATATAAACCCATACCCTCCTGGAATAATCATCAACAATAGATAAGAAATACCTCTTACCTCCCAATGATTCCACCTGAGACGGACCCCATAAGTCTGAATGAACATAGTCTATCACTCCCTGAGTAGTGTGCCTTCCTACACCGAAACTGACTCGATGTGACTTTCCCAGAACACAATTCTCACAAAAATCGAGCTTACCTAGACTCTTCTTTCCAAACAGCTCCTGCTTTTCGAGCACCTGAAGTCCCGCCTCACTGATATGTCCCAGTCTTTTGTGCCAAACCTGCGCAAGACTGTCTTTTTCTTCAACACTAGCATTAAGCTCACCCGCCACTGCATGGCCATCCAAAGAGTATACGCAATTATCCCTTCGGGTTCCAGATAAAATAACCCTGGAACCATTAATCACCTTGATTTTGCCCGACTGCAATTTTACGGTATATCCCTCTTTTTCAAGAGTTCCCAGCGATATCAAGTTTCTTTTCAATTCAGGAATATACCTGACATTGTGTAACACAAAACTTGACCCATCTTTCAGTTGTACCCTTACCTTGCCAATACCTCTGATCTTGCACTCCCTGTTGTCACCCAACAGTACCCTGCCCCCATCGCATTCCAGAAAATCAAAAAATAAATCTAACCTGGGTGTCATGTGGTATGAACCTCCTGAATCCATGATCCAATCTAGCAGAGCCTCTGCACTCATAATCATCATCACCTCAGAACCGTCATAAATCGAACCACTGGAGCTTGGCTGATCATCTTTCTTGACGAAACCATTTGACTTCTTGCGATTATTCTTTGGACAGTTTCTCTTCAAGTGCTCCTCAGACTGGCAAATATAGCACTTGAGTCTTCCACCTCGAGACTTCGATCTTGACTTTCCCCTAGACTGATGCGAATTCCTGCGATCAGTTCTTCCCCTCACATATAACCCTTCACCATCATCCCCCTTCGCCTTAGACCTTTCTTTGATTTCCTTTGAATTCAGTGTGGCCATCACATCCTCCAAAGTCAAAGCTTCCCGTCCATAAAGCAAGGTATCCACAAAGTGTTCGTATGATGCTGGTAAAGAAGTGAGTAATAATAAAGCAAGATCTTCATCCTCGAATTTTACCTCAATATTTGCTAAATCAAGAACAATTTTGTTGAACTCATCTATATGCTCGGAAATCGTACGTCCAGCCGGCATGTAGAATGTATACAACTTCTTCTTCAGGAACAACTTGTTGGCCAAGGACTTTGTCATGTACAAAGTCTCGAGCTTGGTCCAAACCCCCGCTGCAGTCGTCTCCCCGGTAACTTCTCTCAGTACCTTGTTACCTAAACACAAAATCATGGCACTGTGAGCTTTCTTGTTTAGCTCAGCTTTCGCTGTAGCATCCATAGTCGCGGGTAAAACCTCCAGAGCTGCTTCACATCCATGTTGGATTAATAAAGCACGCATCTTGACTCTCCATAACCCGAAATCACCAGTTCCATCGAATTTCTCGATCTCAAACTTGGCTCCCGTCATTCTTTAATCCCTTTGTTAATTTGCTAAACCTTGTGATATATAAAACCTCACAATCACAAATTACAAAGTCCCTTGTGCAATAAATCCCTTAAAGTAATAACCTTTTTGTTTTCTAAATAATAAAAAAAAAAAAAACAAAAAAATAAACAAAGTCACTTTTTGTTTATTTTAAAGCCCTTTTATCTTCTATCTTCTTTGTTGACTTTTACACCATAAAAGAAAACAAGACCTGGTTCTTCTTCTTCTTTGTGTACGCCGCCCAAGAAAAAAAAAACAAACAAACCAGAAAAATTTGTCGATCTTCGATACACCCGAAAACCAACAAAACCTTAGGTCTTCTACACCTTGTCACAAACCCGGACAATCGAAGACCCAAGAACCCTTAACTGTCGATAACCCACTGAAGCCTTTGTTGTCGATTACCTGGTAGCCCAAACAGAAACACACCCTTCTGCTCCTTCCAGAAAACCGAACAACAAAGAAGAACCCTTCTTGATCGATCCTAGACAACCAGCGAAACCCGCGAACCGAGCTCTGATACCACTTGTTAGTCTTATCGACCAACAACCCTGATTACTAGAGCGGAATAAACCCGATCGAGAAGTCGAACAAGCACCTCTATATCGACAGTAAAGAAAAGAACGAGCAATGCACAAGTAAGTAACCCTAATCGTTTCTTGATTAGTATTGAAAGAATGATGTACCTCGTCCCCTCCCCCCCACCTCCTTTTATAGAGATGGGGGAGGTAAAACCGACTCTAACAAAGAGTCCTAATGTCGGCTGTGATAACGGCAAAAAAGGAAAAACGGGTTGGGCTTGGGACACAAGCCAACCCAATGACCCTTAACACTATTCGACTAATAACGACCCTAGACTCTTGCTAATATAATGACTAATACATAACATGTTGTTTCATTAAAATTAGTATTTTGTATGATCATATGAATGTTGAATTATATGTTCATAAAATTTAGGATTTTTCTAACTTCTTCTCTAAGGGCACAAGTTAAACACATTAAAAGTGACTCGGGGATCTACGAAAAAGGAATCAGGGACTCACAGAAAAGTACATAAAATTGTACTTTTATGTGAGTCCCTGAGTCGTTTTGATAGGCTTTAATTTCTTTATTGATTACCTTCTTATACAATAGCGAAACACGCGATTAATTTTTATTTATTTACTTGATTGGTCACTGATGTATTTGAAATTTTTTGTTTAAATTTAGCCGTTTAAAGTTGGAATTGTTTTGGGGGTTTTCGTCGGAATGATGAGTAAACACGTGATTATGCCTGACATACCATGGTTTCTGTTCGATGTTGATTCGTAAGATTAAGTTGTTGCATATTGTAATTTTGCAGAGGTATTTTAATTTTGACGTTTAAAGTTAGAATTGTTTTAGGGGGTGTTAATACAAATAATGTCTATAACGTTATTTATATTTTACGGTTTCTCAATCTATCTATATATATAATAAAAGAAATTTTTTTTGAAAGTTGCCACGTCATTAAAGCTAGCTCATCAAAAAAAAAGCCGGCTCAACAAATCCACCTCATCACCTCATCTATTATCTTCAACCTTCAACCGGCCTTTCACTTCAACTTTTATAACCCTCCTTCAATGCCATTTTCCCAAAACCAAAACCCCAAACCCCCTGCGATGAATAACTCGATTAACAAATCAATGGCAACCAAAAATCAAGGCAACCGAAATGGCAACCGAAGATCAAGATTAGGGTGTTAATTCGATTTAGGGTTCTAATTTAGGGTTTTATTTGATGAATTGTACGAAATCCAATATTAGGGTGTTAATTGATATGTCGTTCATTCGATTTCTAATATCAAAATTGTTAATTAAATGGATTGTGGCTTTTTTGAGTTTTTTCAAACAGATTTTAGGGTTCTAATTTAGGTTGCTATTGATTCATTTGTTAATCGGTTTCTTATCTATAATCCTAATTTTTTATGCATATTTGGTTACCAACTGATATCTTTACTTAATATTTGTCTGAATGGGATTCATCAAATTCTAATTCTAAATGTCAATGTAAATTTAAGGTTCTAATTGATATGTCTACTTCTCAATTTTTGTTTATATGTATGACTGTATGTGGTTGCCTTCGATTTTGTCACATCTGAAATGAGAATCAAAGTCTGAGTGATCATGTTGGTTTCAAGCGTTGATGTATTTCTTTGTAATTTTCACTTAGTCATGCCTTTTATTTTGGTTTATATAATATATGTTGCCGTTTGCAAAAAAAAAAAAAAAGAAGAAGAATAAGTAGAAATTTTAGGTTGACTATGATATGGTTTTTTGCTATTTCTGATAAAATATCTTTTGGTATGTAACATGACACATAGCCCTTCTTGTGATGCAGGTGTGTTCAAGGGTTTCCCGAGCGTGACCATTTCACTACTATGGCGGGTGGAGCCAGATGTTGCCACTAATTCCGCAAGAAGTGCCAGAGACTCGCATGTTTCTGTATGTATACTCTTTACATCTTAACAATTACTTTCAAAGTTAGTCATATGTTCCAAGTGCCCTCCTAAACATAAATATATTTGCATATTTCTACCAATATATGGATAATTAAGTAGCTCAACTTAGAATATGACCTACACGGGTGGGGATTGCTTAATATATGTGTATTATATGAATGCTTTTGTTCATGTATCCAGATTTCAACTACTATCATTAAGTAACCTGCTTCCAACTTTATGTCATCCATAGCTAAAGTTCTATGCTAAATGATTAACATGTTTCCAAATTTGGCTATTATGTGCTCTTGAATGTGGCATGTTCTATCATGCATAAACAACTAATTGATTTGAATAGATGTTACGGGCTGGTTGTTTAACTGGTAATAATGCAAAGACTATGTTCAAGTCGGGATGTGCTTGAATGTGTCTTTCTTTTATGACATTTGTTAATTGTTTGTCTTTTTACGTATCTTGTATTAAACAAGTTAACCCTTCTGTGATCAAATACATTATACAAGTTTTTCTTACCAATTCACCTCAATGTAAAATGAAAAAATAGAACACATGACCATCTTTTTTATGTGGCGTGAATGGGCATATTGGGTTTGGATCAAGACATGTATTTCTTTTGTTAATTATTGACATTCTGCATCCTTTAGCTGGAGGAAAAATTATTTTGCAGACACCTACAGTTGCATCCTTTTTTCGTGGTTCTTGCTTTTTACTTGAATATGAATCTGTATTTTCACTATCCATCTCCCGGGAAATTGGAACAGGAGGGTTGGGTAAATGGTCAAAATGGATGAATGTGTATGGTCGCAAAAGATCAAGTTGGGTTGACCCAATAACACTTCTGTTTAAAGTGTCTAGGCTTCTTACCGGTCTCCTTTTGTTATTTAAGAGTCTCGATTTACATATACCAGTAAGTATAAATTAAATAATACATCTTATCTTTGACCATATCTATCATGTTTAGTATAGTAGCTAACAAACGTTAAATGTTATCGATGTTAATACTATTATTTCTTTAGTTAAAAATATGTATTTTTCCAAAATATCAACCTTAGTTTTCTGGATAACACATGACATTGATGTCATACTTTTAAACTTGCTGTTGTATATTGTTGCATATACAGTTTATGTGTTGGATGTTTATTGTTCATTGCTGATACAGAGGAGCTCTGATAGTATAGCTTATGGGCTTATTTGATTTCGGCTTATAGTTCATAAGCTTTAATTTTGTGGCTTATTTTGAGACTTGTGGGGGTATATAAGCTTATGCTTATATAAGCTAATAAGTCTCAAAATAAGCCACAAGATTGAGGCATATGAAATATAAGCCGAAATCAAATAAGCCCATAAGCTCACATATAAGCTTAAACAAACACCCCCTAAGTTAGCTTTAGTTTTTTGGGATTTATTTATTTATTTTTTTGACGTGTAATCTGTTAATTGTTAGATATGGTTTAATTTTTTGTCCGTTAAGTGAGAAGCTTGAAAGATGAAGAATTTGATAAGTGGAATGAACAATTATAAATCTTGGTGAACACATTATCGAGGCACAAATCTTAATGGGAACAAATGTTGGCCACACTACTATCTTCCCATGGTTGAAACTCAGTCCTTCAGACAAGAGGCTTCCGTTGAAGATTAATCGACGCCAATTTCTATTAGCTGTATGTTTCGCCATGACCATCAACAAAAGTCAAGGCCAGTCTTTATCAAAAGTTGAATTTTTTTTGCCTAAGCCAGTCTTCACACATGGTCAGCTTTACGTCGCTGTGTATAGAGTAAAAAGTAGGAAATGATTGAAGGTTTTGATATACGACAAGGATGGTAAAGTTTCAAATAGTACTTTGAATGTTGTTTACCATGAAGTGTTGCAAAAGATTTGATCCGCCATTAGTTAAAATGCTTTATTATTCTTTGTTATTTTTACCTATCTTAAATGTACTTAAGTTTAAAATTATCCGGTTTTGGAGATTCTTGGTTTATTCTTTTTTTTTTTAACAAATTCAATGTTCTTTTACTTTTCATTTTTATTAATGAAATGACCAATATTGTTTGAGAGTTAATATTAGTTAGTTTTTTTTGGTTTTTTACCTTTTAAGGTTATATTTTCTAACTGTTATAAGCTGCCCGTGATTTATCACGGGTTTATAAGCTAGTATTTTGATAATAACAAGAGTTAATTACATAAATGGCAACTATGTTTTGCCAGTTTTCGCAGATTCAGTCACTGAACTTTTTTTTCATCGAGTCTAGTCACTGAGGTTTCAAATGTTTACAGATCCAGTCCAAATTCGTTACATAAATGGTCATTGGGGTTTTACAAAATTACATAAATGGTCATTGAAATTTGCCAAAATTGGACTAGATCTGTAACCATTTGAAACCTTAATGAGTAGACCCAGTGAAAAAAAAGTTCAGTGACTAAATTTGCAAAATTCGGCAAACCGTAGTAACTATTTATGTAATTAACTCTAATAACAAAATGTAAAAACGTCATGCATAAATTTTTACGTAAACAAGTTTTTAATCGTAACATTTCATTTCGACACGACATCACTTAGCGTATGAATAGTGATTATTAAACTAATTAATAACGATCAAAGAATTATACAAATCATTTTATTTCAACACATTATATTCTTAAAATGAACTAGACTTTCTATAAAAGGATTATACAAATCATTTAACATAAATGAAAAATGTCTCATTAAATTTAAATTTTGAATTCAGTTTCTAGAAGCCTAATCTTGAAAGATTATGGCAAGATTTACAAGTAACCATAAAAGACAAAATGACAAGTTGTTTCCCTTAAATAGGGTACGGTTCCCTTATTGATAAGAGAACTGTGGAACCGTCTTGGCGCGAACCTCTCCCCTTTTGCCTATAAACAAAAGCTCATTTTGTAATATTCTTTCTGCACATTTTCAGTATCTTTAAAACACATTTCCTTTATCATTACACTTGTTTAATATCATTTAATATGATCCAATCATCCATTCACTTAGAGTGCAAGTCAAGAACACAAGCTATCGTAAAGATACGAGTTGTTATAGTCTAGTCTTAGTTGTCGTAACATTTGTTACCATGGGTGGAGCCACATGAGGACCGGGAAGGGTCCTGGCCCAGGTCTAAGCCCGTTAGTGTATTTATTTGCAATTTCATGTGTTAAAAATTTTCTTTTCTTCTCGGCCCTCACATCTAATGTTTTTCTGGAAAAGATTTTGCTTTGGCCCTCCCACGAAAATTTTTCTCGCTCCGCCACTGTTTGTTACATCCTTTGTGTGCATCAAGTTCATAACCACCAAATATATACCTTAGTTAGATCCGGTTATATTTTAGTCCTCAAAATACATGTGTGAAAGGTTTGGTTCTATCATGAGAAGAACTCGACATTTAGCTTAGTGTCGGAAAATATTGTAAGCGACGTTGTACGGCTTTCTCCACTTGAAGTGAGCTTGTTGATATAGTGCATTGAACTCCTGAGTCGGATACTCAGGGAGTGGAGTAGGGCGAAGATGTGCTTCGTAGTTGAACCACTAGAAATCCTTGTGTTTTGGTTTGATCCTTCCATCTCTTACTTATTTATATTGTCTTATATATTGTTTACACTCTTGCAATTATGTACTTCTTGTGATTGATTGATCTCATTATATACTCGAATCTAAAGCGTTAAAACAATTAATTTTAAATGAGAAAACGGTAAAACTATTCAACCCCTTCTAGTTTTCCAGTACCAAAGCAGAGAATTACATAATATCAATCAAAGGGATCAAATGTCGTTTGAACAGGCTTCCTTCTGTTTGTGTTGGTGACATGGTTATGGCTACTGTTAAGAAAGGTAAACCTGATTTGAGGAAGAAGGTCATGCCAGTTGTCATTGTTAGGCAACGCAAACCTTGGCGCCGAAAGGATGGTATCTTCATGTACTTCGAAGGTATACATGTTTTTTTGTGTGTCTTTAATGTAATGTGTTTGTTTCACTAGATGTTGGTTAGGTATTTGTTATTACATTTTAAGGTTACTGAATTAGTGTGTATAAGTGGGTGTTTTGTTTTAGATTATTTGATGGGATTGTTGAAAATATGATAACATTGCAAGCTTAGTTATTTGGTTTTATGAGTTTATTTGTAAAGTTTATAAGCTTAAGTGGATAAAGGTCATAAGCGGACAAAAATGAGCTTATGGGTTTATCAAGTTCTCAAATTGCCTGTTAACTAAGCTTATTTGATGGCCTTTTTGAAAATTTGATTAGCTCGTTAGCTCGTTTTTGTTGAATAATGATCTTATCTACTTTTACGAGCTTATAAATTTGATAAGGTCCTTTTTTTCTATGTTTTTGTTTTGTGTTATAAATGTAATTTGTTTGTTGTTACTGTCGCTTGCTTTGCTAGATATTGGTTAGGTTTTTGTTATTAGTGAGTAATGTATAAGGCCATAAGGGGGTGTTTTTATAAGCTTATTTAATTGGATTATTGAAAATTTGCTAGTCTTAGAAGCTTGGGTTTATGATCTTGTTTATAAAAGTGGATAAACTCATAAGCCAACAAAATTGAGCTTATGAGTTTATCAAGTTCTCAAAAAGTCTGTTAAATAAGCTTATCTGATTGGCTTTTTGAAAATTGATTAGCTTGTTAGCTTATTTTTGTGAACTTATGAGCTTATCTACTTGGTTTTGACCTTATAAAGTTTATAAGCTTAAGTGAATAAGCTCATAGTTTCAAAAGTTAAGCATATGCACTTATTTGGTTTTTCATAAGCTCGTTAAATTAGCTTAAACAAACACCCCTGGAACAAGGTTCATCACTATGAAATGTGGGTTGAGTTTGTTGATTTATAGTTGCAATTGTAATTTTTGGCTGTTTGGTGTAACTCTTTGTTGATGACATGGGTTTTTCTTTTGTTTTGAGTTTTCGATTGGGAGGGTTAGGCCTTAGTTCGGCAGAGGACTTGTCAGCTTACGCTTTCGTGGCTTCTAGGGTGCAGTCTTGGAAGTTACAGGACCACATTCTACGAAATAGTGGTGTTGTGGGAATGGACTCTGATTACAAGCTTGCACTAGACAACATTCATAGCTCTCTTCCTGAGTTAGACCTGAGTGTCTTTACTGATAAAGACACCGTCCCCATGAAAGCACAAAAAACTTTGGCGAATGCTTTTTACAGTAAAACCCTTCAAACTTTGGGAGAGAAGTTTACTATGTCCTCGCGCCAGGCAGTGCTTGAATGTCTACAAGGGGCCCATGATCAAGACTTTTTAAATGTTCTTCCCATTGAGGGGCTTGGCCAACATATGTCGGCGATTGAATACTGGGCAATCCTCAAATATCGGCCGATGATTCCTTTGTTCCCAGTAGACGAGCCATGTCCAATTTGCAAAAAGGCGTGTCTAGATAAATTTGGGGAGCACGGCCTCCACTGTAAGGAGTTGCCGGGGTTCAAATACCGGCATGACCTGGTTCGGGATGTCTTGTGGGACGTGTTGAGGAGAGCTGGGATTTCTGCTAAGAAAGAAGCCCATGTGAATTTTCTGACAGACCCGTTGGAAGGAAGGTCCACCCTGCGCCCGGCGGATGTCCTCGTATTCGGTTGGGCAGGTGGTAAACATGCTTGTGTAGACCTCACCGGGGTGTCCCCGCTGGTGGGGTTTCGGGACACGGGGTTCGTGGCTGGGCAAGCAGTTTTGAAGGCGGAGTCTAAAAATGTGACTAAACATGAAACAACTTGTTTGGAGAATCAACACGTGTTTGTGCCATTTGCTTTTGATACTTTTGGATCCCTTGCCCCCGAGGCAATCCATTTCCTGGATCGGGTGCAAAAGGTTGTCCACAGTAACTCTCCGTCCTCCAAGAATCAAGGTTTTATTTTTAGTAGGGTAGGTTTTGCAATTCAAAAAGGGGTTGCGGCGCAGCTTGTTGCCGGTTTACCTGTCATGCGCTTGTAATTTCAAAAATTGAATATATTATTATTATAAACTAAAAAAAAAAAAAAAAAAAAAAAGACGAAAATTAACAAGACTAGTTAAGTATCTTTTCGTTTTCATGGTTTGATACTGTTACACACTTCGGGATATAAACTAAACCTTTTGTTACAGATGTTCTAATGCTCTTTAAGCACTCAAATGCTCCATGTAGGCTTGACATGTAATTCAACTTTTTGTAATGGCTTTTAGGATAATGGTGATAAAAGACCTAACTTAATGGTGATAAGCTTTTTTGTGGTCTGCTTTGATTATTTCCACCATCATTGCTCATCGTGAACCTTTTCCGGATCTCAAGACCGTTCGTTCAATGCTTACTATGGAGGAAATGCGATTGAAGTCACGGGTTCAAGAGGCTTTGGTAGATTCTACGTCATCATACCAATGGTATTATTGGCCAACTCCGGTTCTAGTATTTGGCGTGCTACTTCCTCCATGGAAAAGGTAAATAAGCCATGCTTTAACTTTAATAAGGGTGCATGTCGATTTGGTGCTTCTTGCAAATTTTTACATAATGGGGTGCATGGTAACACTACACGTACTTGTAGCTCAAATACTTTACCATCTCCTTTGACCCCACGGATGTAGCAACTTTACAGAATCTTTTGGCTAGACTCGGTTTTAAGGGGAATACTAATATTGCATCAACTGTTGGCACTTCAAATGCCTCAAATAGAGGTGCAAATAAATCGGTTAAAACCGGTTTTCGGTTTTGGGAAAACCGATTATAAAAGAACCGGTTTTTCTAATAACAGGTTTTGGTTTTTTCGGTTTTTCCGAAATCGGTTTTTTTCGGTTATAAATGTTCGGAATCGGTTTTTTTCGGTTATAAATTTTCGGAATCGGTTTATTTATCGGTTTTTTACCGGTTCGGTTTTTTTTCGAAATTTTACTAAAAACTTCGACATTTATTTAATAAATTTGTTAATTATTAAACATTTAATTAAACAATACACCGGAAACATACTAAACAAATACAATCATAACTTTTTATTTGCACCGGAAACATACTAAAAAAATACAATCATAACTTTTATTTAAACAATACAATTATACAACTAAAAATATATAAATACTAATACATTTCGAGCTTCGGCATGGCCATCACCCGAAAACATATTAGTGTACTAAAGTATATCGAGCTTCGGCATTGCTATCACCCGTTATACTCAAGTCATTAAATCTTCCAAAAAATCTTCTACATCTACGTCTTCAATATCTAAGTCTTCAAACTCACCTTCATCTAATTCGGTATTCGGAGGTGATATCCCTAATTCAACTTCTTCTCTTTCTATAGTTTCTTCAACGTCTTGTAATATCGGACCTTCCAACGATGTTTCATGTTGTATCCTATCTACTCCGTCCAAATAATCTTTCAAACATACACATACTTCCACAGATTCGGGGGTTAGTCTTGACCTTCTTTTCGATATAATTCTACCGCTAGTAGAAAAGGCCGATTCGGAAGCTATCGTCGAAGCTTGGACCACTAATAAGTCACGAGCCATAGCCGATAAAATTGGAAATTGGATTTCCCTTTCTTTCCACCAAGCCAAAATGTCAAAGTTTGCAAACTCTTCGGGACTTAAAGTTATTAAAAAGTTTGTAGCCATATATTGTCCCAATTCGCTTGTTGGGGCCGATGTTCGTTGAAGCTTTGTAGCGTCTTCACATAAACTATTATAAAGGTTTATATTAATGTCTCTTGCCATTCGGGACGATCCGGCCCGCATTTGGTCAACAATTGGGTTTTGTTAGTGAACATATTTTGTTGCATAAATTCCAAATAATTTTTTAAAATTATCGTTAAATTTAAAAATTTTGGATCTTAAATAGTCGGGGTCGTCACCGTCTAACCCAAAGGATAAGTCTAAATTTTCCGTTATTTTTGTTATTAAAAGTTCTACGCCTCCAACATCTGGATTAAGTGCGGCAGAACAAGTAAAAACCAAAGGTAAACTAGCAAAATATTTTATAAATTTCTTTTTTATAACTTTAACCATTCTTCTAAACATTTGAGTAGGTGAGTTTTTTAATTCGTCTAATTTTTACTGTCATAGTATAAATTTGTTTTAAAACTAATGAGCTAGTTGGGTAATAAACACCCGATAATATAGTTGTTGTCTCTTTAAAAACTTGTAAAAAAATAGTTAAATCATTTAGTCATTCCCAATCTTGGTCGTCTATCGAAACAGACTTATTTTTACTAACAAGTTTTTCATTAAAAGCGTTTAAAGTCACACGTTGTCGTAATATATTTTCAAACATCATGCAAATAGAATTCCACCTAGTATTATTATCATAGCAAGGTCCTAGGGGTATTTCACCACACATTCTACGAAAACGTCTATAGTTCATTTTTCATTCGTTGCTCGAATTATATATAGTTACTAATAAACCCCTAAATTTCATCTTTAAACTATCACATATTTTTAATGCCGCTTGCACGGATAAATTTATAACATGAGCAACACAACGGGAATGAAAAAAAAGCACCATCTAAAACGGGTTTTATACGTAATTTTAACAAGTCCATAGCTCTAGTATTATTGGATGCATTATCTAGTGAAATTGTAAAAACTTTATCATCTAAATTATATTCAATTAAAGTGTCATGTAAAAATTTTCTTAAATTAGATCCCGTATGAAGATAACCAAATAGTTTAAAAGCAATTGTCCGTTTCATTAATAACCAAGATTCGGGATTAAACCAATGAGCCGTAACGGCGAAATAAGAATTTGTCGTACCATGTGGTGCGGTCCAAGTATCTGTAGTTACAGAAACACCATATTTATATTCACGAAAACCATCAATAATATCTTTTTTAGCGGTTTCCCATAATTTAAAAGCATCACTTCTAAGAGTAGTACGACTTACATGTTGATACCGCGGTTGTAGCCTACTTTTGATGATCTCCATAAGCTTGACGTAGTCGAAGTGGTTGAATGGAAGCGCTTGTTGAATGACAAACTTCGTAAAATCAAGTCGAAGCGCATCATTATCATATATAAAAACTTGACCATCCGCACCAATAGTACCTTGTGACGTATCATTTTGGACCGCATTACAACCGTTCTTATGAGTCCTTAGTGTAGTGTTAGACGAGGGGTTATAAAATTTCCCACATTTCTTGCAACGCGCCCTTTCCAAATTATCAATCATAATACACAAATCGTAATTAGACCAAACATCCCCTTTTCGGTTAGTTGGTCTAATTTTCACAACATCATCATTTGTGTAAACTTTTCGTGCATTGCTAGTAGAAACGGAGGGAGTAGTGGAAGCTTGTTGTGATTGTGAGTTTTCCATTATTTGAGAGATTATAGTATATATATAAAGATTAGAGAGATTAAAGAGAGATATGAGAGTGTTTTTTTATGTGTTTTCAACCACAACTCATTACATGTATTTATACTACCAATCCATGGCTTAAAATCATCAAAAAAAAAAAAAAAGGTAAAAAAAAAATCCATGGCTTAAAAAAAAAAAAAAAAAAAAAAAAGGTAACTAACGGGTATATGACCGTTTCTCAATTTTTATTTTATTTTATTTTATTTTATTTTGGTAAAAGGGCTTCACCCTGGTAAAATATATTAATCACATAGAATATAAAGTACAATGGAATGTGGCAGAAATACCACACTAACCTCAAGCAATGCTTGAACAACCTCTACCCACTAAACGCTTGTGACAGGCCACAAAGCGAAACAAACTAAAAACATACAGTAACTAAATCACTAATAGGAAACAACCAACGCAGGAAACATGAATCACCACAACTATCCATAAGCCGCTTCGAAGGAGATTGATGAACCAACTGAGACTGCCTCCTTAAAAACCTCTCCAAGAAAAAACCCAGTGGGAAAACCCTGGAGGAGGGAAAAAAGAGTACAGCTCTCGATTGGATCTCCAAAGAAGAATCCAAACAGCCAAAAGCAACTTCCAAAGAGACCACATCTTCCATCATAAACCAGCACTCAATAGATGACATCATGAATGCATAAGAGAAGGAGGCAACTTCCACACACGCAAAAGATCTGTCACTTTCGCCGTCTTCTTAAATCTGCAAGTGAGAAGCTTCAGCCGAACTGTGGATTTGATAAAATCAACAACTTGGGCTTCCGATCTTTTTTGCTTCTTGAAAATCCTGTTGTTTCTTTCTTGCCAAATAACATAAGAAGTGGCTGCAAACAGAAGCTTCGAAACAACACTCCGAGTAGACCTAGATTTCGCCGTAATAGTGAGGAAATTAACGATAGCATCCAGCGAAGAAGGCATAGAACCGAGAACAGCAAACAACTTCAACGAATCCCAAACCTGAGAAGAAAACATACAATCAAAGAAAAGGTGATCATGAGAATCAGGTTGCAATTCGCAAAGCGGGCATTGAAACATAACATTATTAGGATTATTGTTATCATCCTGTAGCCTCAACATATCCTGCGTCTTCAGTTTCCTTTTGATAATCAACCAAAGATGAAAAGCATGTCTAGGAATCCTATGATAAAACCAAACCACATGAAACCAATCAACCGTAGAGCCCCGGGGTCTAATACAATCCCATACCAAAGAAACCGAGAAATCCTTAAAACTCCCATCACTAGTACGTCAAACTAAACGATCATCCGTATGATTAACCAACTGAGGAACCGTGATCGAATTAAGAGACGGATAACGAACTTCCCACTGAGTGGGCCAAGCCCAACCATCCTCAAAAATAACATCACGAACAGTAGAACCAAGAGAAAACCCAGCTCGATTAATATCCCGAGAAGAAACAATAAGCGACAAGGGACAAACATCACACCAAGAATCGAACCAAGCAGAGGCCTTAGAACCGTTACCTAACTTATACCATATGAATCTACGGATGAAGGGCCTAATCAGTAAAATCTTCTGCCAACTCCATGTCATATTACCACGACACAGAATATCCCAAAAATTGCGATCTCTAAGCTTATAAACGTGAATCCATTTAACCCAAATGGATTCCTTGCGCGTAACAATGCTCCAAACATAAGAAGTAATCAAGGCATTATTAAAATAATCGAGTCTTCTAATGCCAAGACCCCCTTCCTGCCTAGGTAAACAAACAACTTCCCAAGAAACTTTTGATTTACCTCTCCGCAAATCACCATGACACCAAAGAAAACCTCTCATGAGCTGTTCAAGGTCATGAATAATACGAGCTGGAAAAATAAACACCGAAGCCCAATATATATGCATAGAAGAAAGCACCATTGGATTAGTTGCAACCGACCCGCAAAAGAAAGCGGTTTATTCCTCCAATCCTTGATACGATTAGACAACCTCTCCACCAATTCCTTACAGTCTCTAAAAAGCAGCCTTGTAGTAACAAGCGGCACGCTAAGATATTTGACCGGAAGAGACCCTTCTTCAAATGGAAGGACCTGAAGAATAGCAATCTTGACATGATTAAGAACATTGCAGAAATAGGCTGTACTTTTAGGCAAACTCGGAGTAAGACCAGAAGCTAACTTAAACTTATCCAATGCATCCATAATAACTTAGGCCGAATTGACATCACCATGAGCAAAAAGAAACAAATCATCAGCAAAACACAAATTAATGATATTCAAATCGGAGCAATTGTGATGAAAAGTAAAAGAATCAGATAATCGAACCCGGCGATGCAACATGAGAGTAAGGACCTCCATAACAAGAGTAAAAAGATATGGAGACAAAGGATCACCTTGCCTCAAACCCCTCTTACCCTTAAAGTAACCATGTAGGACACCATTGACACTAATCGAGAAAGATGTCGATGTAACACACTCCATAATCCAAGCAACCATACGCATATGAAAATTGAAACCAATGAGAATACTCCTCAAGAATCCCCAATCAACAGTATCATAAGCCTTTTGGATATCAACCTTAAATGCACATCGAGCGGGACCACGATCAAGATGATAATTATGCATAAGCTCTTGCGTCAACAAAATATTATCCGAAATCCTCCTACCCGGAACGAATGCAGATTGATTCAAACTGACTAAGGATGTTAAGCTCTCTTTGATACGGTTAGCAATAATCTTACTAATGCATTTATAAATTACATTGTAGCAAGAAATAGGCCTAAAATCATTAATCCGAGAAGGTGAAGAGACCTTAGGAAGGAGAGCAATCGTCGTGTGGTTCACTTCTTTAAGTAGTTTACCATTAATGAAAAACTCTTGAACCGCCCTAGTAACATCCTCAGAAATAACGTCCCAAGCGCCTTTAAAGAAAGCCGCAGTATACCCATCAGGACCTGGAGATTTAGCATCACCAACCGAAAAGAAGCAATCCATAACCTCTTGAGCCGTAACATCCCGAACAATATAAGCCGCAACGGCAGTGTCAAGAGAAGTGTTAAATAGATCGTTACCATCAAACGAAACATAATCCCCCTCTTGACCAAGAAATGAAGTAAAGTGACTAACAAAAGCATTAGGAACCTGGTCATGGTCAAATCGAACTCCTTCATTATCGCACACTGAATCAATTCGGCTTCTAGCTTTACGGCTCTTGACCACATTATGGAAGTAAGCAGAGTTAGAATCCCCAACATTAAGCCACTCTACTTTAGCTTTTTGCTTCAGAAACTGCTCTTCAAGAAGGATGGCTTCATTATAAGCATTAAGATAAGCCGCTTCCTCTTCCCTGATATGAACATTGAATGGATCCGTATCAAGAGCCTTCTGAACAGTATCCAACTCATGACGCAGTTTAATAACATTCTCATGAATATTCCCCCATTATATAATAGACTCCGAAGCGGCTTCTTCAATAACTTAAGCTTGCGTACAACACGGTACATGTAGAAACCATTAACATTCGTCTCCCAACACTCCTTAACCTGCTCTTTAAACCGAGGATTCTGCACAATAATGTTAGAGAATTTAAAAGGACGAGGTTTAAAAGTAAAGGAGGTAGAAATAGTTAAAATAGCCGGGGAGTGATCCGAGATACGATACGGCTGAAATATAGCATGAGCACCAACAAATAAATCCGTAAATCCAAGATTGGCCATAATGCGGTCAATCTTCTTAAGCGTACCGTCCAAACCTCTCGGCTTCTGATTCCATGTAAATTGCAGCCCCGAACGATTAATATCAACCACCTCAATCTCATCGACACACTCCTTAAACTCCCACATAGCAATGTCAATAATGGAAGACCCCTCCAACTTATCTTCTAAGTGAAAAGCTGAATTGAAATCACCAAGGATACACCAAGGGCGAGCTTGAACATAAAGATTATGCAGCTTAAGGTTATCCCAAAGAGGACGCCTATGAATATATCTATTGTGAGCATAAATAAAAGAACATAAAAGCCCTTTTTTATCCGCCTTAAACCGTATACAAGCATGAATAACCTGATCATCCATAGAAATAACGTTTAAATCAACCTCGTCTTGGTTCCAACCCAACACAATCCGAGAACCTTTAGAACACAAATGCCCATTAGATGTCCAATCCCAGTTACGAAACACTTTAGTACAAAGCACATCCAGCCTAGAAGTAGCAACATGAGATTCAAGAATAGCACAAACCGAAAGCTTATTTTCACTAATAACCTGACGAACCTCATTTTGTTTAGGGGATTGGTTCATTCCCTTTATATTCCACAAAGCGATAATATTCATGGGAACCACTAGCCGAGGAAGTGCTTGCTTCCTTTTTGTTATTATCGTCTTTAAACGTTCTGAGGTCCGTATTCACATCAATAGTCTCATCCACCTCACTATCACTATCCGCCATGTTTTTAGAACTATACTTCTCAACTGAACAAACACCCTCATCCGTATCAAAAATGTCACCATCTTTATTTAGAGCATCAAAAGAATTCCTCAACGATACGAGATCAATGTTGTCATTAATGTATGTCTTTTTAACTTGAGTTTCCTTAACGGGCTAATTAGGCTCATTACCATTCACCGAAGGAATAGTATGCGATGACCCACCCACACCCGGATCCTTTAAATTATGATTATTATTATTTGAAGAACTAGAAGGAGAAGAGGATGTACCAGCATTTGGATCACTGTTCGTTTTGGAAGATGACGCACCACTATTGTTAGGTTTAGAAATAGGTCTATAATAAAATTGAACCTTAGGTTTTTGAAAACGGACACCATCCACATGCCTATTGGCAGGTTGTTTACCTTTACCTTTTCCCCTATTCACATCAGTAAAACCATCATCATTAACCGCTGGTTTATCAACCGTTTTAACCTTTTTTGGACAACCATTATCATCATGATCAAATAACTTACATGTTTCACATCTCGGGGGCTTCCATTCGTATTCAATATCAAGCGTTTCCAAGGAATGACCTGATCCGTTAGGGTATGGGATCGCTACCACAATTGAGTCAAGCAAGGCTGCCAACGAAGATACTTCCACAAGGACACGAGCATAAGAATTATGGCCCCAAGATTTCAGACACATTGCACTCGTATAGGCATCTAGCATAATGAGACGTCCAAGTTGTGTAGAAATTAGGCTAAGACCCACTTCAGAATATGCAACTAAGGGAACATTATAGATCTTAACCCAAACCGGAGCCGACGTAATTTCATCTTTCTTAAGTTTAGAATTAGGTGTCCAAATATTCAAACTAATAGGTACAAGCCGAATCAACCATGGACCCTCCTCTAAAACCCTTTCCATACCCTCTTTTGTAGCAAATTGAAACATGAAGAAGCCATTGTTAAGCATTACCCGTTTCAAACCAAACTTCGCCCAAGTATTCCTCACATAATTTTCGACGATCAGGAATGCAAGCCTCTTACCAATAAAGTATCCATAAAGAGTATTCGCGAAACGAGAACTAACCTCATCAACAACTTCCAACGGAATGGTAACGTTCGCACCGGCAACACAATTAGTGTTTTTCATCTCCGTAACCCTCACAACCTTTTTAGGGGTCTTATCCTTAAGCATATCTGCAAATGACATAGAACTAGCATCAGCATGTGTCACATTGACAGCCTTTTCACCTACACCTTCCATGTTCGATATCTTAGCATTAAAATTTTTCAAGATCGAATTCATATCTTCCACTCCCTAGTCTACACAAGTAGTATTACTATTCGTAGTAGCAGTTTTATCAGTCGCACCCTTATCCTTGTCCATCTCTCTTTAACCCACAAACAACACAAAGTTTCAAACCCAGCAACCAACAATTGTCCAGCAGCAGAGATACAACCAACGAACAAAATTAAATATAGAAAACCCTAACTGAAAGTTAGGGTTTAAATCGTAGAACACCAGAAAACTAACCACCCTTCATGATATATGAGATAAACTTCAGGCACCAATGATCAATCTCACAACAATAATTAATTAATAAGTTATACGGATCCCCACAAAGACATGTAAATCCAAAGAATAACTTACCAATGCAAAGCAAAAAGCGAATCTATAAATCACCGACCCACGAGAATGGATACTTAAAATTAAAGGTTTAGATGGAATCAGTACAAAGCGAATATAAAAGAATGATCACAAACCAATTAATGATCACCGACCCACGATGGAGAAAGAAAAAATTAAAAGGGTTATGATCGAAGATTTAGAATCGTATTCGCTTTAGGGATTCGTAATTTTTCGCCAGAGAGAAACTATGATATGGGTTTTTTTTACTTGGTGCCTGTTTCTCGGAAAAAAAAAAAAAAAAAAAAAAAAAAAACGGTTATTTTAAAAACGGCTAGTTTGACCGCTTGGGTTGACCGGTTTTTTAACCGATTATTTTCCAACAGCTATAAAAAAATAATAATAATAAAAAAAATAATAATAAAAAACCGGTTAAAACCGGTTATTTAAAAAAACCGGTAAAAAACCGGCGCATATTAAAACCAAAAACCGGTCTAACCGGTTTGGTTAAAAAAAAGCCGGTCTGGTTAAAAAAAATGGTTTTTTAAAAAAAAACCAGTTCCGATTTATTGGACCAGTTAAAAAAAAAAAAAAAAAAAAAAAAAAAAAAAAAAAAAAAAAGGTTCCGGCTTGCACCTCTAGTCCAGCCTCAGGAGGATAGAGTTATTAAAGCTATTAGTCCACCGGTACTCCTATTTATCCGATTTTCTGCACTCCGATAAAGCAAAGAAGTAGTAAGATTATATGGGAATGAAATCCTAAGTTAGGACCTATCCCATTCTTTATCTTAAACTACATCCTTAGGAAACTGACCTACCGAAGAAGAAGCATAGGAGTCTAACGAGAAGAGTAAGAAAGAAAGCAAACTATACAAAGCAAGAAAAAATAGGATGACTATTACTATATTTAGTCAAAGAGAAAGTGGAAGAGCTATCTGGTACGTAGTCACTGAGGTGGTAAGGTAGAGGGACTGAAACTGCAATAAGTGGGTCTACCACTAGAAAACCCTAGTCCTGGAGGCATAGCACTAAAAAAGAAATGCAACAGCCAGGAGATCGTTATCCTTAGCTCCTTAGAGCGGGTGGAATAGTAAGAGTGGACACTTAGACATCGTATCCACGACTCTTATCCTACCAGGCTTACTTCAGGGCTAGCCCTAAAACCTACTTGCGTACTGTACGGGAATCTATGCCTAAGCTTTCATTTCCTATGGTCTCTACTGCCAACTCGTTTCACTCCAGTTTACCGTAGCAACTACAGCAAGCTGACTAGCTCCCTGGCTCGTATGACTAGCTCGCTTACTTTACTTTCACTCAACAGCCTAGCTCTAACAAGCCAATAATCACTTTTTTTCCATAACTTACTTGGAAAATGGAAACTCATGCCTTTCCTTAATCAGTTACTTGCCTCCTTCTGCTACTATTGATTCAATTCCAAAGATGGAGGAAGTGTTACCCAGCGTCGAAGTGAAGTTCCTTGTCTCAGCGTCCTCCTTCCTATTGGAAGGGCCCCATTACTTTGGCAAAGAAGGCCCTACCTCAGACATTCAATCAACTGGTTTAGACAAAAAGTAGGGCAAGTCATCAGGTATCGAACTAGGGCATCGTCTCTTGGGCTTTTGAATGGCTA
This sequence comes from Artemisia tridentata subsp. tridentata, assembly GCA_021014915.2. Taxonomy (NCBI): domain Eukaryota; kingdom Viridiplantae; phylum Streptophyta; class Magnoliopsida; order Asterales; family Asteraceae; genus Artemisia; species Artemisia tridentata. The sequence goes on along the minus strand of CP139506.1, from coordinate 436,117,497 downwards.
CCGCCTAATGTGTCATTTGACCTCAGTCATTCCAGGCAAAGCTGTCTCGGTTCTTTCTTTCAACGAAAGTTGACTAATCTGAAATCGGCGTTCTTAGATGTCCACGTATGATTTGATGTCAGAGACCACCAATGAGGTTTTGGCTTTAGTAACCTTTACTGAGAATTGCAAAACTATCCCTTGGTCGAAGGCAACAATGAAGTTAACGATTCCAATTAAACGCTAGGCTGTGGTTCCTCAGTTCAGCTAATCCATTACGGGTTTCTGGAAGGCCTTTGAAGAGGAGAGGTTAAAAGAGCCCAATCCAGGTTTAGCTGTCTCAGGCAAGAGTTGTTTAAAATGAGTGTTCGAGGCCCTTTTCAGGCGTGTGCTTCTGATTATAAGGGTGGTTTACATGATCTGCTCGAGTAATGTTACCATCTTCTCCACCCATAGCGTTGCATACCAGCCTTAACGTTCCCAGCCCAGGCTATGTTTTAACACACGGCCCACCTGGTTTCTAAAGCCCAACTGGTTATCTGGGTCAATCGGTTTTGCCTTATCAACAACAGATCCAACAGCACGTTCCTTATATACACGGCCCAACTGGACAGCCCATATACCAGTCACACCCTACTCAGTCCAATACCGTGGGTCAAGCCATGTATCATTTTATAAAGGGCCCTTTTATAAATTACCCCTTGATGTGACTTTTTGCCTCTTTATATGATATTCGTACCAACGGGCCTCTGGTCTAGCGGTATGTAAGGTTTTACCCTCCTAGGCAAGGTCCAGTGGCGGCGAAGAGGATGTGCAAGTGATGCGGTCGCACAGGGCCCCCCAATCTAAGGGGCTCCCTTTTCTTCTAGTCCAGTAACATTTATAGCTACGTTTGTGTACTTATACTATATATCCGAATGCCTCTTCTTTGTAAATTCAATTAGTTAAATACAACTCATCTTGCCACCATAAATAAAACGTCATTAAGAGGCCTCAAAATAAGAAATTGTTATAAATGAACACCTTTTATGCACACCTTTAAGTTTTTTTTAGTGTTGATGGGGCCCCTTTTTTATTTTCGCCCGGGGCCTCCAAATTCATTTGCCGGCCCAGGCAAGGTCTCAAGTTCGAGTCTTGTTTAGGACGATAGGGGTTTCCTCCCGCGTGCGTAAAGGGAAGGGTGCCATTGCCTTCTGGGCTGGACCAAACCTGGTTGTGTGGGCTCGCTACGCCTTCTGGGCTTTGAGCCATGTAGCCACAATTGCCGTCCCCAAAAAAAAAATGATATTCGTTTGACATTGACATGTTCATTTTTACATTGCACACGTTCGACAGTGAAATGTTCACTTTGACATTGCACACGTTTAAAATTGGTAACCTTATTTCATCTCCATGTTATGAAAGTCTTTTCGTTGAAATGCCCTTTGATTGAGAAGGGGCATTGTTGAGCTGTATAATTATTTTTAGCATTGCATTATTTGAAAATATACAATTTGACAATGTGTGTATGATATGTTCTAATTAATTGCTTAGTGCAATTTATGGACTACACGATGTTTGAGAATATGTATATGATAATGTTAATTATCAGATATTGTGCTGATAGTTGACAATATGTTATATGATATGAGTCATATTATATGCATCGTCTCTTGCATTTTGTGTATTCAAACATGAAACAAAGTATTTTTTAAATCTTAGTCATTTCTGCCTATATAAGTGAAGCTCATTCCATCTCTGATTCATAGCAAATCAAACAAGAAACATGGCAAAATGTATTGCTTTTTTCTTGACAACAATGTGCCTCGTGAGCGTCTTAACCGCCGCTGACTGGAACATTATGAATCAGAAACTTAAGTCGACCAAGTCGGGCCTTCAAGTCACGTTAAAGAACTATTGTGAGGGTTGGAGAATAAACGTTGAGCTAAACAACGTTCGTGATTTCACCGTGGTTCCAGCTGAATGTACTAGTTACATTGGAAAGTACATGTCCGGGTCCCAGTTCAAGATCGATTCCGAGGCCACAATAGATGAATGCACGCTCTACCTCAACACTCTTTGTGACTTAAAGAACGATGGCAAAGATGCTTGGATCTTTGACATTGATGACACCCTTCTATCAACTGTTCCTTACTACAAGAAACACGATTACGGGTAAGTAGCAATTATCTCTTTTTCGTTAGCAAATCAAGCAACTTTATGCTTATATAATCAATCATGATTTAGGGGAGAGGCGCTGAATGTGACTGCTCTTGAAGAATGGATGATCAAGGGAAAGGGTACCGTGATGGACTACAGTTTAGGTTTGTACAATAATATTAAGAAGAGAGGAATACAAATCATTTTGGTTTCTTCAAGGAAAGAACATCTAAGAGATGCCACTATCGACAATCTTCTTGATGCTGGTTACTATGGTTGGAAGAGTCTTTACCTAAGGTATGCAAGTTAATCTTCGACTCTTCACACAAACACACGTTAATTCAACTAAAACTAATACATCTGTCTTTATTGAATCAGGAGTGACGACAATGAATTTAGAACGGTTCAAGAATACAAAACAAGTGTAAGGAGGGAGTTGATAGCGAATGGATACCGTATTGTGGGTATATTGGGAGACCAATGGAGCAGCATAAGAGGTGTCCCAACTGCTAGAAGGACATTCAAGCTTCCCAATTCTCTTTACTATGTTGCTTGAGTTGAATATGACGCACACCCACCCTTCCTTTCGACATTCTGATTTTTGGTTTCCGTTTGTGGCGAAAAACATACAATCGGATGGCTTTAACTTTCATCATTCTTTTGCGTAATTGTATCTTCGGTATTTTTGTTCGTCAAGAATGTTACAATGGATTGAATAAAAAATGAGAATCGACATTTGATTTGTTGGCAAAATTTGCTTGTGAGCATCTATGTATTTTTTTAAAGAAAATAACATGTGTTTGGCACATGTTGATACTAAGATAACCATAAACCTGTGATGAGAGTAGACATTTTTGCAGGAAAAAGAAAGGAAATGCAACATTAAACTTTTATATCAAATAGTAATAATGTTGATCTTGACATTATAAAGCAAAAACTGTTGCTTGAAAAGTCCTAGCGATGTACAGTAATACTACACACATCGAGCTACGCGATGGCTTGGTCAAAAAAAGGCGTTTCTAATCAAAGCAATACATAGAGTGTTGGACTTAATTGTATAAGTCTTGACATCAAAAGTTAGGGTCTTAATTGTAGTTAGTCTAAAGATATATTTTAGGCTGCAATTGTATTAGTTATTAGAGTCTAGGGACCAAATGTATTATTTAGGCTCTAAAAGGAAAAGGGGATCGGTGTATTGAAACTAAAGATACACACACAACCATTGTGACGATCAGACAAAGGGACGTGACGATTCAAGGAGCGGTTACTGGCTAAATTGAAGAGATGCGATGGTTCGTTGATAACTGTCATTAGGACACTATAAATAGGTTTGTTTGTATTTGTTTGTAAGCGTGTCATACAATGTAAACAACATTATTGTTGGTTATAATAGAATCAATTTTCTTGTGTTTATCATTTGATCAAGAATCTTGGACAATAATTGGCATCAGAGCCTAGGGTTGGATCGATTTGAGGGGGGCTGCATTTTTTGTTGAAAATCAGAAATTGATTGGAGATTCAATTAAAGTTTGGTGGCATCATCATCGATCCGCATACAGTTTGGTCGGAGGATCGATTATCAACAGCAGGAAGCGGGTTTGATTGTCAGAAACAGAGAAGCAGGACTGATTGTCATTAGCAGAAGGCGGGATTGACAATCATTGGCAAGACGAGTTTGACTTTCAACAGCGAGGCAGGTTTGATCAAAAAACAGAGGACCAAAAAATACCAGATGTTGCCGCGTTTTTCGATTCTGAAACAGGGGAATGAAGAACATAATAATAGATACCAAGTGAGATACCTGTTTCATTTTACCAGGCTACGAGTGGAAGAAGGAAGGAGAAGCATACGCAGGCAAGAGAAGAAGAAACCTTAGTGTTTCAGGCAAGAAGAAACCTTAGTGTTTCAGGCAAGAGAAAAAAACACCCAGTGTTTTTAGAAAAAGAAGAAACCTTAGTGTTTCAGGCAAGAGAAAACCCAGTGTTTTCAGGCAAGAGAAACCTTAGTGTTTCAAAGCAAATTCGAAATTGATCATACAATCAGAAGCAAGAAAGTAAGCAGTAAGGCCGATCACGCTTGGTGATCACAAGAAAGCAAGAAATCACAGCAAGACAGAAAGCAACAAAGTTTGAGAGATAGAAGAAATTGAAGGCGTTGCCATGAAGAACGGTAGAACGCAGAGCAGGAGCATGAAGATTCAATGAACAAGACTTAAACAATTAGGGGGGAATATGTTGGACTTAATTGTATAAGTCTTGACATCAAAAGTTAGGGTCTTAATTGTAGTTAGTCTAAAGATATATTTTAGGCTGCAATTGTATTAGTTATTAGAGTCTAGGGACCAAATGTATTATTTAGGCTCTAAAAGGAAAAGGGGATCGGTGTATTGAAACTAAAGATACACACACAACCATTGTGACGATCAGACAAAGGGACATGACGATTCAAGGAGCGGTTACTGGCTAAATTGAAGAGACGCGATGGTTCGTTGATAACTGTCATTAGGACACTATAAATAGGTTTGTTTGTATTTGTTTGTAAGTGTGTCATACAATGTAAACAACATTATTGTTGGTTATAATAGAATCAATTTTCTTGTGTTTATCATTTGATCAAGAATCTTGGACAATAATTGGCATCAGAGCCTAGGGTTGGATCGATTTGAGGGGGGCTACATTTTTTGTTGAAAATCAGAAATTGATTGGAGATTCAATTAAAGTTTGGTGGCATCATCATCGATCCGCATACAGTTTGGTCGGAGGATCGATTATCAACAGCAGGAAGCGGGTTTGATTGTCAGAAACAGAGAAGCAGGACTGATTGTCATTAGCAGAAGGCGGGATTGACAATCATTGGCAAGACGAGTTTGACTTTCAACAGCGAGGCAGGTTTGATCAAAAAACAGAGGATCAAAAAATACCAGATGTTGCCGCGTTTTTCGATTCTGAAACAGGGGAATGAAGAACATAATAATAGACACCAAGGGAGATACCTGTTTCATTTTACCAGGCTACGAGTGGAAGAAGGAAGGAGAAGCATACGCAGGCAAGAGAAGAAGAAACCTTAGTGTTTCAGGCAAGAAGAAACCTTAGTGTTTCAGGCAAGAGAAAAAAACACCCAGTGTTTTTAGAAAAAGAAGAAACCTTAGTGTTTCAGGCAAGAGAAAACCCAGTGTTTTCAGGCAAGAGAAACCTTAGTGTTTCAAAGCAAATTCGAAATTGATCATACAATCAGAAGCAAGAAAGTAAGCAGTAAGGCTGATCACGCTTGGTGATCACAAGAAAGCAAGAAATCACAGCAAGACAGAAAGCAACAAAGTTTGAGAGATAGAAGAAATTGAAGGCGTTGCCATGAAGAACGGTAGAACGCAGAGCAGGAGCATGAAGATTCAATGAACAAGACTTAAACAATTAGGGGGGAATATGTTGGACTTAATTGTATAAGTCTTGACATCAAAAGTTAGGGTCTTAATTGTAGTTAGTCTAAAGATATATTTTAGGCTGCAATTGTATTAGTTATTAGAGTCTAGGGACCAAATGTATTATTTAGGCTCTAAAAGGAAAAGGGGATCGGTGTATTGAAACTAAAGATACACACACAACCATTGTGACGATCAGACAAAGGGACATGACGATTCAAGGAGCGGTTACTGGCTAAATTGAAGAGACGCGATGGTTCGTTGATAACTGTCATTAGGACACTATAAATAGGTTTGTTTGTATTCGTTTGTAAGTGTGTCATACAATGTAAACAACATTATTGTTGGTTATAATAGAATCAATTTTCTTGTGTTTATCATTTGATCAAGAATCTGGGACAATATAGAGACCTACTAGACAAGTTCAAAAGATTCACATGTTAGTTATACACAACATGAAGAGTCTGCGTTTTTAACCAATGCATCCTTCAAGTGTGGTATCAAAGATCCCATATGTACGAAACTTCCAGAGGTCTGTATCATCTGTAGCATAAGATTTTATGCAGCATTGAACCCATGGAGGATTTCTTGGCTTTTCAACATCAGTTTCATCAATCCCAAGCAGCGCATTATGCATTCTAAACGTCGTATTAATGGAGGGATAGCCTCCAAAAAACTTCTCCTGTAAGTAAGTAATCAGATAAGTTACCTCTGTGTCTATCAATTGTAGAAAGTTGTGATAATTCATAAACATATATCGATACCGCATCTTCTGCATATAGATATGCATGAATTCTGGTAGTAGGATCTTCAAGGGTGAGCCTAATCCTGTAAGTGCCACAAGAAGAACGAAAGTAGCTAGGGTGACCTGGAAATATTGCCACTACCCTAACTACACATCTGAATTTAGCCGTCACCTGTACGCCAACATATTATTACTCAAACTCATTTTAAGGCAGCAAATTGCAATATTTAAGTAATTTGTGACACATCACAAGATGCTTTATTGATTAATGCTACTTTATCCCTTTAATCATTTGAGGTATAACTTGGTTGATGTGAATAATTCCACATTGGGTGACTAGTATTAGGAAAGTTTTGTCTACCTTGGTTTCTTCTAGGTTGAGGGGTTTTTGACCGGGGATGAGGACTACTTGGTCTCCTTGGAGGTGGAGTTTTGGATCTTAATTTGGGTTTAGAAGATCCGACTTCGGGTTTTAAAGATGGTATGTAAAAACTTTTTACTTCCTCATCGCTAGCAATGGGTATTTTACTATTTGTTATAAGTATATACTTAGGTTTTCTTCCATCATAGAGTGCAAAGGATCCACTGTCTTTGTACAGGACCACATTAACCAATGACATATTTTTTTTCACCTGAGATAACAACATACAAATAGAATCAATTCACTGCTACCAAGAATAACCACCAGCTACTAGCTTAAAACTAACTGAGATGCACTGTGGGCTGAAACTTTATACGCCAAGCAAGCATTATAAACAGATTAGCGTATTGTGTAAGATTAACATGTCAACCTGGGCAAGTGTAAATTTTTGAAAATATTTGGTTTTTTTTCGTAATTTGCCCCTAAGTACCAATTTATAGTGTATTTTCTAAAAATTTCCAAAAATTTCTAGCCACCCCTGCATGTCAAACTTGTCTTTCTACACGCAAAACGTTAAAGTAAGTAAAAAGGTAGTAGATGGAAATACCACAAGACCCCAAAGGACGATAATGTCACTGGCTGAGTTGACATGTGGGAGGTTTTCAAAATGTGGTTGAAAGATGTTAACGTAGATTCCAACGGTGGGAGATGAATCATCTACGATCTTTAGCGTGCAAATACAATCTACAAAAGGAAAAAAAGTAGTAACTCAATAATGGGCGACAAATCCAGTTTTTTATAATGTAGACAAATTTAGGGTGCGTTTGGTATCCCCCAATCGGAATAGGTCTATAGATTTTATTCCGATTCAAGGTGTTTGTTTAGTGGGCTCGAGAATGAAATGAGTATATTATAGCAATATATTCATTACACACCAATTTAGTGTTTATGAAATTCATTCTCGTCGGCCCCTCTCTTTTCAACTACAAAACTCAAATATTTATACACTTTTAAATACCATATTTTGTCTTCCAAACATAAACAATCGTAATGATACACTTTTTCATATCTATTGTCATTCTACACCATATCAAATTCGATAATCGATACCCATTATCATTCCTAGCGACAAAACCAAACGGGCCCTTATTGTTTAAACAGGAACATATATATTATGATTAAGTGGCAAGTGCAAATGGGTCATATATGTTGATGATGATAAAGGAAAATGTATGTAACCAAATAATAAGAAAGGGCAGTCCTTATGGACCACGTAAATCATAATATATGACAGCGTGAGCCTTAAGACCGGAAAAAACCTAATACAACCTACATGATAAATCAAAACCATTTTAATAAGAAGCAATTTAAGCTTGTGCTTATTATCAAACAAAATACAAAACCAAATTCAAAGATACCAACACAAAAACTAATTCAAATGGTACAAAGAAAACTAATGTCATTAATCCGTATTTATAAGAAATCATTGCCAAATTCTAAACCGACTCAAATTAGGAAACATACCAAAAACTAAATACCAAATTAAAAGCCCCTTAGAGTTTAAGTCACTTTTCTAACAATCTCCACCGTTACTTAAACTCCTTCACCTGCTTCAAATCAAACTCAAAGTTCCAAACGCTAGAAATGCTAGCCAAATTCAAATCTACGATCGATTCCCAAAAAGCAGTCCAAAACATATTCGATCCAAAACAAACACCGATGACTTCAAAACGACCAATCAAATGTTAACCGACAAATTTAAAACTGTCAACCAAACAAAGAAATCGGCTCAAATGATCTTTAACAAAGACAATCAAATTCGGGCAACCAACTTCAAAAGCCCGATGAACGAAGATCCAAAATTTTCAAACTAACGAATTCCCAACGATCGAACAAATTACAAACGACCCGATTATAACCAAGTCTTCAAACACTAAATCGATCTTCAAATTTTAAATACCAAAATTCAAATTCTAATGACCCACTTATGTAATAAGAATTACGGTTCTAATTCAAACTTTTTATCAAAGTATCAAACCAATACAAGTTAATTAAATAAGTTGACGAACGGACTCTAATAATTCAAAATATGATACTCGATAATAATTCTATTGATCCACTTATTTGATAAGGATTACGGTCCAATTTCAAACAAATCCAAATTCGAATACCAAACAAAATCGTACCAATGCAAACAACTACTAATTACCAAATAGGCTAAAAGATAATTGGACCAAAAGTAACAAAAGACCAATACAAAACAAAGAGTAAACTCCAAAATACATCCCTGTGGTTTACCCAATTTCGCACCATACATCTAAAAGTTTTTTTTGCTCCTTAGACATCTCTCAGTTAGTAAAAGTTAACCTATATACATCCCTCCGTTAAAATAAGGACAAACGGCGCAAACCATTTCTCCGTTATCTCCTAACGAGATAGAAAGTGTTTGCACCGTTAGTCCTATGGGTTAAATCTATTTGCACCGTTAGTCCTTTGTTACGTTTTCGTCCGTTTTTTTACGTTTTCGTCTGCATTTTTACGTTTTCGTCCGATTTTTTTACGTTTTAGTCCGATTATTTACGTTTTCGTCCTGTTTTTTTACGTTTTCGTCTGTTTTTTTACGTTTTCGTCCATTTTTTACGTTTTCATCCGATTTTTTACATTTTAGTCCCATTTTTTACGTTTTCGTCTGTTTTTTTTGTTTTCGTCCGATTTTTTTCGTTTTCGTCCCTTTTCTTACGTTTTCGTCTGTTTTTTTATGTTTTAGTCCGATTTTTACGTTTTCGTCCTGTTTTTTACGCTTTCGTCCTGTTTTTTACGTTTTCGTCTGTTTTTTTACGTTTTCGTCCCTTTTTTTACGTTTTCGTCTATTTTTTATGTTTTCGTCTGTTTTTTTTCGTTTTCGTCCGATTTTTTTCGTTTTCGTCCTTTTTTTTTAGTTTTCTTCTGTTTTTTTTACGTTTTCATCCGATTTTTTACGTTTTCGTCTTATTTTTTATGTTTTCGTATGTTTTTTTAAGTTTTTGTCCGATTTTTTACGTTTTGTCCCTTTTTTTACGTTTTCGTCTATTTTTTACGTTTTCATCTGTTTTTTTTCGTTTTCTTCCGAATTTTTTCGTTTTCGTCCCTTTTTTTACGTTTTCGTCCATTTTTTTTATGTTTTCGTCCGCTTTTTTACGTTTTGGTCCTTTTTTTTTCATTTTGTCCCTTTTTTTAAGTTTTCGTCCGCTTTTTTACGTTTTCGTCTGTTTTTTTATGTTTTCGTCCGCTTTTTTACGTTTTGCCCCTTTTTTTACGTTTTCGTCCGTTTTTTTGAGTTTTTGTCCCTTTTTTTACGCTTTCATCCATTTTTTTTCGTTTTTCCTTTTTCACGTAAAAAAGAAGACGAAAACGTAAAAAAATGGATGAAAATGTAAAAAATCGAACGAAAACGTAAAAGAGTAACTCAAAATCTCTGTGTTTACCAATTTTGCACCTCATCAAAGTTTTTTTGCTCCTTATACATCCCCAGTTAGTAAAAGTAACCAATACATCCCTACCGTTAAAATAAGGACAAAACCGCAAACCAATTTCTCCATATCTCCTAACGGATAGAAAGTTTTGCACCTAGTCCAAAAGTGGTTTAACTCTATTGCATCCGTTAGTCATTGTATACTTTTCGTCCATTTATTTAACGTTTTCGTCTGCATTTTTACCCTTTTCGTCCGATTAAAAGTTTTGACCGTTAGTCCATTTTTTTTACGTTTCGTCCTTTTTTACGTTTTCGTCTTTTTTACGTTTTGTCTGTTTTTACGTTTTTGTCCGATTTTTTACGTTTTGTCATATTTTTTACGTTTTGTCCTTTTTACTTTTCCTTTTTTTTACGTTTTGTCCGATTTTTTACTTTCGTCATTTTATTTTTACATTTTCGTTTTGTCCGATTTTTTACGTTTTCGTCTGTTTTTTTTCTTTTTCGTTTTCGTCCATTTTTTTACGTTTTCGTCTGTTTTTTTACGAAAACATAAAAAAATGGACGAAAAAGTAAAAAATCGGACAAAAACGTAAAAAAACAGACGAAAACGTAAAAAACAGGACGAAAACGTAAAAAATCGGACTAAAACGTAAAAAATCGGACGAAAACGTAAAAATGCAGACGAAAACGTAAAAAAATGGACGAAAACGTAACAAAGGACTAACGGTGCAAATAGAGTTAACCCATAGGACTAACGGTGCAAACACTTTCTATCTCGTTAGGAGATAACGGAGAAATGGTTTGTGCCGTTTGTCCTTATTTTAACGGAGGGATGTATATAGGTTAACTTTTACTAACTGAGGGATGTATAAGGAGCAAAAAAAACTTTTGGATGTATGGTGCAAAATTGGGTAAACCACAGGGATGCATTTTGGAGTTTACTCTTTTTAGGTTTTCGTTCGATTTTTTACGTTTTCATCCATTTTTTTACGTTTTCGTCTTCTTTTTTACGTGAAAAAGGGAGAAAAACGAAAAAAAATGGATGAAAGCGTAAAAAATGGGTAATAAAAAGGGACAAAAACGCAAAAAAACGGACGAAAACGTAAAAAAAGGGGCAAAACGTAAAAAAGCGAACGAAAACATAAAAAAAACAGACGAAAACGTAAAAAAGCGGACGAAAACTTAAAAAAAGGGACAAAATGAAAAAAAAAGGACCAAAACGTAAAAAAGCGGACGAAAACATAAAAAAATGGACGAAAACGTAAAAAAATGGACGAAAACGAAAAAAATCGAAAGAAAACGAAAAAAAACAGACGAAAACGTAAAAAATAGACGAAAACGTAAAAAAAGTGACAAAACGTAAAAAATCGGACAAAAACTTAAAAAAACATACGAAAACATAAAAAATAAGACGAAAACGTAAAAAATCGGACGAAAACGTAAAAAAACTGACGAAAATATAAAAAAAACAGACGAAAACTAAAAAAAAGGGACGAAAACGAAAAAAATCGGACGAAAACGAAAAAAAACAGACGAAAACGTAAAAAATAGACGAAAACGTAAAAAAAGGGACGAAAACGTAAAAAATCAGACGAAAACGTAAAAAAACAGACGAAAACGTAAAAAACAGGACGAAAGCGTAAAAAACAGGACGAAAACGTAAAAATCGGACTAAAACATAAAAAAAACAGACGGAAACGTAAGAAAAGGGACGAAAACGAAAAAAATCGGACGAAAACGAAAAAAACCGGACGAAAAAAAAAAACAGACGAAAACGTAAAAAATGGGACTAAAACGTAAAAAATCGGATGAAAACGTAAAAAATGGACGAAAACGTAAAAAAACAGACGAAAACGTAAAAAATCGGACTAAAACTTAAAAAATCGGACGAAAACGTAAAAATGCAGACGAAAACGTAAAAAAACGGACGAAAACATAACAAAGGACTAACGGTGCAAATAGAGTTAACCCATAGGACTAACGGTGCAAACACTTTCTATCTCGTTAGGAGATAACGGAGAAATGGTTTGCGCCGTTTGTCCTTATTTTAACGGAGGGATGTATATAGGTTAACTTTTACTAACTGAGGGATGTATAAGGAGCAAAAAAAACTTTTGGATGTATGGTGCGAAATTGGGTAAACCACGGGGATGCATTTTGGAGTTTACTCTTTTTACGTTTTCGTTCGATTTTCTACGTTTTCATCCATTTTTTTACGTTTTCGTCTGCTTTTTTACGTGAAAAAGGGAGAAAAACGAAAAAAAATGGATGAAAGCGTAAAAAATGGGTAAAAAAAGTTACAAAAACGCAAAAAAACGGACGAAAATGTAAAAAAAGGGGCAAAACGTAAAAAAGCGGACGAAAACATAAAAAAAACAGACGAAAACGTAAAAAAGCGGACGAAAACTTAAAAAAAAGGGACAAAATGAAAAAAAAAGGACCAAAACGTAAAAAAGCGGACGAAAACATAAAAAAATGGACGAAAACGTAAAAAAAGGGACGAAAACGAAAAAAATCGGAAGAAAACGAAAAAAAACAGACGAAAACGTAAAAAATAGACGAAAACGTAAAAAAAGGGACAAAACGTAAAAAATCGGACAAAAACTTAAAAAAACATACGAAAACATAAAAAATAAGACGAAAACGTAAAAAATGGGACGAAAACGTAAAAAAACAGACGAAAACGTAAAAAAAACAGACGAAAACTAAAAAAAGGGACGAAAACGAAAAAAATCGGGCGAAAAAGAAAAAAACAGACGAAAACGTAAAAAATAGACGAAAACGTAAAAAAAGGGACAAAACGTAAAAAAAGGGACGAAAACGTAAAAAATCAGACGAAAACGTAAAAAAACAGACGAAAACGTAAAAAACAGGACGAAAGCGTAAAAAACAGGACGAAAACGTAAAAATCGGACTAAAACATAAAAAAACAGACGAAAACGTAAGAAAAGGGACGAAAACGAAAAAAATCGGACGAAAACGAAAAAAACAGACGAAAACGTAAAAAATGGGACTAAAACGTAAAAAATCGGATGAAAACGTAAAAAAACAGACCAAAACGTAAAAAAACAGGACGAAAACGTAAAAAATCGGACTAAAACGTAAAAAATCGGACGAAAACGTAAAAATGCAGACGAAAACGTAAAAAAACGGAAGAAAACATAACAAAGGACTAACGGTGCAAATAGAGTTAACCCATAGGACTAACGGTGCAAACACTTTCTATCTCGTTAGGAGATAACGGAGAAATGGTTTGCGCCGTTTGTCCTTATTTTAACGGAGGGATGTATATAGGTTAACTTTTACTAACTGAGGGATGTATAAGGAGCAAAAAAAACTTTTGGATGTATGGTGCGAAATTGGGTAAACCACAGGGATGTATTTTGGAGTTTACTCCAAAACAAATAATATCGAATAACCAAAGAGAAGTAAAAGTGCTACCTGAAGTCCTGAACAATACCAAATTTAGAAACCAAAAGATTCCATCCACGAATCCCAATTGCTTTAGCTCCACCAAAACCGATTATTCCAAACAATCGAACAAACCAATTCCAAAACCTTGAAGTTCGAACTTTTTTTTTTCCTTCTTTTTTTTCCTTACGACGAACCTAGCTCGAATACCACTTGTTGGTAATTCAAAGGCGAACGAAACAAACAAACAAATTCAAACAAACGAAGCGGAAACTTTATTCAAATTGCCAAACCAAATACAAAATTAGAATAACGGTCCAAATTCAAATACAACCCAAATCAAAACAAATTCAAACATAATATTCAAACAACAAATTCAAACTAATACTGATGCAAAAGCCCAATACCAAATTCAACCCGATACAAATACTTCAAATGCACAAATACCAAAAGACAATATTTAGTCCAAAACTAACCTAATGGTAGGCCAATCCATACCGAACACTAACCAGTAGATAAACAAATCAATTTTAGGATGTAAATAACAGTTATTCCCAACGATCTTATTTCATCCAAATTCGAACGGAGGACCAACAGGAACAAAAACAATCAATCCCAATTCCAACGAATCTTCAATGCCAAATAAAGCCCTAACGAACTTTTTTTTTCTTCTTTTTCTTCTTCAAACTAAATCTTCAAACCACGGTGGAGATTGTTAGAAAAATAACTTAAACTTTAATGGTTGTTTGGTAAATTTGAAAAATTGTGTGACTTGTCTTACAAGTTTTGGTATTTAAGTTTGTTTAGAATTAGGAAACTTGTTATGACGGTTTATTTAGTGTATAAATAATGGTCATTGGCATTAGAATTTTGTGTACCATTTGAATTAGAATTTGGTACCTTTGGAATTGGAATTTTGTATTTGGTTTGGCAATTTGAATAAAGTTTCCTCTTCATTTGTTTGAATTTGTTTGTTTGTTTCGTTCGTATTTGAATTACCAACAAGAAGAACACTACCATGAAGCCGAGCAAACAAAGCTAACATTTTTTTTTTTTTTTTTTTCAAAAAGTGGTAATTAGTGGTAGACAGTAGACAATGATCATGTGAAGCAATGATGGGCAGTATTCTTAGTGATTATTGCGATCTGCGGATACTTTAAAAAGGGTAAAAATGTAACTTTCCGTTTCATATAGAATATAAGGAGGTAGGCGACGACGGGTTTTTTCTCACCCGTTGCCATCCCTAAATTCTTTACACGAATAATGGTTATTACTAAAGTTATGTATCCGAACAATAATATTTGTATATCTTAAAACGAAATTTATACATCTCACTGAATTCTCAAATAATATCTTATTAGTGCACTGTCGTCTCTTGTAGCATGACCACACCTTCAATTCACTTTGCTAATGAGAACTTATTGCCCTTTAAAATAAGTTATTTAGAGTAAGGAGATGAACTTACTTATTCACAACTGCTTATTTCACTCGCAAATAATGTGTATACATAATAAATTCCAAAAACTCTTAAATAATGTGTATGGCAATTTTTATCCTCTCTGATTACTCTCCAAACATCACCCTTATGAAAATCCAAAATGTATATACACAAATCATCATGATAAAATATATAAATCCATAACTAGTTTTAAAAAATGGACCCATATATATAAAATATAAAGTATAATATGGGAAAAACAAATAAAACCGAAAACACAGTATATAATTAGTAAGTGCTACTTCAAAGACATAGAAAAATTAGAGCTAAAGACATCATGTCAAAAAATTCAATCACATTATACGGGATAATTGCCACCTGATACTAGTCTCTTCTGCAAGAGCCTGCAGGCTTTTGAACAGTATTTTAAAAAGATTTATCTCGAGTCTTATCTGAAGTAATTGGCTTTTCATTATGATGTCCAATCATTCGGTAGCATTCCTTGCACATTCGGTAGTATTTATGTTTCATTTCGAAAGTTGTGTTACTGGTTGAGCGCGCTTTTATCTTTTTAACCAAGTAATCGCGTGAAATTTTCCAACTCACTAGCTTTCCCTTTTTCCATAATTTCAACACACTCTCAAGAATTTGCACTGGATAAAAGTCACCCGAGATACGTACCTTCTGTACCATCCCAATATTTTCAATGGTGCAACTTATTACTCCTTTTACCAAAAAAAAAGGAAATTGTTTGATTAATATTAGCTAGGAACACAAATATTCAAAGTATAAACTAATGATAGATCACAAAAGCATACCTTCCGCACAAAAACTTAAATTTTTCACTACATCTGGCCCCGAACCTTCCCTACTCACAAACAAAGTGATATTCTGCAATAAAAAACAAACTATATTAGAAACTATGGTTCCACAGAAACAAAAGAAGTATATACATTAGATGTTATCT
This sequence comes from Artemisia tridentata subsp. tridentata, assembly GCA_021014915.2. Classification (NCBI taxonomy): domain Eukaryota; kingdom Viridiplantae; phylum Streptophyta; class Magnoliopsida; order Asterales; family Asteraceae; genus Artemisia; species Artemisia tridentata. Next base: position 436,101,588 of record CP139506.1, on the reverse strand, counting down.
ACAAACCGTGAATACAGCAGGAAACTCTTTTTTTAGAGTTTCTTCTAGAATTTTGCACTTGGGTTCCCTAGGACAAGCTGTGACACATCGGCTTGAGAAACGTGCAACCCCATGTAAAAATCCCTTGAAACTCTCCATATCTTAGCAGCTCTCATTTGTTTTCCTAACAAGTCTCCTACAATTTCAACAAAATATATTCCCTATCATATTCCAAAAATGTAACACTCCTAGTTTTTTGATTGGTCGAGTTTATCAATAATGCATTAATATTGGAGGTGTCCGAGCGATAAAAATAGTGTCATGGCCATATACAGACTTCACACCGTAACCAAACAATTATTAGGATGACCAGCACATTCTTCTACCACATAATTATAAAACTCTTCATATTCCATAAACTATTACAGTAATAAATAGTTAAATACGACTATAATACTTCGTAAGTGGCCGGTAATAAGGGTGTTAAGTTCTTATCAATTTTCATTATATTCTTTTTTTCTCGGTTAACACCCAACACAAGTAAATCACCTTCAATTTAATTTACAGACTTGTTCAAATACTAATTAAACAATCAGCACACTATAACCTTTATTAATATAACAAGTAACTCTAATCTGGTTCACAAATCTTAGCTAACTAATCCCAAGTCACTCTCTAGACTCCTTTTGTTGCTTCTTCAACAAAGTTTAATGTAAGGTTATCAGTCGTTTAGAGAATGTATCTTTAACCTTTAACAGTATCATATGAAATTTTTTGGAAACATATATAGAATAATGACTTGTGTGTAAATTTCCTGGAAGTTAAAAAAGTGTTTTTTAGAGAGGCAAATTATTTAACAGGTAAATTATTAAACTTTAACCCACAACTTGGTTGAGTATCTCATGGAAAAGCTATGCTACGAATTGAAGCCCTTTGACCAAAATTATAATTCCAGATTTGTGATTTACATCTTCAGAAAGTAAATTTGTAACTTCCACTGCACAAAGTTATCATGCATACACAAGATGCTAATTAACCTACTGCATATATGTTTTTCTTAATGATTTAAAAGCACGTAATCTTAACATATATATTATGTGATTCTTTCAGTTAAAATTACATGCATGCATGAGAGTATATATTACGTACCTTACTTGGCGACTGAAACCAAAATAAATGCTTTGATCGATTCTCCTATTGCTTCTCAGTTTCGTTCTAGGGATTATAATGTAATGTGTTCGTGAATTATGTTATGGTATTTATAAGGATGACGTGAAAATCTTTTCTAAACATAAAAAAGGTAACAACTGTGAATTGCTCGCCAAGTGTTGGCTATATATAATTCGGTAAAACCTTTTTTTTTAATGTACTAAACATAAAAAAGGTAACAATTGTGAATTGCTAAAAAAATAGTGATGCATGTCCACTGGGCTAACCATTCTCCTGATACCAAAAAAAAAAATGATTCATTTATACATGGCCCAATATATCATATCAAGCTCATACCGTAGCATAGAGGTGCAAATAAATCGGTTAAAACCGGTTTTCGTTTTTGAGAAAACCGGTTATAAAAAAATCGGTTTTCCTAAAAACCGGTTTCGGTTATTTCGGCTTTTCCGAAATCGCCCGTACTTTCAAGGGTCCAAACCCACCTGTCAACCGAAGGAACCAAGTTAACCAAACTTACTAAAGACATAAGAGCTTCAAATTGCACCTGTTCAGCACCCCCCCTGATATGACGACGGAAAGACTTAGTCAAACTCGAATCAGATAGTTTATCCCGAACGCTAACCTCCTTGTGGTTTTCTAAAGCATACAACCGAGGATAGAGGTCTTTAACAATACCAGCACCTGACCAATTGTCATTCCAAAAAGAAGCCCTATTGCCATTACCCATTTTAAGCCGTATGTAGTCAAAAACATTCACTCGTTGGCTGGACAACACCTTTATTTCCTTAATGATAGTAGTCCAACAAGACTGACCACCTCCTTTACGAACCAGGTCAATGTTCCCATCGTTACCATGTATGGCTTTAATAACACAAGACCAAAGAGAATTATTATGATCGTAAAATCTCCAAAGCCATTTCAACATAAGACCTCTGTCGAGAGCTAGCATAAAGGCTTGAAACGCCCAATCCCCCTTTCTCCTTGTCGGCTAGAACATTATTCCATTTCACCCAAGAAGCTTTACGACTACCCATCTCATGGCCATTAAAGAAATGACATCTAATTGATTCCAGCTTATGTAGAACACTCGACGGAACACGGAAAATGGACATGTAAAAGAGAGGAATCGACCCAAGCACCGACCTTAATAAAGTTAATCGACCACCTATGGAAAGAGCTTTCAATTTCCACTTAGAGAGCCGGGATTGAACTTTATCAATAACCTCTTTCCAAGCCTCCGCCCGAGACATAATACCCCCCACTTTAGTTCCTAAATAAGAGAATGGACTATTAAGGATGAGGCAACCAAGTTTACCAGCCGCGTGATGCACTTTGTCTCGGTCCACATGAACGCCCATGATCTTGCTTTTACTCATGTTTATACGGAGCCCCGAGACATGAAAAAAGCATTCTAAAACGTGAGTAAGCGTGTTAATGTTTTTATCATTCCACTTACCAAGAAACACCGCGTCATCCGCGTAAAACATGTGCGATAAATTTACCGAGTGACCAAGTTTAATCCCCGTACATTCGCAACACTCCGAATGTATATGTGTTCGTTGTATGTGTTTGTTTGGGTTTCCCGTAGCTTTTCCGTAACACTATATTGACATCATTATTGTCGCATGTACAAAGACTCACACTCTCTTACCCGTCAAACACTCCCTCCAAAAAAGTATATAGTTTTGATGAATCAAGTTTGTATTGATTCACTATGATGAGGTTGTAAGGCCACAAGGAGTGGGCAGCGGGCTGGGCCTTGCGGGCTGGCGGGCTTGCGGGCACACCGCTGCCGGTTACGCGGGCTAGGCATGCGGGCTGGGAGAACGGGCTATAAGCTCGCTGCGAGTTGGGAGAGTGGAACGGTAATATTACCGTTGAAGGGTTGAATTGAAAAAAAAAAATAAATAAATAAAAAAAATAAATAATAATAATAAAAAACTTTTTTAAACCTTCCCTTTCCCTGCCTATAAAATCCGAACAAACCACCCTTTTTCACAATCAAAAAAAAAAAATTATGAATATTTAAAAAAATTATAATTTTGAAGGACAAATTATGAATATTTAAAAAAAAAATGGGAGGGTTGAAAGTGATGGGCGCCGGTAAAAAAGGTTGGATTGAGAGTTGAAGGGTTGAAATGAGGTGGAGAGATTTGATTGGTTAAAATTTGGGAGGATTGGAGGGTTGGGATGGTCAAAATTGCACCTTCTTATCTTAATTTTTGATAAATTCACAACTTAAACACTTTATATAATAGTATTAGATGGATTTATGATAAGAAATTTTACATATTGTTCCATGTTGTCAGAATAAACAAACAAAGCATGAGTCATGTCGATTGAGTAAATGACATCTATTTTCGAGTTGTCATATATAGTAATTGTACACAAGTAACTCCTAATGTACTTATTTACGGGTTTATTTTTAAGCTCATTTACGAATATTCATCAATGATGTTCATATGTTGTAAACAAATGATTTAAGTATTAGTACTAATTAAAAAAGTCTAACATTGCGTTCTCAAATTTGATTTTGAAAAGAAAATGAAGTAAAATGAGAGAAACTCAAAAGTTCTCATGTTCTTAAGTTTTTTAAAGATGAAAGTGAAAGGTAAAGGAGATGAAAGTTTGATGTTTTTGTTGTGAATACTTTCATCCCACATTTTAACGTCTGGTCCAAAAGAAGCTATTGTGGTCATGAAAATAAAATACATACGACTATTTAAGTGTATCGTAAAAAAGTTAAATTGTTTGTCTTATACTTAATAAGTAAGCAGAATTGTATATATATTCCTCCCAAAGTGAATAGTTGCATATATATTCTCTGTACAAATTTTTGATGCACATAGTACAATAATTTTTATGTATGCTTTGAATATATATGCAATTATGCATTTTCAAAATGATATATATGCAAAAACCCATAATAAATATTAGCACTTAAACAATGTGGGACTTAAAAGTTTAAATAGAAAATTGTATATTTTATAAATGTTATGAAAGATATAAATCCACTTGTAGTATAAAACAATCTGTTTATACAAGTAGAATCTTTATCGCTCATAACATTTACAATTTACAACTATAAGCATATAGAGGCATGTCTATGAGACGTTTAGGCTGGGCACAACCCAGTCGGAAAACTTCGGTCGATCGCCATCAGAAAAACAAAGCGACCGAAACATTGAGGGTCGCTTGGGTTGTGGGGGAAAGGTCGGTCGCTTGGTTTTGAAGTATCGGTCCACCAATCGACCGATTATTTGTTTCAAGTTTATGCATTATTGTTTGTCAATTAAATAATTTTTGACCTCAAGTGTTGTGCATAAAATTATTTCTTTTAATTAAGTTATCATAGTCTTTAAAATGTGTGTGTTAGTTGCAGCCAAGAAGAAAGAAGGTGGTCCAATAGACCACGTGGTGTTTTAATCCTTTCTTTCTTATTTATTTTTTTATTTGCATATTTTTATTTGCTCATTTTATTAAAGAAAAATACACTAAAACAATTACAATAAAGTTATTTTTTTTTTATTTGAATAAATAAAAAAATTAGTTGGTTTGAAAAAATGAAAAAAAAAATCGTGGGCTCAAAATTTGTAGTTTTATTTTCATTACCGTATCGTAGTTTATTAATCTTTAAGAGTTGAGTTATTTTAAAAACCATAAAATACTCACATACAAAGGGACAAACTCCAGCCATTGATTTAAATTTAATCAATGGCTGAGATCAAACCAATTATTATTAAAAAAAACACGGAGGGGTTATTTGGTAAATTAACAAAAACACAAGATCCAGTAACCGCTCATTTCGTAGAAAATTTCTACCAACAAACACACACTAAAAACACACACTACTCGCATTTCAAAATCCGATCAAAATCCGATCAAAATAGCACTAAAAAACGCTGGAACTACACGCATTCTACCACTCGATCAGAAAAAATAGAATCTCCGACGAAAAGAATGAAGGAAACACCAATCGACGATCCAATTTCAGGTATACCGAAACCCTAAATTGCATATATAATCATATTCACTGTTCATTGAGATTATATTGATGAAATTAGGACTATATTGATGTTTATAGAAGTTATATTGATTTTGTGAAGAAAAACTTCACTAGAAATTAGGTTTTCAGATTTATATGCGTTTATTGAAGAATTTATTGGAGAAGTTATATGCGGCTAAGCCTTTGGCTTAGCCGCAGAAGAAGCCTTCGGCAAAGCCGAGCCGAAGGCTTCTTCTGCGGCGGAAGGCGTCTTAGTCACAGAAGACCACATGTGAAATGATGTTATTTGTATTACAGATGATACTTAACATTCTAGTGAAGTTGAAGGCCACATGTGAAATGATGTTATTTCTTTTGTGGCTAAACAACAGCCAAAGCCACAGAATACGTTATTTTGTATCACAGAAGACGCCTTTGGCTTCTACATTAGTGCTTATTTAGGAATGCTGGAGATTGTTAGATTGATCACGTTTTGTAAATTTACCAATCAATCGTTATGATCCTGCTGAAGTAAAGTCTATTATCAGTGTACACAATATCATGTTTTTCTATTATATATAAATTTACACAGTTAGGATGATGGTACTGGTTTCGTGATACAGGTATGTAATAGTTATCTCACACAGTGGACACTTTCTACATCAAACAACACAGATCTTCAAGTAAGTCTATTAGTTTTTCTTTAAATATGAATTTACACTGTTAAGCTCATGGCACTGATTTTGTAATACAGCGACTTACGAGATCGTTAATTTGGGAACCTTTTAGAGCAAGAATCCCAGCTCCTGATGTAAGTCGATAATTAACATCCACATTATTATTGTTTTCATTTGTATTATTCATATTTCACTTGTGATATCACCGGTGATATCGTGATATCACCGGTGATATCACCTGTGATATCACCTGTGATATCACATGTGATATCACATGTGATATCACATATCACATGTGATATCACATGTCGCATAAGCCGAAAACCACATAAAGTGCATTGCTATTGTATGCACTAAACCCTTAATCAAGTTATTATAAATTTTTGCTTCTTGAATCTGCAGAGGACACGGCTCTAGACATACTCGATGCTTCAAATGAACTTGCACTCTTCCTTGCTCGTGCTGTCATTGATGATGTATTGGCTCCTTTAAACCTGGAGGAAATCGGGAACACTTTACCACCAAACTGCAACGGGAGTGAGACTGTTCAAGTAGCTCAGTCGCTTGTAGCAGCGCGTCATGTAGGCGAAAGGCTTCTGAGGTGTTGGGGAGGTGGGACTGGGTGGGCAGTAGAAGATGCAAAGGACAAGATCGTCAAGCTTCTTGAAGAATACGAGAGTGGGGGTGTTGTTGGTGAAGCTTGTCAGTGTATCCGTTATCTAGGAATGCCGTTCTTCAACCATGAGGTGGTGAAGAAGGCGTTGGTGATGGCTATGGAGAAGCAGAACGACAGGATGCTGGATTTGTTGCAGGAGTGCTTCAGTGAAGGACTGATAACTACTAATCAGTTGACCAAAGGGTTTAATAGAATTAAAGATGGTCTGGATGATCTTGCTCTTGACATTCCTAATGCTGACGAGAAGTTCAAGCTGTACTATGAGCATGCGGTGGTCAGAGGATGGCTCATTCCTTCTTTTAGTTCTAATGGCGACGATGTTGCTGCTGTGGCCTCTTAAGGTACACATGGAAATGAAGTTGTCGGTTTACGCTGTTTTACTGAGTTTATTCGTTGGGAGTGCATTGTTACCCCACCTGATGTATAAAATGGTTAGATGGTTGGTTGTTTTTGAAAAAAAACTTAGTTTAGTTCAGAAGACTACCGGATCTTTTTACGAATGAATGAACCCGTTCATGTTTTTACATTGTTACACAATCTGTAGTACGTCCATTCTGTATTTACGTAGTTAAGATGATGGCACTGGTCTTGTGATACAGGAATGCTGGAGATTGTTAGATTGATCACGTTTTGTAAATTTACCAATCAATCGTTATGATCCTGCTGAAGTAAAGTCTATTATCAGTGTACACAATATCATGTTTTTCTATTATATATAAATTTACACAGTTAGGATGATGGTACTGGTTTCGTGATACAGGTATGTAATAGTTATCTCACACAGTGGACACTTTCTACATCAAACAACACAGATCTTCAAGTAAGTCTATTAGTTTTTCTTTAAATATGAATTTACACTGTTAAGCTCATGGCACTGATTTTGTAATGCAGCGACTTACGAGATCGTTAATTTGGGAACCTTTTAGAGCAAGAATCCCAGCTCCTGATGTAAGTCGATAATTAACATCCACATTATTATTGTTTTCATTTGTATTATTCATATTTCACTTGTGATATCACCGGTGATATCGTGATATCACCGGTGATATCATATGTGAACAGCTTGATGAACAGCTTGATAGATATGTACCCGTGATTTTCTTTTTTTCCCGCTTCCTCTTGTGGGGGTAAGTTATTCTGGAGAGTGTTTGTCATGTTTTCATATACCATTGTAGCTACATCTAGTTTGAGTGATTGTCAACTGATAGAACTCAAGTACAGGTAATGAACAAAAAACACGCCAAAATAGCAATTATCTATGTAAGTGGTCAACTTAGGTTCCTCACCCATTAAAGCTACTAGTTCTAATCCTGATCTACAAAACTAATATCAATACTCAAAATATTTTACTTCGGGTTTAACATTGACACTCCCCAAATCTGTAAAAGTCCCTAAGAATGTACTTCACAGTTTATTACTCTATAAGTGTTCTAAGTGTTTTGTTAAAGGATACATAAATGTAGGATCTGCAAAGGAATTCAATAGTTTATTTGAATTCTGTGCATGTAAACCAGACTCATGCATAGGCTTGTGGGAATATGCTATTTTTTGTGTTATTAATTCCTCTCAGATGTGCTCTTCAAAAATTCATAAACCTGATTTCTTGTACCTTGGCTGTTGCTCTCAGGATAGCTATGTTGCTCCTATGAAAATCATCAGCGATATTCAATCTTTGCTGATAGCAACTATGTCTCATATAGCAAAGATATGCTTCTCTAAGAAATTCTTAGGAGTAGACGATCTGGATGATAAAGAAAGAAGGAGCAAACACTGTTTTGTAGATGCTGCCATTGCATTTTTCAGACTTCAACATTTGAATTCAAATGTTCCTGTAAAAACTCAAGTATGCAGATCTTTTACTCCTGGGGAAGCTGATTTATCTTACGTTTTAATGTTTGACATTTAATGGGTCATGCCTTTTTAAGGTTGAACTGATAATTGCAATCCATGATATGCTTGCTGAATACGGCATCTGCTGTGCCAGTGGGGATGGAGAAGAAGAAGGAACGTTTCTTAAACTTGCGATAAAGCATCTTTTGTATCTAGACATGAAGCTCAAGTCAACCTCTACAGACACTCAGTCTGATGAACAACTTTCCCATGAAGATTATACTAAAAAATCTGGTGATGATTCAAATGAACAAAGTGATACGGGGAAGACCATTACTGCAGATAAAGATGCCACTACAAGTAGTAAATCATCTACTAAAGATAAGGTGGTAGATAACCATTGATAAAAACAAAAGTAGTGTATAATTCGATGGACACACAATTCTCTATTTCCATTTTGGTATAAACGTGTTAGTTTTTGTTATGAGATGCAAAACAATAATGCAAATAAGTTCAAGTTATATTAGATTAACTTTGTGATTCATTATTTTAAGAATTGACAAGGAAATACATGGAAATATTATTTTGTATCACAGGTGATACCTAATATTTGGTATGTATCACAAGTGATAACAAAAATCTTATTTTGTATCATTGATACCTAATAAGTTATTCTGTATCACAGGTGATACCTAATATGTTAACTGTTGTATCACATGTGATACCTAATATCTTATTTTGTATCACAGGTGATACCTAATATTTGGTATGTATCACAGGTGATACCTAATATCTTATTTTGTATCACAGGTGATACCTAATATCTTATACAATAAGCAACATGAAAATAGCTTATACATCGTTTATAATTTCGAAATTAATATATACACACAAGGAAAACAGAAACTTCACAAACCATGATGCCACTCATAGTAAATAACCATACATCAGAACTAGTATATCATTTTTTTTTGAGATAGGCAGAATATTCTTGAGAATAAGGGACAATACTAAGATCACTGGTATTGATTCAGGCTCATCATTCTCTGCCAATGATGAATAAGAGTCTTCCATTTTAGTACACATCACGAGCCTCGATCCCCTAAAACTCTGCTTTTCAAGCAACCTCTTTTAGAAATTGGTTAAAAACTGGGCTTTTGCGTTGTCAAAAAACATAACTGAGCATCGAAGTAGATAATAAGAATACCCATACCCCTGCATTATGACATATCTGTTTATATTTGTCCACTTGTTCTATATTTGAGAGCAAAAGTAGGAGAAGATGTAAGACACACACCAAGAAGTGTCATGATCCATCTCATACTTGTAGGATGAACACATTCATCAAGAAAATAAGTTACCAATTTAGATGAAACAATCTTATGCCATTGTTCAAGCAGCTCTTCAGATGAGATAGTGACTAAAAAGATCGATTAGCATCTCGAGCAGCATATTTCTAACAATAATATGCTTCCACATTGGTTCTCAAGTTATTTGAATCCGTGAGGACAACTCCGGGGGGTCAAAAGTCATACTGACAAACCGAACAACGTGTTCGAGTTCGGAAATGACAAAACCATCCTCCAAGATGACTCCTAGAAGCACAACTAACTTTTCTAATACTGGAACCTCCACATCACCCCTTTGCAGCGTTACAAGCAGACGTTGAACGAGGTTTATTCTTCTCATGATTGTGAGGTTATGATTTCTATACCAATGCCATGAAACTAGATTTTCAAGAAATCCCAAAAGAGCAATTTGAATTGGAATTCCGGCTGCTACCCACACAGTCCAATCCAATAGCACGTGTTCCACCATATCAGCATTCGAAAGCACTATGCAATCTGATGTTTCAGAAGGTATGTCAGTATCATCGAGTCCTGATATATGGCTAAAAGCGTCTTTCTGCAAAGAAAAATCGTCCATGTCATCACGCGAACCATCGGAAGAAACTTTACCACAAAACTTGGAAAAACTAAGCTCATCAAAAGCGGCTTCATTCATAGTTACTGAAGGTGACAGATTATTCTGAACTTCCAACTTTTTGACTTCGGGAAACGATGCCTCACAAGCACCAATTTGAAAAAATATTTCTAGTGATCGCATATCAACCATCGACATTCTAGAATGCAAAAAGAGAGCAAGCAAGTGATATCCTCTAAATGCTTGCATGTCCCTAACATTTTGTGGATTTTGATTAAGGGCACAAGCAAGCAGTGTCAATGCCATTTGCAGCATGTCACTGGTTACTGCTACTTGAATAAGTGCTAAAACAAACAGCTATTCCACCAATGCACCATGAAGACGTCCAAAGCGAGGTATACCTGGAGAAAAAGATTTTAGTTAAGAGGTGAAAACTTGAAAATAGATAAATTTTGTAAATGGAAGACAACAATAGCAGAAAATGTATTTGCAGAGGCTACCCCAGGTTCACCAAAGACTCCCTGGTGTTTTCCAGGATTGGAAAGGAAGTCGTTTTCCAATCATTCATGTGTGTTTTTGCAATAAGGTTTATGTGATTCAAACGAAATGATAAGTAAAGCTTGCAAAATGAGCAGTTCATGCAGGTTAGGTAACAGGTCAAAACAAGTTGTTTTAGTACATGCCGCAAACACTTTTTGTCCAACTTGTAAAGTTCGTAAATAATTCATGTTTCAAATTATTATTTGAATACATAATTAATCAGTGTATCATATATGACTTGGCAAAAAACTAGGTTATTATTAGAATGATAAATCAATCTTTTCAATAACAAACCCATGGATGCTATAAGCATTGAAAGACAGATTCGGTAACTTCCCACCCATTTTAGCATTTTTGTTTTTAGCCACTTCTTATAATTTCACCATTTGACCTATTTAGAGATGAAATTTAACGCAAATGAACCCATATTTGGTACAATGGTCGAAATAGCCACCTCTACCCATAACCTTTTGGTCACATAAGAAGCGAGAGAAGAAAAGTCAAGTAAGGGATAATGATTCATCAGAAGCTGAATAATTTGTAGAGACTAAGATCTGTAGATCACCCAAATTGGTTATATGTATATTAGTCCTATGTTCGTATTACCTCCTATACGAGAAGCAGCTGCTGAGAGTGGATCAACTAAGTTGAGCATTGACAAAGTTCCTGATGCTGGAAAGGCTTCTGTAGATGTTCCATCAAAAGCATTTGCTTATAATTAAAGTTGCTATTGTCCGTATGTATTTGCTTGTCTGAGTTCCTAATAATCCACTATAAAAGTTTCCTCTAGCTCACTAGTAGGAAAATAAAATTGCTTGAGAAAAGTAGTACACATAAAGGATCAATTTGTACCTAAATCAAACAGTACATCAAATGTAAAGGGGCAATAAGCTCATAAGCCCGACAGGATGGGCTTATGAAATAGAATCGGAGTTAAATAAGCTCATAAGCCCCATAATAAGCTAACAAATCAAATCATAGCAGAGATATCAATTAAAATCATGACTAAAGCATCAGATTAAAATAAATCTATTAAAAACGCGAATACCGGAGGAGTCGCGGTGGTGTCTCGGTGTGTAGCGGTTGCTGCGATGGAGTTGCGGAGGTGTTGCGGTAGAGTAGCGGTGGAATTGCAGAGGTGTTATGGTGGACACCGAATTTGGATTTAGGATTTGAAAAGTGATTGGAAGGTGGAAGATGATGTTAAATCAGGGAAGAGAGAAACACGTTTGTTGTGTGTTTTTTTATGACAGATTAGAAGATAAGTTTTTTAATTTGGTGTTTATATAGTTGACAATTGTACCCTTGTAGTGTAAAGTATGTATTTAATCTCAGCCTTTAGATCAAAATGAATAGAAGGTAGGGATTGGTCCCTTTGTATGTTAGAAATTTTTTGTCCTCAAATGATCTTATATCAATCTTTAATTTATGTACTGTTTTTATTTTTAATAAATTTTAAGTTTAATGGTTTTGTCCAGCCTAAGTAACTTCATTGCACCTTCCCTACTTTATAAAGTCTTCTCCTTATTTAATTGTTCTTCACTTGTCGATGTGGGACATTCTCTAAACACATTCAACAATCTTACTTTCACTAAAGCATTGAGTTGGTTGTATTTGCATAAAACAATATATAAACAACAACTAAGAAGACCAATGGTGTTTTAGTCCAATGGTAAGAGCACCCGTGCTTGAGTCAATAGACCCGGGTTCGAGTCTCTTTCTTTGCCTTTGGCTCAGATAGGTACCCACCTCCGCAAAATCTATGGGCACACTGGAGAGACTTTGTGTAATAAGAGCTCAGAGGTCCAAGTCTCGGCTCGTGCTCACTCCAGTTGATGCCCCACTAGGTCAGGAGAGTTGCCGGAGCTATTCCTTGTGTGGTGGACAATGACTGTTGCCAAAAAGACACCCGGGGTCAGGGTGTTCCCGCCAATCTACACTTTTTTGGTAGAAACAACAACTAAGAAATCAATGTAAACGAATCAAGAATAAATTAACCTTTTTCTTTTCACTCATATATATAGTGATTGTTTCTTTTATGAAAATAATACAAACATCCAAAGTATAAAAATATGTAACATCTAAATCTGATTTAGATGGTTGATTGCTAAATTTTTTAAAATACTAATTTCACTTATGACTTGGATTTTGAAGATTTTGGCTTTCACATAATGATAAAGTCAAATCCTATATGGTATTTTAGTTTTATGACTATCGACGATAGGTTAGAACCTTAAAATAAAGATTACATAAGCACAAGTTTAATATAAACTTTTTATTAAACAACAAAGTCTATACAAGAGGTTGAATCAACCAATCACCTATTTTTTGCTTGTTCTATGGTGTGTGATCTCTATCGTAAGATTGCTTCATGGTGGGATATTTGTTACTCGGAGTTTGCTTCTTATGAGGAATGGTTAGATTGGTTGTTAAAGCTTAAGTTAACTTCGGATCGTAGAGCTATCTTTGAAGGCGTTTTATATACTATGTGGTGGCTAGTGTGGACTTTTCGGAATAAACATACAAATGCCGAAAGAAAAGTCCAAAGTGCACAAACCTAAGTAAAATCAATCCAGCTCTTTCAAGGCTTCTTAACACACTACATTAAACATACAAATGCCGAAAGAAAAGTCCAAAGTAGCTTATTGCTATAATAAGCTCATTTGATCAGTACTTTTTTTTTTTTTTTTTTTTTTTTTTTTTTTTTTTTTTTGCACAAGAATAGTATTACCATTCAAAAGACATGACCAAAGGTGCAGATATCTCAAAACCACAAGTTTAAATTTCCATATGATTATTAAAATGCTAACAGATACATAAATCTATCTCTCTAATCTTCCATGTATATAAGAAGCGGATTAACTGTATGCTCAACATAGTACACTGCTTGCACCACCACCTTCGATTCTTCCATCTGTCTTTAATCCAGATCCTTTTCCATCGCCTCAGCATCACGACCATGACCACCGCCACTCCTTGGATTCCCGTCACCCGAATCATTATTCCCTGATCCACCCGATCCACTATTACTTGTCTCAGCAGGTCCACCAAATCCCATAAACGGCCACGGCAAATTAATCCTAAACCTCCTCTCCATAGTCCTCGGTGTCGGCGGATTCTCCTGACCAGACGCTACCCCGCCACTCCCACTCCCATTCCCACCGCCACCCGTACCTTGCCTAGGCCTACTTTCATAATCCGGGTCATCAGTCGGCAACTCAAACCTACAAACTGGACACGAATTATGCAACTCCAACCAAGGCAAAATACAATCAGAATGATACATGTGTTTACACGGCAACTTCTTAACTTCCTCATCTAACTCAAACCAGTCTTTACAAACGGCACAATCCGAATAATCACTTTCCTATATCTCCTTCCCAACTTTAACACTCGGCAGCTTCTCAATTGCACTTTTCGACGCAGGAGGCGTCCCGTATCTATTCGGATCATTCTCGGCCAACTGCTGTATCAATTGCTCCAAACCCGGCCCCACAAAATAATCCCCTAAATTCCCCAACCCCCCAAACCCTCCTAAACCCCCGGACGACATCCGAAACCCCGGAAAATCATCAAAATCCCCAAACCCAACACTGGAACTATTCCCATTACCATTTTCAATCACAAACTGTATATTAGCACCCCGTTCTCTCAAATCAGTCACGTAACTCTGCAAAAAACTCAAACGGGTTATACTCGTTACCACTTCGCCGCCGGAGATGGTGGTGGTTTGTGACGACATTGTGTGTGTGTGTGTTTTTAGTGTGTGAAAAGGAAAAAAAGTGAAAATTGTATTTGATCAGTACTTACTCTAGGGCTATTCTCAGAACACTAACAACTATGAACACTATCCATTAAGCTCAAAAGTAGTTAAAAACAGCTTATATGTACTATTTTAAGCCAAACACCCTTTCAAAGGGACTGTTTGAATTTCATTAAACTTGGAAATTAGATAAAGTAAAGACTAATAAGCTTAAATAAGCAAGCTTGAATTACAATTGAGAGCTACAATTGCTACAAGCTTAAATATCTAATTATTCTCGGCGAACTTTGGCTCATGGTCGTAATAGTTGCACGACACTACCTCCATAAGCTCCAGCAGTGGCTGGAGCGCGGCCGTAAAGCTATCGACTTTAACCCAGCCGTCCGCCTTGCTTACCGCATCACCAAAACCGTCAACTCGAACAACTCGGTTTATCCCTTCAATGTTCGCAATCATTGAGTTGACTTCAACCAAATGTTCCTGTGTTGGCCTAAACTCAAGAATAACCCATTTCTTCCCCCTTCTATCTGGGATTCGGACTGGGACTGAACGGCAGTTGTTACCCATTTGTAGCTGAAGAAGAAAGATTGATTGATGAGTGATGAAGCTGCGGGGAGTTGGGGGGTTTATATACATGATTTGGAGTCATGTGATTGGTTGAAACACAAACACACGGATTGAAGATTGTGACCATTGGATTGAATTTGAAATATAATCCAATGGCCTATATCTTTGATCCGTGTCTCATGGTTTCCACCAATCATAGAGCCGGTGCCATTGCTGAAATTGGGAGAGAGAGAAAGGAGAGAAGAGAGGTCCTGTAAATAGCAATATATATGATATGAGTGAGTCAGTTAAAGTTATGTTGGGCCTGGGCTTTTTATCTTGCTAACCAAAAGTCCAAAATATACTGGATAATTTGTGCTTACTCAAATATTGCAATTCATATAGACAGACAGACGTAGGTTATGTGAGGCATATATATTGAGTGAAAAATGTTTACATGTAAACCAAAATTTTCTATTTCGAAAACCCACACCATTAGGCTCGCTATACCAAAATTCCCTACTCACCTCAAAAGTGATATTATGCAATAAAAAACCAAACCATATTAGAAACTATGGTTCCGCATAAACAAAAGAAGTATATACATTAGATGTTATCTACAAACCGTGAATACAGGGTACTCTTTTAGAGTTTTGCACTTGGGTTCCCTAGAACAAGGTGTGACACATCGGCTTGAGAAACATGCAACCCCATGTAAATATCCCTTGAAACTCTCCATGTCTTAGTAGCTCTCACTCGTTTTCCTAACAAGTCTCCCACAATTTCAACAAAATATATTCTCTTATCATATTACAAATAGTGTCATGGCCATATACACATATACATACTTCATGTACTCACATTTCCGTAACCAAACAGTTATTCACATTCTTCTACCACACATATTTATAAAACTCTGTCATAATACATAAACTATTACAGTAATACTCCGTAGTTACGAAGTCTTAACAAGTTTATGGAATTCTATACGAATATAAGTTTATAGACTTGTTCAAATATTAATTAAACAATCAGCACACTATAACCTTTATTAATATATATATAACAAGTAAAGTAACTCACAAAAATCTTAGTTAACTAATTAGCCAACTATCCCAAGTCGACTCCTTTTGTGCTTCTTCAACAAAGTTTAATATAAGGTTATCAGTCGGTTAGAAACTGTATCTTTGGGCAAATTTATCATCAAAACCGTTAACGGTATCATATGAAATTTTTTGGAAACATATATATAATAATAGCAGAATAATGAAAACGACCTTGTTTGTAATTTCCTGGAAGTTAAAAAGTGCTTTTTAGAGGGGCAAAGATACACATCAGTCTCAATACATATATAAATACACCACGTACATTTAATTTGTTCCTAGCTGATTAAACTTGAACCCACAACTTGGTTGACTATCTCATGCATGGTACAGCTAGCTAGGCTACGAATTGAGGCCCTTTGACCAAAATTATAGTTCCAGATTTATTGGATAACTAATTTTGTGTTCCGAAAGTAAATTTGTATGCACAAAGCCGACAATCAAACTTTAAATTATCATGCATACAGTACAAGATGCTAATTATATGTTTTTCTTAATGATTTAAAAGCACGTAATCTTAACATATTATGTGATTCTTTCAGTTAAAATTACGTACATGCATGAGAGTATATATTACGTACCTTACTTGGCGACTGAAACCAAAATAAATGCTTTGATCGATTCTCCTATTGCTTCTCAGTTTCGTGCGTTCTAGGGTTTATAATGTAATGTGTTCGTGAATTATGTTATGGTATTTATAAGGATGACGTGAAAATCTTTTCTAAACATAAAAAAGGTAACTGTGAATTGCTCGCCAAGTGTTGGCTATATATAATTCGGTAAAACCTTTTTTTTTTTTTTTAATGTACTAAACATAAAAAAAGTAACAATTGTGAATTGCTAAAAAAATAGTGATGCATGTCCACTGGGCTAACCATTCTCCTGATACCAAAAAAAAAAATGATTCATTTATAATACATGGCCCAATATATCATATCAAGCTCATACTGTAGCATAGAGGTGCAAATAAATTGGTTAAAACCGGTTTTCGGTTTTGGGAAAACCGGTTATAAAAAATCGGTTTTCCTAAAAACCGGTTTCGGTTATTTCGGCTTTTCCGAAATCGGTTTTTTTTTGTTATAAATGTTCGGAATCGGTTTTTTACCGGTTCGGTTTTTTCGGTTATAAATGTTCGGATTCGGTTTTTTTATCGGTTATTTACCGGTTCATTTTTTTTTCCGGAATTTTACATACATGTTCGAACATTGAATTCTTTAAACGAATCGTATTTACCAAATATATTGAATTCTTGAAAGTTATGTGAATTTATACTTGATTTTATTGGAAATATGATTTCGTGAACAATGGCGCATGTCTGAGAGTTATTACCAGAACGAGATTGATGAGCAATAAAGGCAGCTTGGAGAGAAAAAAGAAGTGGGCCCTCAATTTTGATTAATCTGTTCCTGAGTTTTTATTTGGAGAGAAAAAAAGAGAATGAGAAAGGAAATGACAGAATATTTATGTTCCTGAGTTTTTTTTGGAGAGAAGAAAAGAGAAAAGGGAAGTAAATTATGCTAAATTTCCTCGCATAATCTTCTTCGAAAATTGGGATGATTTGGAGAGAAGATGATTTTTGTGCATAATTTTATTAGATCTCTCTTCTCTTCTTTCCATTTTATATCTCGGGAAAAACATGCATCTATTTAACTTGCATATGATTGGTCAATATGACCTATCATGTTCAAATAAACTTTAGAGGATCATAATCCTAAAAATAAATACTATGATATTGGCTCATGGTTTTGCAAATTTCTCTAAAGTTTTCATACCCTACGGTGAAGCGTGAGTGTGACCAATATCGTTTAAAACAACAGAGTTTTCATATGCTACGGCTAAGCGTGAATTTGACAAATCTCGTTTAAAACAACGCATACACAACTCATGTCATGTCTTTAGAATTAAGGGGACAAGTTCAATTCGTGGTTTAAAATATGCCTGACCCATGTTTCATTATTTGTCAAACCCATATAATACTTTCGAATTCCTCCACTCATTTCAGTAAATGACTGTTACGCTCTGTTCTCGAGGTTTTTTTTTTAAGTAATGGAAGGGGATGGGAAGGGAAATCAAAAAAGGGGAGTTCTTGAGTTTTTTTAAGATGGAAAGGTAGGGGACGGGAAGGTGGGAGGGAGGGAAGGGATGGGCTTTTGTGTGTATATATGTTCCGTCCAAAATTAAGAGGATCAGGAGGGGAAGTGAATAACTAACAACATGAGCCTTTGTTAAATTACTATTATATCCTCATGTTTAGCAAATCATTGATAGTTCGATCCTCAAAAAGAAATGTTATTTCATCGCAACTATATAAAGCCTCTCAATTGATTTGTGCCACCAGTGTTCTAGCCTTGTGTCGTCATCATGATTCTGCCATTTGGTTCATATTTAGAAAACAATCTCTTCTGTAACAAGATCTGATACATGTTGTTCTTCCTTATCAAAGGATAGTGGTGGTAATATGTATTGTATACATATATTTATAATTTATAATATATTTATGATTATGATCGATATGGCTGTTTGTGGGTTTTGGGCTATAACTGTTTTCTTATCGTATCATTACTTGGATTTAATTATCTGCAAAAGCTATCATTCATACTTGGATCTTGGAGCGAATTTTTTAACTGATCCAAATTGTGCTGACTTTTTAAGAGTATATTTGTAATTTTGTTATTATCCATGTTCTTTCCTTTCTACTTAAAATAAAAACTCAAGAACACAAAGTGCAACAACCACTTTCTTCACAATGTCATCCCTTACTTTGCCCTTCCCATTCCACCCCCTTCCATTCTTTAAAATTTAAACTCGAAAACAGAGCGTTAATGGACGAATAATAACAAATTAACTACTCCCTCCGTCCCAAAATTATTGTCCCCTATTGACTTTTTCGGTCTTTATCTTCAAACTTTGACCTTGAATATTTTTGTTTGCGTTATGTTATATTTGATAAAAACTATATGAATTGATTGGTTTTCGATTGTATTTTTAATGTTATAATTTTCATCAAGTATTACACAACACAAAGAAAAATATTTAAGATCAAAGTTCGAAGAAGAAGACCGAAAAAGTCAATAGGGGACAATAATTTTGGGACGGAGGGAGTAAAAGATTTAACAAAAAAAGGTGCTCCGTGTTTCCTAACAACCAGAAATATAAGTAATATATTTTCAAAGAGATAAGTAATTACGAAATGGGTGCGCAAATAGCATTAGATGTTTTTTTTTTTTTTTTTTTTTTTTTTAAATAGGTTTCTTTAACTTTTTAATTGTATGATCACAAATACGGATTACACTCATTTTCTCGAACTCTTATTCCAAAATAAACTTGACCCTTCATTGTGTTCGAAGGAATTTTGGATTATGAATGTACACAAACAATTCCCTTTAAACAACATAAAGACGAGTGAACTGAGGATACCAATTTACCATAAAACCTACACATTTGGGATCCATCGATCGGCCATATAAAGGTCTTTTTTGAGGTTTTAAATACTATTACTAATCCATTCTACAAGTGTTTATTGTATTTTTATTTATTTATTTTTTTGATTTTCTTTTCTGATATTGTTAGTACATTTCTAAGGATGGTTTAGGACCTTACTTGTCATGGATTTTAGTGATATGTGAATAAAAGAAAATTCGAAAACATATAACAAGAATCTCTCGGAATTGTATTGATCTCTTGTTAGTAGTTTAAGCTAGTTTTATTGACCTAAATGAGTTACTCGTAATATCATATTTGACAAAGAAAATTAATTTCTAATATATTTTGTACTGAGGACAGCTTTCAATCTTATGACTTTTTTACTTTTTTACTGTAATTAACTGAAACTTCACCAGCTGGACCAAGTATGCTTACTAAAGTTTGGTACGATTTTGGACGAGTTAAAAATTGAAGATTGCAAGACAAAAAACATTATATATACCCAAGTAAAGTATTGGAGAATACAAACAACCATAAGGGGCTATAATAGCACTTTACAAGAGCCACTAAATGCAATGTAACAATATGAAAAATATGAAAGATGTAAATTGTAAATATACATGGTATAAATGATTTAAAAAATCCCTACAAATATTACAAAGCAAATCTTTAGGTCGAGAAAAACAAGTGACAATGTCACATGAACATTGGGTTCCGACAGATCGAGATCATTGTCGAGATCTTGTTAAAGCTTCCTGTTAAATCGTTGTTAAGATGTAAGTCTGTTTGCAAACAATTAATGGCACTCTTTAATATCCAACCGAAGTTTCATTAAAACTCATTTAACTTTAGCACTATGCAACCCTCACTATCGAATAGTTTCCTTCGATAATCACTCAAAGAGTTTTCGTCTTTATGATCATGTGATTTTAGGTAAATCTGCTTAATTATAACGTCGTAGAGCTTGATAATCCATTCGAAATCACTCGTGATGTTTATGCTACTATATGTGGTTCTTGCAATGGATTGTTATGCATAATTTTTAGAGTATATTTTATCTTCATTTGGAACCCTAGTACTAGAAAACTGAATAAATTGCCATGAATGTGGTTCGTATTTTGGATTTGGTTTTGGGTACGATGAGTCTAGCGATGATTACAAAGTTGTAGGAATTTCTGGTCTTTCGCTTCATGGAGCCAAGGCCGAAGTGATATACTCGTTGAAATTTGGATATTGGAAAAGACTTGATGATTTTACATGTCGTATTCCAAAGCCAGAGTGTGGAATTCTTTTGAATGGAGCTATTCATTGGGTGACCGAGCATAAGGCGGATTGGTTACCTAATAATATGTGGATTATAGTTTCTTTTGATTTAGCAACCGAGACATTTGGCGAAATTTTGCAACCTGTGTATGATGAAGGGTATAACTATTTGACATTGTGTACTTTGGGAGAATGGTTGTCGTCTGTGGTTTGTGATTATCCTGGAAATCGCTCGGATGTATGGGTGATGAAGGTTTATGGAGTGCAAGATTCTTGGACTAAGTTGGTTTCCATCCCCCACCTAACCACTACTAGGATACCTCAATCTTTCATGGCTTTGTGTATTACACATGATGGAAAATTTTTGTTGAAACTTGAGAAGGAATTGGTTTTGTATGATTCCAAGAATAGTTCATTTTGAGAGATTCAGAAGATTGATGAATATTCTACAGTCAATATCTTTGTTGAGAGTTTAGTTTCACCGATGCCCTTCGTTACAACAAATGCAATGTAAGTTACGGTAAACATTGATCTTCTCACTTGGTTTCAATTGTTGTCTGCAATTATTCTAAGTAAGGTTGTTTACATGTATGTTGCTTTGCAGTTTGCATATATATCAACATGCATGTCTTGTATCTTTTAAGTGTTAGGAAGTTACATGTATATATAACTCATTTAAGTGTATCTTTTAAGTGTTAGGAAGTTACATATAACTCATTTAATATGCTCAGTTCTATGCCTTTATATATATATATGGAACATTTGTAACTTTTAAAGGCGATCACGATGTTAAAATTGCATTCGTTTGTAGCTCGTTTTCCTAGCATGAACTTGCCGTGGTTGTAACTTTGAAAGCACTTGGACCCTAACACCTTAGTTGAATACGCTAAACACTTGTTGGTGCGTCGCTTAGTGAACAACTCACACTTCTCTTCCATAAAAAAGCCATGTATTTTCATTTAGCTTTAAGTTTATCATCGAGCCACATCAATTATGCGTAAATTGTAATACACCATTATTATAGTATCCCACAAGGTGCGTTTTAAGCTTCTTGCTCTTAGGAACCACTAAAAATACGGGCACACTTAGTAGCAACTAGTTGTTGTTTATTGATAATCCGTAGTCTATATTCACAAAATAAATTGGACATAATATTTTATACGTCCAACGGATACTTTGAGGGCGATGTTTAACATGATTATAAAAGGAAACTTTGAGTTTATTAGATTTAATTACAATATTTTTTAAAGTATTTTAATGCAATTTCTAGTTTGAAACTAATAAATACAGTTTAATTGGTGCTCTCAAGAGACTTGTTAGACAAACTCACAAACCCTTTATAACATTATTATGCATTTCGAACTTCATGTTCGCCATTTTCGTATAATAAATAGCTTGTTGTCTGATTCATGTACTATAGGGCTTAAACCTTTTGGACATGTACTTTCTTTCCAATGTAACTAGTACATTCAGCTGGAACCACGGTGAAATCACTAACGTTGTTTAGCTCAACGTTCATTCTCCAACCCTCACAGTAGTTCTTTAACGTGATTTGAAGGCCCGACTTGGTCGACTTAAGTTTTTGATTCATAATGTTGCAGTCAGCAGCTGTTAAGACGCTGACGAGGCACATTGTTGTCAAGAAAAAAGCAATACATTTTGCCATGTTTCTTGTTTAATTTGCAATGAATCAGAGATGGAATGAGCTTCACTTATATAGGCAGAAGTGACTAAGATTTAAAAATGGTGTACACATGGATATGGGTATATTTGGTAACCAAAATCATGTCATATTTTAAACATCACATGGTGGCAAATTGTTTCAATACACAATGTACAAACATACAATGCCTATATTGAGACACCATTGGTATATATAATCTATAATAATATTATTCTTTTTAGCGTTTGTAGTTAAAATTAAAAATAAAAAATAAAAAAATAATAAAAAAAAAAAAAAAAAAAAAAAAAAAAAAAAAAAAAACTGAAAATGAAAATTAGTCGAATGAATCTATAGCTAAGATAAAAATTACAGTACTTAGTTGTAGGTAGAGTATTTTGGACTGGTTAAGATAAAAAAAAAAAAAAAAAAGCCCACGCCCAAGCCCACAAAACAAAATAACTCAACTACCCCGTCCCTGTTTTGTTACTATTTACAGACACCTCCTTCTCTTTTCTCTCTCACCCAAATTCAGAAATGGTAGCTTATATCTGATTGGTGGAAACAATGTCACACGGATCAAACATACAAACCATTGGATCATATTTCAAATTCAATCCAATGGTCTAATCCTTGTGCTTTTGTTTCATCCAATCAGAAGCCTCCAAATCATGTATATAAACAACTCACTACCAGCAACAACTTCACTTCACCACCAACCAATAACTCGATCACTACCTGCTCAGTACCATCATCATCATCATCGCTATCAAACACCACAACAACAGTTCACCACATCATCTATCACTCCCATTGACAATACAGTACAGTCACGCCAAGCGATTCCCTGAGCATGCGATTATAGTCACACTGTCTAACCCAGCCGTTAGCCTGGATTACTCCATTCCCAGCGAAAGTTATGGTTAACCCTGGATTCCGAACTCGATCACAGGCTAACCATAACTTTCGCGGGAATGGAGTAATCCAGGCTAACGGCTGGGTTAGATAGTGTGACTATAATCGCATGCTCAGGGAATCGCTTGGCGTGACTGTACTGTATTGTCAATGGGAGTGATAGATGATGTGGTGAACTGTTGTTGTGGTGTTGGATAGCAATGATGATGATGATGGTGATAAGGTTGGAGGTCAAGGTTTTACGTTGTTGTTTAATTTTGTGTTTTTTGTTTGGGTGGGTACGACGACTGCTAGTCTGCTTTGATTTTTGATGGTGGTAAAGCGTTTTTTGTATGATGGTAGCTTATTATCTGACTTGCTATGGTAGTTAGTTTCTTTAGTTGGTCTTGCTGTTAATCGGGAGTTGAATATGGTTGCTCATGGTATAGTAGATTAGTGTAGTTAATCGGGTTGTAATGACATGATTGTCTTAGAAGGTAGAATGACGAGTTTATCTTACATGGTAGAATTTCATATTGTGAGTCGATCTTATGTAGGTAACTGAAATATGATGATGTAGTTGCTGAATATTACTATGAATATGTCCACTTTTATATTAGATTTGAGATGTTCATCAAAGACACGTTATTTTGTTTTCAACTTTTTGTGTCTGGATTACGTTTTATAGCCTTTGGTTCACTCCGGCTTCTCACAACTGGATGAACCTGGCACTGTTTGGTTGTTGGCTATATTTTGGCTGAATTTTTTCTATTTTAGGACAAACATAAATAATAAGGTGGACACTTTTATTTGGGACGGAGGGAGTATAAATCTTCACACATAAAAATGTGAAAATATTTGGCTGAATTTTTCTATTTTATCTATTATATCGGTTTTGTGTTATGTTCTTCATTAAGAGTGTGATGTTGAATCAATAAGCAAAAGTTATACTTGAAAATTAATAGGAGTATGTTGTGATTACTTGTTTGAAGTGCTTAACTTAGAGTAATTAAGCAACTGTGGAGTTCCATCCAAACACTGAAAACTGCCTATCTGCTAAAAAAATAAGCTCATAAGCGCTTAGCTAAGTAACTTGGCATACTATCACTTTGTGATGCAGTTATAGCATGTACTCAAGCATGATCGTTTGATATGTCTCCAAAGCATCCAAAATTAATACGAATATAAGATTGAAATGAAACATAAGCGATTAATATGAACCTACTATTATATTAATCGACCCTGAATGTTGTTAAAATAGCACAATCCATAACATCTTATATACATTACAGGGTATGCAGCAATGGTCAAATGGGTTAAGGGAAAATAGGAATCCAAGGTCAAGATTACTAGTGACTTTGGTTTGGCTCTTCTGGTCAAATGGATAAAACTGAGTTTGAATTTGAGAATAATACCAAGTGGGTTATATTGATGTTAAAAACCTGAGATACATCCTTAATTAAACAACATCAAAGATCCCAAATGTCAAAGACTTTTGTTATTCATTATTTTCGTGGGTCAAGGAAAAGAAAAGGTGCTATAGTGATTCGTGATAGTTCTTGTCAAAATTAAACAACATGAAGAGGCTACTGGCTACGGTTTAACCAATGCATCTATGTTTTTTAAAAGAAAATAACATATGATTGGCGCATGTTGATACTAAGATAACCATAAACCTGTGGTGAGAGTAGACATTTTTGCAGGGAAAAGAAAGGAAATGCAACATTAAACTTTTGTATCAAATATTAATAATGTTGATCTTGACATTACAAAGCAAAAACTGTTGCTTGAGAAGTCCTAGCGATGCTAAAACTACACACATAAAGCTACACGATGGTTTGGTCATAAAAAGGCGTTTCTGAAAGTTGCATTGCTGATCAATGAGCAAAGAGTATCTAATCAAAGCAAATACATACAGACCTACTAGACAAGTTCAAAAGATGCATATGTTAGTTATATACAACATGAAGACGCTGTGTTTTTAACCAATGCATCCTTCAAGTGTGGTATCAAAGATCCCATATGTACGAAACTTCCAGAGGTCAGTATCATCTGTAGCATAAGATTTTATGCAGCATTGAACCCATGGAGGATTTCTTGGCTTTTCAACATCAGTTTCATCAATCCCAAGCAGCGCATTATGCATTCTAAACATCGTATTAATGGAGGGATAGCCTCCAAAAAACTTCTCCTGTAAGTAAGTAATCAGATAAGTTACCTCTGTGTCTACAAATTGTAGAAAGTTGTGATAATTTCATAAACATATATGGATACCGCATCTTCTGCATATAGATATGCATGAATTCTGGCAGTAGGATCTTCAAGGGTGAGCCTAATCCTGTAAGTGCCACACCGAGAACGAAAGTAGCTAGGGTGACCTGGAAATATTGCCACTACCCGAACTACACATCTGATTTTAGCCGTCACCTGTATGCCAACATATTATTTATCAAACTCATTTTAAGGCAGCAAAATGCAATATTCAAGTAATTTGTGACGCATCACAAGATGCTTTATTGATTAATGCTACTTTATCCATTTAAACATTTGAGGTATAACTCCTCCATGTTGCTAGTCCTCTTTTTAAATACATTTTGGTTGAGATGGGTGACTATTATAGAAATATGACAATATGTGTAGCAACGGATTCAAATTTGAGAAGCGAGAACCGTTCTTGCCCGTAGACAATAATGTTCACGGATAATGTACAAAAAGGCCGCCAGAGAAAGCAAAAAGTATCAATAAGACCACCAGACTACTCAACTAGAGAAAACAAAAAGAATGGTACATTAATTCTTTTTTCAAGATCAAGTGTAAATGACAGCAATTTGCAGTAGTGTGGCCTCCATTGATCTTGTCGAGACTTTATTGGCATTTACAGAATTTAAGGTTGTTCGACAAACTATAAAAGTAGTGTTGTATGAAGGGGGAGGAGAATATATGTTGCTAAATATGGACTGTTTGGAAAAGAGGAGGATTACAAACACTTCCTTCCCAAATTAAGGAATTATACATTCAGCCATCAAAAAATGAAACATGAGCTATGTGGGCAAAGAGTGATATTTGTTTAGAAACTAAATTTACTGGGAAAAAGTAATAAAGGGTTAGCATAGAATGTGATAATATACCTCTCGAAAGGAGAGGATGTTCATCAGTGTAAAAAATGGCGCGTCCTTATGCTCTGTATCTGCATACAAATGTAACAGTAAAAAGGTTTTATCATCACAAGAAAAAGAACTTCACGCGTGTAACTCAAACGTGTAAAATAAATGAAACAAAATACATCGTCTACACACATAAATATAAGCATGTATGGAGTCTAAACCTGTTAAAGAAGAAGGCCAAGGGATGCACGTGTTTGGCATTCGACCCCGTTTGTGTTTCAACCGTTTACCATAATTCCTGCATCATCGTGACATGATAAAACATGTAAGAAGATCTCATCCACATACCTAATCTCAGTGTCAAACAAGACATATAATCATTGTTGTTTAAGAATGCTGAACCTCTGATATTGTAAAACGTAGTCATCATCAACAGGTAACAAACTGAACTTGGATTTTGCATGCAGAATTCCACACCATAAACCGGAACGAGCTGCAAAACCAATATTCCTAAACTGGACCCATTTACCAGCCTTGAATAAGTGAAGGCCCAGCTTTGCATTGGATTGTTCAACGGTCATTCTTAACACAGTTCCAACAGATGGGAATTTACGGATGACATCTCTTTCTAAGGGACTTGATTCCAACTGCAGCGCAAGAGGGCTATCAAACTCTTCTTCAAGACTGCAAATGCAGTAGACAGCAACAACATGTGAGTTCAAACAATGTATTTAACACATGAGCTTAAAGATGAACCCCACACTCACTCTGAGTTAACAGTTAGCGGTGGAGCATCGGTTCCATCCCATACGAAAAGCATCCACTCACCTTCATTTGAACAACAGATATGAAGAACCTACACACGATTCTCAAACAAGATCAAACATTCAGATCCAAGAATATATAATTCACTCTAAACTTACAAAAGAGATATTACAAATACATTGAAACGCTATAAAGACATGTTGTCTGAAATTACCTTACAAATTAAGTTGAAGTCGTCCCCTTCCTTGATCTCTTTGATTGACAAGGAATCAGTTGATGCTGTCATCATGTAAGATGTTATGGCCTACACATAACATTTAAAACGAAAGTAAACATAGATAGATAACAGAGTCAAATACCTGTGTTAGGTTGGGTGGCTGACTATTGTCTCAAGCGCGTAAGAAACAGCTTCTTGTCTTCCCCCTTACCAATAAGCCTAGATGAAGCTTGATACGGTGAAAAACTTGAGGCGTCTCTTCCATCATAGAGTGCAAAGGATCCACTGTCTTTGTACAAGACCACATTAACCAAAGACATATTTTTTTTCACCTGAGATAACAACATACAAATAGAATCAAGTCACTGCTACCAAGAATAACCAGCAGCTACTAGCTTAAAACTAACTGAGATGCACTGTGGGCTGAAACTTTATACGCCAAGCAAGCATTATAAACAGATTAGCGTATTGTGTAAGATTAACATGTCAACCTGGGCGCAGATAAAAGAGAGAGAGAGGGGGGGGGGGGGAGGGGGGGACAAGGGGCAGGTGCCCCCCTAGCGAAAAAAAATTGTAGTGTAAAATTTTGAAAATATTTGGTTTTTTTCGTAATTTGCCCCTAAGTACCAATTTATAATGTATTTTCTAAAATTTATCAAAGTGTGCCCCCTTGACAAAAAATTTCTAGCTCATGTCAAACTTGTCTTTCTACACGCAAAACGTTAAAGTAAGTAAAAAGATAGATGGAAATAGGTTAGGGTTGACAAAGTTGACCCAATTGCTTAAAGCGGTCATGTTCAAGTTGACCCGTTAACCCAAACCCAACACAAACTGCCACCTTGGATATGGGAGATGAGTTAGGAGTTTAAGCTGAAATCAAAAGTTATACATGCTATCGTACATCAGCAATTTAACACATGCATGTTGGTTATTTTATCAATTTTTATACACTCGTACACTCTTTAGTTTATCAAAAGTTAAGATAAAATAAAAACGCAAACAACTAAGACAACGTTGAGCATCAAAATACCAAACTACCTTTTTTACTGAATAAGAAGATCATGGATTACAGACATAGTATCAAATAAGTACCTAATAGGCTTACTAGCTGATAAGTAAGCTAGTAAAAAGGTAGATGGAAATACCACAAGACCCCAAAGGACGATAATGTCACCGGCTGAGTTGACATGTGGGAGGTTTTCAAAATGTGGTTGAAAGATGTTAACGTAGATTCCAACGGTGGGAGATGAATCATCTACGATCTTTAGCGTGCAAATACAATCTACACAATAAATTTATTGGTTAAACAGGAACATATATATTAATATTATGTTTTTCACATATATAGTAACTAAAATTAGGACTAGAGAATGAAGAATTGAAGAAAGTGATACAGACCAGTGCCTTTGGTTCGTTTGGAGAAGCCGATCTCAGAGACAACACCAATTAGATTGACTCGGTCATTGTTCCTCTTTACAGTCAAAGCATCTTCAATTCTATCAAACCCCCCTCCTACCATTTTCATTGTTCCTCTTTTTGGGGGTTATTTATTTGGAAATGTGCATCTCACGTGCATCTTATCGGTTTATATACTTTATACACCTATTTTATTTATTTTTCAATTTTTTATTAAATAAGGTATGGACAACTCTCTACAAAGACACCATTGACTTCACAAATGGGATGGAATTTTGGGGGAGCGCGTTGCTTTATTTGAAAGTTAGTTATTAAGGACTAAATTTGAAAAAGATCAATAAACCAAAGGACTATATTTGGAAACTAACTCTGGAAATAATATGTTTTTTTGGAAGAAGTCCCTAAAATTCTTGGCGCGTTGCATCGTTAGTCCCCGGAGGACCTAGCATGCAAAAACATTTACACCTTAGGGACTAAGTTTCACATGACAACTGTTAACCCAAGGACTATTTTTGAAAATTAATTCTGAAAATAATATGTTTTTTTGCTCAAAAAGTCCTTAAAATTCTCGGCATGTTGCATCGTTAGTCCCCAAATGACCTACCTTGCAAAGACAGTTACACCTTATGGACTAATTTGCTACTGTTCTGTCCATTGTAGCTGCTACAGTGCTTTTCTACAGTGGTACTTCCCCCTTTTGATATATATATATATATATATATATATATATATATATATATATATATATATATATATATATAATGACTAGTGATTGATGGGTTTATAAACCTTCACTATTGGCGGGTTTAGAAATCGCATGCTTTTAAAGGTTTGATACTCATATTCATGTATCAAACTCATAGACCAAGCAAGTACAATAGGAATAAAACTCATTATTTGATGTGTTTGGTTAGAGGATATGGGCATGAGAGAAACACTTTTATTTTAATTGTACTTGTTGGGTTAAAAAGCTTAGTAATTCAAACTGAGAATCAAATCTTTAACGTTAGACATTTTCTAAACCCATCGAGAGGGGTGGATTTACAAACTCATTCCGATTGCAATACCTATAGTTATTTCCTATATAACTAAACACCCCCTTAAAAAAAATTCAAAATTCAAAGGATTATACTTCTCGAGAATTCGCCATGTAGTTTTTCCATCTCACCAAATAGACGAAATTGCATCATTTCTATTTCTTTGGCTTTATTTCTCTTTACCAAACACACCTGATTTTAATTTATCAATTGACTACTTGTTACTTTGTACTTTCT
The DNA here is from genome assembly GCA_021014915.2 of Artemisia tridentata subsp. tridentata. Classification (NCBI taxonomy): domain Eukaryota; kingdom Viridiplantae; phylum Streptophyta; class Magnoliopsida; order Asterales; family Asteraceae; genus Artemisia; species Artemisia tridentata. Next base: position 436,071,380 of record CP139506.1, on the reverse strand, counting down.
AACTTTTTAAAACTTAAATTTTCTTTAATTGGTTAAAATTCAATAAGAACTCATGTTTCAAAACACAGTTTGACTCAGCAAGTTAACCGTATACTAATTGAGTCTTCTGATCCTAGTTTTGGAAAGAAAAACCAGTTGAACGGCCATTAAATTGAATAAACCAGAGCTTGATGAGATCTTTAGAAAAACGAACAACAATATTTCAAGAGAAAATGGTAAAAAATGTTCCTTACGGTCTACCAGTGATTACACAATCTGTCTAAAAAAAGTGCTAAAAACGTCTTTTGGGCTATGTTTGGCAAAAGTAACTGTTTTTGGTTTTAAGAGATTATGAAAGGATTTTTTTTTTTTTTTGTTAATCTCTTATAAGTTATGTCTGCCAAACAAAGATTATTTTTTAACTAGTTTTTATTTTATTTTTTTAAATAAGCATAATATCTCAGCAATCTTGTATGCCAAACATACCCTTGAGCTTAAAACTGCGATTACAAAATAGCCTTTGAGTTAAGTCTAAGGACTGTCTCTGTAACAGAAAGTTACAAAAATAGTCCTTGAGTTAAGTCTAAGGACTATCTTATTTACGAAAGCCGTTCTTATATTTAAAATGTAATCACATTCTTCTTAAGTTTTTTTTAAAAGTTTTACATAAATACTTTTAAATTTGGGTTCAAAATATAATCATATTCTTCTTTTGTCATTTTAAGTTCTACATAAATACTTTTAACTTTACATATTTGTAGTTAATCAGTTTTTCAGTATAACTAACATAGCAAGTTCTTTTTTTTAAATTAACTTTTTAAGTATTTACCAAACAATTTAATATTATTAGTTTAATACTTAAATTTTATTTGTATATGTTAAAAACATTATGCAAGTAAAAAACTAAAACCGATTTTGATGGGATCTTAGATTAACACAAAACAATTTCATGTAACACCTGCGCCCCGCAGTGGGATGCTAGTAAGAAAATCGTCGTTCTTCACATAGACGGTCATTGCTTAAGGGGAAATGGACAGTTGCCAGTAGCAAAAAGCCTACTTATATATTGCTATCAGTATAGAAGTATTATGAACACTTTTGTATCTTCTGTGTGTTTGTGTGTGGCTTCATTGCTTTGGTAATATAATATAGCTTTCTTAGTAGTTAATGGTCTTAGCCGGAGAGCAATTTGATGAGGCGGATGAGATGTGTGGTGTCGTTGTGAGTGTGCATGAAAGGCGGGACAAACTTTCATACCAAAAAATGCAGCTAACTAATGAGGCTGCTCTAGTGTTTTTAACTCTACTCTTTGGTTTTAACCATACATTATACCTTACTTTTCGATTCATGGTAGGAACTAAGAAGCACCAACATCAGCTGCGCAGAATAAATGAACCATTCCTACCAAATGTTGGGGGTTTTAAGACACCTAAATGCGCTTTCATGGATGATCATCTGTATTACTATTTGAAGCCCAAGCCCTTAACTTGTTTTCGATATTGCATTGGAAGGAAATGGAAGGAGATCACAGATGTTGCAGATTAGAGATCGTCTGCAAGTAGTCTCAACCAACTCCCTTTTCTTGACAGCATAGGTCTTTTCTCCAACTTTTTGGTGTGATTTTTTTGTATATTTGCTTCATTCATTTCTACCTTTTGGTGATGTAGGATGAATCTAATACACGATCATCAAAAGGCTGATACAGCATATAAAGTCATTCTGCTGAAGATGCCACCCCTAATGGCTAATACTATCACACATTAGAGAATTTGCAGACTTATTACTGACAGCAAACTATGTGGCACTATACTCGCTGACCTTTTACAGATTTGATGCTAAGCTTTTACTATCATATATTATGTTCTCTCTGGAGATTTTCAAGATTCACTTCTGATTAAATTACAAGTATAATTAGATTTTCGACACATGTTATATGCTGCATTGCTGCAATCTTTCTTACATTTTGTTATTTTCTTTTGCCAAAGTTCCCTCACCGTGTTCTAGTAGCTAGTTTCCCTTGTTAGGTGACCTTGTTTAACTTACAAATAGAATATGATATATGTGAGTTGAAGGAAGGTGCTGATATTGCTGCAATTCAAAAGCCTACATGAAGGCAAATATCAGCACGATTTGCACGCCTTGCGTTCAGAAGATTATTAAGCAAATGGCACCATTAGTTGAACTCAGGCCATTCTAAACTGACAAATACTAATGTACTCAGAAGTTATTAGAGGTAAACTGAAGTGTATATATGAATCTGGTTTACATTATCTGAATACATACTATAGAAGTAAAAGTAAAAATCCTTTGTATATAATGAATCTTGTTTTAAGCTAAGAATCCAAGTTTTTCTCCGTTCTTTTTGGCTACACGAATCAGTCCTTGTCGTTGCTTCGAGTCTGCCCCTATTGATTTACAGAACTCAGTGATTACCTGCAAAACACGTATATATGGTTGGATCAAAATTTTAATCATCTACTTATATTCTTGAGTACCTTGCAAAGAGTTCTATATATAAAGTAATAATGGCGTACAAAGGGAGGTGTACCTGTGAGTGTAAAGCAATTGCTTTTCCTCTAAGCTGGTTGAAGTGCTTTTTCCCAACGATGTTACGAGTGATAACTACTGCAGGAGCAAAAAGTCCTTTCCCTTCGTTAACATTTCCCATCATTGGACCATGTCTTAACGGTTTCCCGACTCTGACCCATGCTGGTGTAGTCTTTGCAAGCATGGTGGAATAGTCTTCACCACATATAGAAGACGTTCCCGACCTTCCATAGAAGGAAGAACAAAGCCCATTTGCAGGTGCTGTGATTGATGAAGCTGCCATTAGTAGTTTAGAATGTATGAAATGTGTTTTATTCTGCCACAAACTTATTATGGGGTATGCAAAGTTCTTAAGAGCCACATATAACTTTGTCTACGCGTTTTATTAGACTTCTCTTCTTTTGAATTCCACATGTACCTTGGTATGGTATATTCTCATCTACCATTGTGGGTACCACTAGTTGATATTATTGTTGTTCAAAGTACGTATTTAGGCTTGGTTCATATTCACTTTAAAGATTTTAATTCAAATCTTCAGTCATATTATTTGCTTGGATGACAAGTGTTTCACTTATATGTATGGTCTCTTGAATCTTAGTTTACTAAAAATCAGTCTGCTAAATTTATAAAAAGGGTTAGTGGTGGACGAGGGCCTGCCAATGAGCCAGGTGCGACTCCGACCCTTAAATTGAAAGTCGCCTTCCAAAAAAAAAATAAAAAATCCACTATGCTAAATTTATAAAAAGGTTTGAAAATGTTAGAGAAAGTTTACGTTTTTTTCAACCATAGTGGATACACTACAACAAATTTGTCATTTCTGTACGTTTTTTTATTCGGACTTTATGAACCGAAAACTTTATGGATACACTACAACAAGTTTACGTTTTTTTCAACCATAGTGGATACACTACAACAAATTTGTCATTTCTGTACGTTTTTTTATTCGGACTTAAAAGTGTGAATAATTCTTTCAAAATCCTCACACTTAAAAAGTTTAACGAATTTCAATCTCACATTTAAAAGTGTGAAAATTTAGTTCAAAATCAAAATCATCATTTGAAAAATTGTTTTAAACCCTCACACTTAAAAGTGTGAAAAAGAGTACTCCCTCCATCCCAAAAAGAGAGTCCACAAAAAAATAGAGAAATTATGATATGTGTAATTAATGGTAGTTTTGATTGATAAAAAGTTATTTTTACCCTCATAGTTAATATAGAAATAATAAAAAATGAGTAATTAATGCAAGTTTTGATTATAAGGGTAAAATATGAAAACCAGTCATAATTACTGTCCATATATAAAAACTGGACACTTATTTTGGGACAAACATAAATAGTAAGGTGGACACTTTTTTTTTTGGACGGAGGGAGTATAAATCTTCACACATAAAAATGTGAAAATATTTGCTACACCCAATTGGTTCACACGTATATTGTGTGAACTTTTTGATTCTTCACACTTTAAAGTGTGTAAACATGCTCTAATAAATGTGAGTATGTTACCATTTTGTAGTAGTGATATTTATTTCATATCTATGTCCAATGAAAAGGTCTTAGTTCGGGAACTTATTACAATTTTCAATACATTTAATGCATGTATTTTAGGACATTTTATATAATTATAAAAGTTTATAACATAGTGAGTATAGGTTTAAGGTTTATAGTATTAAAAAGTCTAAAAATTATTGATTTAATATTTTATAAAACTAATAGAAAGGTTTATGGTAATGAATGTTCTTATAACCAAAGTTTTCAATTATCTTATAGCCAAAGTTTAGGTAATATACATTTTTTCTAAGAGCTTAGATACGATATAGCTCCACACTCAATAGTGTTTTGTTAACATTATACTTTCTTAAGAAAGGTTTAAATCAATAAGAAATGATGCATTACCTTTTAGCTAGGAGTTGAGATTAACCCAAGACTAGTATCTCTAAACCTCTCATTGACCGGTCAAGTGGATATTTGCGATATCACTCAAGCAATGACCATGTGGTTATTAACCTTATACTTTGTTTTATGCGAAATAATCTTTGTGATGTTATACATTACTTCCCGGTACAATTTGATTTTGTCAAAACATGAAATACATCGAGTTATGACCATTAGGGCATTGTTTCAATGTATCACTCCAAACCGTAAACGTTTAGTTGACCGGTCATTAATGGCTTTTGAATAAATAGGTCATGTCCTAGTGGGCTAAAGGTCACTTGAACGTGTGCTCTTGCATGGAGTTAGGTCCTTATAGAAGGGTCAGTCGAAAACTTAAAAGGGTACATGTGGTCAAAGTTTCCCCGCGATTTAAAACAAAAAATTAAGTTATATCCTAGTAAACATTTTCTAATTATAAGAATAAGAGTAAATTATATGGTTCGTCCCTGTGGTTTAAGGTAAATTTCACTCTGAGTCCCTATTTTATTTTTTTACATCGTTGATCCCTATTTTGAAACTATGTAACACAGGTGGTCCTTATCGTTAACTGTCATTATCTTTTCCGTTAGTAAGTGGCAACGTTAGTCCTTTAATCAAACAAGCGTTTGCAACGTTAGTCCTTTTACTAACGGCCGTTTATAATTAACTCAAAATTTGGTTTTCTTTAAAAAAATTATAAATTAACTCAAAATTTGGTTTTCTTTAAAAAAATTATATTCTACGATTTTATACACGTTTTCGCATGTTTTCATACTTTTTAGTCCGTTTTTATACGTTTTCATCTATTTTTATACGTTTACGTCTGTTTTTATACGTCTTGGTCTGTTTTTCATATGTATTTATATGTTCTTATATGTTTACTTGTATTAGTTCAACTCAGCTGCCCAGTCCAACTCAGCTTGCCACGTGGATATTTTTTAGAAAAATATTTTTTTTCGAAAAATATTTTTTTTTCGAAATATTTTTTTTCGGAAAAATTTTTTTTTTTGAAAAATATTTTTTTTTTCGAAATAAATTTTTTAGAATTTTTTTTTCAAAATAATTTTTTTTTCCGAAATAATTTTTTCGAAAAATATTTTTTTCTGAAATAATTTTTTTTGAATTTTTTTTTTCGAAATTATTTTTTTAGTAAAATATTTTTTTTTCGAAAAATATTTTTTTTTTTAGAAAAATATTTTTTTTTTTCGAAATAATTTTTTTTTTCGAAATATTTTTTTAGTAAAACAGATGAAAAGGTATAAGAATGTATGAAAACGTAAGAAAAACAAAAGAAAACATAAGAAAAACAGATGAAAAGGTATAAAGACGAATGAAAACGTATAAAGACGGACGAAAAGGTATAAGAACGGATAAAAACGTATGAATACATATGAAAAACAGAACAAAACGTATAAAAACAGACGAAAACGTATAAAAATGGATGAAAACGTATAAAAACGGACTAAAAAGTATGAAAACGGGCGAAAACGTGTATAAAATCGCGTATAAAATCGTAGAAAAGAATTTTTTTTTTAAGAAGACCAAATTTTGAGTTAATTATAAACGGCCGTTAGTAAAAGGACTAACGTTGCAAATGCTTGTTTGGTTAATGGACTAACGTTGCAACTTGCTAACGGAAAAGATAATGACAGTTAACGATAAGGACCACCGGTGTTACATATGGACTATTATTTTGAAAAGTGGACAATTAATTTGAGACATCCCAAAAAAGAAAATATGGACTATTATTTTGAGACGGATGAAGTATCACTTTAATTAAAACTTCTCTCTTTTAAAACGCTAGTCATTTAGCTTTTCGATCTTTATAACTTTCTTCTCATGATGTTTTACTAGTTTTATATATGTGCCACTGACGAAATTGTGTTGGCCGTGCCCACCGGGTGCTCCCTGGTAATTCAAGCACATTAATTACAGATGTTGTGTTCTAGGTTTATGATTATAAAAGACTAGACCACAACATCCGTAAAGCGTGCTTAAATTACAGGGAGCTTTTGGTGGGTAGATCATGAGAACCGGTAGCTTCAAAAAATGTATTGTTGGGAAGGATAAGTATAGCTCTTCGGATGTGAAAGTCAATTGGAGCAGATACTTGCAGAAGTGATGCAAATAAAGGCATGAAAAATTGCTACAATCCTGTTGAAATTGCAAAATTTCTTCAAACAATTGGTAGTCCAAGAGATGCAACAATTTACGTGACTCACTCAAAAATAATGGAAGAATCTGAGAAGGCAAAGTTTTCAAAACTGCAAAAAGAGATAATCATCCATTTATGTGCAGTTAGTGATGTTTTTGTGCCCGCAAAATCCGGTCTCTTCTACTCAAATGTGATTGGAATTCGGATGGCTGCTAACTGAACGGATGTTCTTGTGCCGACTCAAATAACCTCCACACTAGCAGAAGATCACATCTCTTTACATATCAAAGAAGAGCCACCCCGCGTATGCGTGTTTCTGCCAGTAAACATAAACAAAGTTGTATCTAAAGCTGCAACGTTGATGTTGTTTTGAGAACATGCAAGTTGCATAAAATACCCTACATTTTTCAGTTGAATAAAATACAATTTAAAAATATAAAAACATGTGTGAGAAGGTGTATGAGAAAGTATTGGTATGCTGCTCAACATAGTATTAAGGGCCCTGGTATTAACTCAAAGTTTTAAAGCAACCCTCACATTCTGTTATAGACAACACACAAGTGAACAGTATTAAAACATGCCGGGAAACGCAAATTATCTACTCGTTTTTGGGTATATATCAACATGCGCTTTACACATTCGACTCAAGCTAACAATTTTGAACTTTTTCATGGTCAACATATAGGAAAAAAAATTCAAATTTTTGTCATAGTGACGTATAGTATGACGGGATGTACCAATACTTGTCGAATAATGCACACTTATCAGCAGCCTAATAGGGCATCAGCGCATCATTAGTTTTTGTCTTTGGTTTTGAGCAAATCGCCAAAAATACAAGTTTAACCATAAACTAAGGTTATTGCCACCTAAACCAACATTCATCCATATGTTTTGAACATGACACCTTTACAAAAATCACAAATTCCATCATCTTACTTGTATTTCGAAGCCATCAACTATGGATCAGTAGCCTCTAAACTATACTAGGCGAATGCTCTCTGCAAGCATCAACATGTCATCCTTATTTTGAAGTCTTATTTCCATGGTACTAAATAACGAAAAGAAGTATATTTGCTCTATATATGCATTAACTCTTAACAAAAGCATACAAGGAAGTAACACAAAAATGCTAATTAATTAAACAGAATGGGTACCCTGTATTTACAAGTAGAAGTACATAAACTCCTATTAGACTGAATGTATCTACCAAAAGTCTTTATCTACAGATATATACCGGGGTTGATGCCCCAAGCAAAATTATGTTGGGCCAATTATTTATGGGTAATGTAAAGTTACCCATCTCCAACTTCCTTCAATAGTATGACTGTGACTTATTATTTGATTCTGATTTCTAAAGTCCAAATAATTACTCTTTATATGTTAAATCCAAACAGCAAATAAATACGAAAGGAATGTGCAAGTATGAAGTACGTACCCAGGATGAGGAGAACCCATGATGGGCTTTTGGCCATACCTCCTCCAAGAATACTCGTTGGGTAGGGATATCTGCAAGCTTGTGACTGATAGCAGGAACCTTGTGACTGCTTCTACCCAAGAATAAATCGAAGTTTCTGCAACTTGTTTGACTGGAATTAATTATACCTGATATTGACAATTTTGAAACTGACACTGTAGATAGGAGGATAATAATGTTGGCACGTTTGGCCAAAATTGAAAGTTAAACTGCATAATAGCTAAAGGCCACTTACTAAGATGGAGGGTGATTAACACGCATTCTGACTTCGACACGATTTAGATAATAAGAGAAATACAGTACAGCCAAAAACTATTGAAATACGCGGAAATACTGAATGGCATTACTTCACCATGTCCATGGTTACCATTCTCACGAGATAGCAGTTCATCTTGTATTGCAAAAATAGAGTAGGAGAATTACAGCACAACCAAAAATATCAGAAAATTCACAAGATTTTTAAGCATAAATTTCACGAAAAACGTGAAATTCATCATAAGAAATGTTCAAACTGTAAAGCATTAACCCGATTACTAACACAAGCATGAATCTATATGTAATACATCTAACTTCCAATCATCTTTGAGGCTTTGACTAATGTGCACTTTAATCTCCATATCTTGTTTGCCAGCTCCAAAAGTCGATATTCTAAACTCTAGAATATCATTGATCAAGCAAAAGAAGTGTTTCCATGTAGGAACGTACAAAGAATCTATTCGCATATCCAGTAATCCCAATATTAATATGCTCCGAGCTGGATTTATAAACAAAGAGTGAAGAACGTCGGACGTCATCATCATCAACATCTTTTAGCATTTCGATTACAGGCTCACCACTCTTCCTTAATCCAAATGCATTTCCTAACAATGCATCTTGTGTTTTAATGCTGAATGCATGAGTAAACGATTTTGGATCATCATTATTCATAATCCATACATAAGCGGGTTTCTCGTCCTCAAAATTCCAACTTAGTACAGCAAGAGACTCTCTCTGCTTAGACATCTGGCAATTGCGAGCGTGTGCTAATTTATCGGGGAGGTAAACTTCTGTAAATTCTTCACTTGTCAAATCAAATGACATAATCAGGTGTTTAATCGGATTTTCACCATAATCACCAGCAAGCCAATAAATAACCCCATCTATGTCTACATGCTTCCATCCAAACCAAATTGATTTACGGGGCAGATTGACAGACAGACTTTTCCAAGCCCTTGTGCTTAATGAAAAAACCTCAATTTTCCTAGAGGTAATTTTCCTAAGTCTGCATCCCGATGGATCCTTAAGATAGCTGATCTTGACAAGCTTAGGGTCACAAGTGTGAGGACAAACCCCAAAACAAACAAAAGTTTCATACTGCTGCAGTTTAGGCACAACAATATCAACAGATTTTCCAAGAGTAGGATTCCAAATAACCACCATCCTAGTTTCCAAATGATCATTTCGGGATCCAGGATGTCTGTTAAAGCAGAACAAGCCTTGAGAGCTGCCACCTATTATTGATAGTTTGAAGGGCGGAGGCAGGAGGGGGGCGGGAGTCATGGAAAACTTGCGTTGTGGGAAAGTATCATCATCGACAATCGAAACATAATGTGTTTGTGGTCTATAAGGATCATCCGAATCTTGGTACTTTATAAGTAGATGTTGCGACTGATCACGGCGTGAAGCATGATCCCTGATAAATTTAGTGCTATGGATAAGAGACTTCCATGATTTTGAGACGGTTCTGAATCGCATCAATGATTCTATGGGAAGTCTTATTATGATTTCAGCTTGAATATGGAAAGGTATGTTGTCCGACATGTTGTTAAAAGAGTATTTTTGTTGGCCGTGCTCTTGTTAGACTTCGAATAGCGTATTGAGGATCAACGTAACACTGCACAAACAGAATATTACTAAAAAAAAAAAAACATTTTCAAAGTCTAAAAACATACGTAATTGAAAATAAGTCTACAACTTGAGGAGCTTATATAAGCTCATTGTTTATAGCTTATCAACTTATGACAACAACTAGTCGTCCCTCAGGAATATTGTCAAACACTTGGTCTACAAATGCAATCTAGTTGAAAATAATATTTCACACTGTTGCAAAAATTAATCGAAAGGCGAGGATCAACCGCCACGATTTTCACTAATCGGCCTTATTAATCGGTTTGGTCAAAAATCGGTCAACATACCGATTAATAGGACAAAAAAGGGATAAATCGGCCAACTCGGTTACGGATAAAAATCGGCCTAATCGAGCATATAGTTTCAAATTTTTTTAATTTTATATATAAAAAATCCAATCCGATTAATCGCTACCGCCTAGCGATTTTTGCAACCTTGATATTATTATTTCAAAATAAACAACAACTTAAAAAGAAAATAATAATAATAATAATCAAAATTATGTGGATCAACAACCTGGTGTCTTGAACGGATAACTCGATCTTCAAAGCAACAGCAGATTATATTTATAAAGATGTAGGCAGCAGAAAAGTATTGAGTACACCTCCTTTTTTATAAAGATGAAACTTCAATTTGGATTTCAAGACGCGTGTGTGTGTGAATACAAAATAAGGGTATACTTTTTTTTTTTTTTTTTTTTTTTTTTTTTTTTTTTTTTTTTTTTTTTTTTTTTTTTTTTCATTTTAGAGTTAATTCCAATGTTTTAAAACCCGGGTTTTTAATTGACCCAGTTAAGTCGTCGGGCGGGTTTTGTACCCAAGGAGAAGCTTTATATAGAGAAAAACATGACTCATATTAGTTTATAAGATACGGAGTAGAAAAGATAAATATGCATAATATCAAATGTAGTGCTGTATCAATTAGGGCTGAGCAATCCCGACCGACACCCGACAACCGTCCCGATCCCGACCAGTCCCGGCCATCCTGAAACCGAACCGAGCAAACTCGGTTCGGGACTCGGTTTGGTTTTCCGGCAAAATCGGTTTCGGGATTTGTCGGTATCGGGTCGGGACGGGTTGGAAACCGAAAAACAACAAATAAAACTGAGAAATCCGACCGATCCCGACCTGTCGGGACTGTCCCGATACCGAACCGACTGTATTCGGGTCGGGAGTCGGTTTGGTTTTCCGGCGAAATTGGTTTCGGGATTTGTCGGTATCGGGTCGGGACGGGACCGGCCCAATGCTCACCCCTAGTATCAATTGTTTTTGTATATTAAAAAGTGTGATAAACACACTTGACTCATCACCCATCCTCCCAAAGAATTGTTGGTTGACAGATGTCACATCGATGTGAAAAATTAATTAAAATTGGCTTAAGGGCAATTTTGGAATAAAATTTAACTTTTTTTTTTTTTTTTTTTTTTTTTTTTTTTTTTTTTCTAAAGTGTTAGGGCTGGAGTGGCGAATTTGGAATTGTCACCATGAAGAGTGGCTACTATTTAGGCATTGGCACCTAAACTTGTTGCCTTTTAGGGAAATTACCCTTGATTATAAGCAAATTTACATCAAATTTAGCAGTTTGTTCACAATCAAATTTAACAATCATGATTATTATATGTACCAAGTTTTCCAACGATGTATATGAGGGGTTTTCTATTCCCTAACTAGATTAATACGCAGCGGAAATAATAATTATTCTAGGGTAAGAAAGGAACTAAACACTAAAGGATCTAAACCTAATTAATCAAAAGCAACTTAAAAGAAATAAATAATTAAATAAGAAATAAGAAAATTACTAACCTTTGAGAAAATCGAATTTCTCACACGTGGACCACCTTGGTCGAACTTGGAGGCGAGTACTCAACCGAGAGTACCTCTAATAGCTCACACCCAAGAACCAAAGAGAAAATATATTCAAACTCCTAAGGTCCCGATACACGAAAGACTCTTACAAGGAGTAGGAATAAGGAAGAAGGGAATGAGTAATGAAAGCCAAGGTACCCCCTTCTATTTATAACAAAAATGAGGGGGTTGGGTTTACCCTTTGGAGCGATGCGGGGCAACTCCAAAAATTATCCCATGCCTTGTTATGTTTCTTTGAATCATTTTCTCTTTTACGGTTCACTGAAGGCGACCCAAAAATGACTCTACTTTTGACGATGGTCTCACCAATTAGTTATGAACTTGAACATTAATTCCAACAATATAAAGATAGAAGAAATGGTAAATGATTACTTTATAATAAGTTAAAACATTATCTAACTTCTTATTAGGTCAAACATTATAAAGGTTCACAAATATATATATATAGGGAGAGGTTAAAATAAAAAGAGGATTTATGGTAAAAAGAATAAGAAGGATTTCTGACCTTTAGATTTAAAATCAATGGATGAGATTAAACTATAATTTTAATTAACACTGGAAGGGCCAAAAGGTATTTTCATCAAAGACATAAACACACACTCTCTGTTACAATCATAACATATTTCATCCTCAACTACTTTCTCTCTCTTAAAAAATCACTCTCATCTCACTATTAATCCTTAAAAAAATCATCAAATTCTATACAAATCAAAACTGAAATCAACAATCTAAATCTAATCGAAGCTTCAATCATCTATTTTACAGATTAAACCTAATTTTGTTCATATGATTAGAAAGGTGCAAGATTTTAATTCATATTGTTTGTTAAAATTATATAGGTATTGATTTTATAACTTGGCATTGCTTTGTTAATTAATATTCCGCTAAAATGCACATCAGATTAAATTTTATCTATTTTGTACATGAAATTAGCTAAATGTGAATGTTGGTAAAAAGTGTGATATGTTTGGGTAATTGTACCTACTGTGTGAAATAACCATGTTTTGTGCATAAAAGTAAGCTAAACGTGCATTACTTTTATATAAAGTTAGTCAAGTTATATGTGTAAGTCTTTAACACGCCTTAGTATAAAATATCACTGTTTTGTGCATCAAAAGGGCTGAATCTGCATTAGTTTTCATAAGAAGTTAGTAAAACACATATCCTTAATGATGTTATAATTGATTTGTTAATCTCAATTTTGTTTAAAAGATGTGTATCAGATTTGATATTACATGTTTTGTGCATTGATTAAGGGCTAAATGTGCTTAAGTTAATGATAAGGACCACCGGTGTTACATAGTTTCAAAATAGGGATCAACGATGCAACAAAAAAAAAAAGAACTCAGAGTAAAATTTACCTTAAACCACATGGACGAACCATGTAATTTACTCTAAGAATAATTAACTTGACAAGATACAAAGTATAAAGTGGAACATAACATTATTGGTTATTTTAACTCAACAACTCTGAAAGATTCAAACGCACGTCATGATCATGATCCCACATCATTAATATTCAAAATGCAACCTTAAAAAAAAAAACATTTCATCTTTTGATCTCATACTTCAAACATGGGTTCATTAGGAACACATTTCACGTCATTCATGTTCTTGTTTCCTATTGGCATTCATCGTCTCGTCTCATCATTCTCAATCTATATCAACAACAACAACAGCCCTTCTAACTACCGATCCAAAACATGGTTTTTTTCAAACTCACCCACTTTCAAAAACCTTGACTTTTTTGCTTATATTATTGCTCTTCCAATTGCTTCTTTTTCAAATTTCTTCCTGTTTCTGGCTTTTTCGGGTCACCCAGTTTATAAATTCTCATTCATGCAGCAATCTTTGGTTGTTTTTCTTTTCTGGGTGGTTCTTGTTTTTGTTGGTGTTAAGGAGTTTTTTGACCCCATTGCTATGCCAGAGCATTTTCTATTTGTTTTCGCAGGTGTTGCGTTTTTAGTAGACTATTTGATGAATGGGAAAGGTGTTGTTGGTTTAGCTGAGCTTGAGTATAGTTTTTTAGGCGGTTTGACTTTAGTTTGTGCTTTTGCGTGTTTTTATCTTTCCATTAGGCCGTCTACGTTTTTTGCTGATTTTTTGTTGTCGGGTGGGATTGTTTTGAAAGGTACCTGGGTTTTGCAGGTTGGGTTGTCGCTGTATAGTGATGAGTTTGCGTTTAAAGGGTGTGGTAAGGTGGTGATTGTTCGTGGTGAGGGGAGTGCTGATGTTAACTGTGTTCTTGATGAGGATAAATTGAGGGGTGTGGCGTTGATGAATTTGTTGTTTGTTGGGCATTCGATTGTGGTGCTGATCTTGTGTTTTGTGATAATGGGATCATTGAATCGTAACAAGGCGAGGACACGTGAACTTCCAGTGACAGCTCAAATTGAGTCTGATGATATGCTGATGCGCCCTCTTCCTGCGCTCGAGATGGAATGAGAGTATCTTGTGGTGTAAAAAGTAATTCTAGCCTTACTTTTAATGTTTTGCTGAACTATCGGATTTTGTTTTGATCTGTCTTTCACAGCTATAGTAATACACATTTGTTAGCCATTTCTTCATGATTTCAAATATTTTTTCCCTGCAACAAATGCCATTTTGATGATGAAATTGATACTGTAAAGGTTTAACAGAAGTCATTTGAATTGTCTTTCATGTTCTAAGCGTTTTATGCTAGTTAGCTTATTTGTAGTGTACGTAAACAAATTATGCACTCGTGATCATTACCTTGTGTTTGGTACTGGAGCATGATAGTACTGTTTATATAGTTTTTGAAACGATGTTCCAAATTGTAAAAGAGAAAAATGTTGAAGCTATCTTACATCCTTTGATACGTGCAGCTGCTAAAGCTGGTTAGATTATTCATCCGGTTATTTCCACTAATCATAAGTATTAGTTCATGTTCAGCTTATCGTTTTATTGCTGCAATACACATTTGGTCATCAATCAGGAAATAACTATGATCGTCCAAGAGTTCTACTGAGAGGATTTCTAATTAGGACACAGAGCTATACTAATATTGACTTTTGGTTTCAAAACTAACTTGGGGTGAAGGGACGAGATCCATTAGGCCGTCTGCGTTTTTTTGCTATTTTTTGCTGTCGGGTGGGATTGTTATGAAAGGTACTCGCGTTTTGCAGGTTGGGTTGTCGTTTTATAGTGATGCGTATGTGTTTAAAGGGTGTGGTAAAGTGGTGATTGCTCCTGGTCAGGGGAATGCTGATGTCAAATGTGATCTTGACGAGGATAAAATTAGAGGGGTGTGGCTTTGATGAATTTGTTGTTTGTTGGTCATTCAGTTGTGGTGTTAGAATTGTGTTTTCTGATAATGGGATTACTGAATCGTAACAAGGCGAGGGCAGGTGAGCTTCCGATGACGTCTCAAATTGAGTCTGATCATATGCTAATGCGCCCATCTCCCGTATAGGTTTAGCAAAGGTCATTTACATAGAATGTCATGTGCTAAGCTTTGTATGCTAGTTAGCTTATCTGTAGGAGAAAACAATTTATGCACCGGTGGTCATTATCTTGTGCTTTTCCCCTCTAATACGGTTTAGAAACAGAGCATGACTGTACTGTTTATATCGTTTTGTGTGGATGTTTCAAGCGAGAAATGATAAGCTATCTTACGTTCTCACTAGGTCCATGTTCTCCTAATTTACACATGCCTTGTATGTGGTTAGTTTCTTCTTTCCTGTGTATCCTGCAACATGTTAATAAACTTTAGCAGGACTAATCTAAAAATCAACGGCTTCATCTTTGTTCGTGTAAGTTGAAGACCTGCAGGAATACTTGACTTGCAAGCCGCCTATCATGGGGTGCATGGTGCCTTTCACAAAATGATTTTCAGGTGCCATGCCTAGCCCTATAATTAGTCACTTATTTCACAGGCTTACTTGACTTGCTACTAATTTGCTACAAGCTTGATATGATATATTGGGCCATGTATAAATGAATCATTTTTTTTGGTATCAGGAGAATGGTTAGCCCAGTGGACATGCATCACTATTTTTTTAGCAATTCACAATTGTTACCTTTTTTATGTTTAGTACATAAAAAATGTTTTACCGAATTATAGCCAACACTTGGCGAGCTAGAACTCTCAACCTCTTGGTTGTAGAGCACCTCAGAATCTCACGGATACCATCGGACTAGAAATCTGCTGGTTAGCGAACACTTAGTTTCGTTATTTCTTAAAGACTCGACTTAATATGATGAGAAAGTGTTATGAGACTTGATGTTGGAAAACCATATGAGCCGTGACAATCCTATCTAGTATGCTGTTTTGAATTTTTTTTTGAACATTATGCTGTTTTGAATTCATTATAGAAAATTCAGCAAGTAGCACACTCATAAATGTGGTATTAGTTATGCAAAGGAGTTCGTTAATTTAGTTTCTGAAAAGTAACAAATTTCACATCAAGATTCAAAACTTTTAGCAAAGATAAGGACCTTACTGCCAGTTCATAAAAAAAAGAAAAAGATAAGGACTTACTTTTGAGGTCAAAGGGCTGATTAGTAAAGACCAGAATGTATTGTATCTATGTCATCCTTTTCTAGTTTAGTTATTAGTTAAGGTTAACCTTAACTAGCACTAAACTTGGATATACGTTTGAGCTTCAGGCTTTACATGAAATCTTTCAAGTTTATTGCATTTGAAAACTACTAGCTTTGACCTCACAGGTCAACTTTCCGGGAAAAGGAAGACGCTGATGATTGTGATCAAAGGGGCTAACTTTTAACTACATGAATGTCAAAACTATGATTAGCATTTTCTAGCATGTTATCCTTGTTATATGATGTTTACTTTATGCATTTGAGAAGTACTAGATTTGACTTTAAGTCAAACATCAGATGTGCAAATATGTAAACTTTGTAAACACTGAAATTTACCATGTTTGACCTCGAAAGTCAAATTTACATCAATAACCACAAATTCTGGTTCTTCTTTTTCAGTGGAATGATATGGCAAATGTACCATTCTCTTTGGAGGTAATTCATGCATTGCAACTCCACAACACCATGATGGTAATCATCCATACCATTTGATGCTATTAGACAGTAAAATCGAGCCATGAATATAAGACATAAATATGCATATATTGTCTAAAATGTCAAATGTAGCATGAGAAACATAGAACTTAAGTACTAGGATAAACTATCATCAAATGTACTAACACAAGCCAAATAGAAATTGCAAACAAACAAAAAAAATCATAGCATCCAAAGAAGATATCACATAATGCTGCAACCGGTCATCCCTTCATGATAATTACCATACGGGTCATGCTCTTGATAAGGATTCGATGGCACATAGGTTGCTGGTGGCAGAGGATTTTGGAGGGCAAGTGTGTTATTGTAGGAAGAGGGGTATTCAATTTGAGGAGCTGCAATCCTTTGCATACCATAAGGATGGTATTGATCATTGGTTCCATAATAAGGATGGTCAGGCAGTAACCTGTACGCATCCCTATAAGATAGCGGTGGCATGTTATAGCCGCCACCATATGAACCATAGTTGCATGAAGGAAGAGGGGTTGGAATCTGATAGAAAATTTTGGTTTCCATGTAAACATTTTTCACTCAATTCTAGCTGCTTCTATCACTGTCGCAAAGACCAGGTTGGGTGGATCAAGTAGCCAATATGGTAGCTTGGCCTTTATGTGCATATATAATGATATCCAACTTAATAATGGCTTATTATTTGGCGTGTATGGACAACAAGTCACTTTCGGAAACCCTCAATTTAGCAGAATCAAATAATAATTAGAATCGCAGACCCTCAAAAAACTAATTATCCAATTCTGTGATAGCACCATAAGCAAATCCAAACACTACCTTCGAACTGTCTTTTGTTACACTTTTATCATAAGCACCGTCAAATATACCCCACTGTTGTATAACAGGGGTGTTTGGTAGTGCTTATTTCAAACTCCTCATCTGATTCAAACTGCTTATTTTGATATTTTATGCTGCTGCTCATAGATAAGCAATTACAGTTAACTAACTATTGTGTCTCGTAACAGCAAAAGCCTCCAAACACTATATCTCATAAAACATGCTTAATTACACTTTCGACGAACAATCCCATAGTATAACTAATTTGAGTTACGCATATCATCAAACACCTTGTATTAACACAACAATTTTAGACTTGACATTCAAAGCAGTTGGTTTCCAAACATTGACAAAAGTAAATGCAATTTTTTTCATTAATTAAACGACATTACAACAGGATCACTACTTGATTATTACTAATAAAAATTATTTTACATTTATTAATAATATCTAATAATTCCCATGTCTACTCGGCGAACCGCGGCTCATCGTCGTAATAGGCGCACCACACTACCTCCATAAGCTTCATCCTGGCACGCGGCCTCCAGCTTTCGGGGATAACCCAGCCGTCCGCCTTGATTACCCCACCACCACCGTCATCTGGAACAGTTTGTTTGATTCCTTCAATACTCACAAGCTTTGTGTTTGACTTGAAGCAAATTTTCGCGGTTTGGCTTCACCTTTAAGAATCACCCATTTTTTTCCACTTCTATCATTTTTTGGGATTGGGACTGAACAGCAGTTGAAACCCATTTGTAGCTGAAGAAAGAAAGATTGATGAGTGATGAAGCTGTTGGGGGGGGGGGGGGGGGGGGGGGGGGGGGGGGGGGGGGGGGGGGGGGGTTTAAATACATGATTTGGAGGCCTCTGATTGGTTGAAACACAAACACACGGATTGAAGATTCTGACCATTGGATCGAATTTGAAATTTGATCCAATGGTTTGCATGTTTGATCCGTGTGACATGCTTTCGACCAATCAAATACAAGCTGCCATTGCTGAAAATGGGAAGAGAGAGAAGAAAAGACGTGGTCTGTAAATAGCAATATATGAGTGATTGAAAAGAGGTGATGGGGAGAGAGAAAAGAAAAGAGGTGTTAGCAAGCCCAGGCTCAATCACTCATATATTGCTATTTACAGAATACCTCTTTTCTTTTCTCTCCCCATTTTCAGCAATGGCACCTTGTATCTGATTGGTCGAAAGCATGTCACACGGATCAAACATGCAAACCATTGGATCAAATTTCAAATTCGATCCAATGGTCAGAATCTTCAATCCGTGTGTTTGTGTTTCAACCAATCAGAGGCCTCCAAATCATGTATTTAAACCCCCCCACAGCTTCATCACTCATCAATCTTTCTTTCTTCAGCTACAAATGGGTTTCAACTGCTGTTCAGTCCCAATCCCAAAAAATGATAGAAGTGGAAAAAAATGGGTGATTCTTAAAGGTGAAGCCAAACCGCGAAAATTTGCTTCAAGTCAAACACAAAGCTTGTGAGTATTGAAGGAATCAAACAAACTGTTCCAGATGACGGTGGTGGTGGGGTAATCAAGGCGGACGGCTGGGTTATCCCCGAAAGCTGTAGGCCGCGTGCCAGGATGAAGCTTATGGAGGTAGTGTGGTGCGCCTATTACGACGATGAGCCGCGGTTTGCCGAGTAGACATGGGAATTATTAGATATTATTAATAAATGTAAAATAATTTTTATTAGTACTAATCAAGTAGTGATCCTGTTGTAATGTCGTTTAATTAATGAAAAAATTTGCATTTACTTTTGTCAATGTTTGGAAACCAACTGCTTTGAATGTCAAGTCTAAAATTGTTGTGTTAATATAACGTGTTTGATGATATGCCTAACTCAAATTAGCTATACTATGGGTGCGTGTTTGGGATTGTTCATCGAAAGTGTAATTAAGCGTGTTTTATGAGATATAGTGTTTGGATTTGCTTTTGCTGTTACGAGACACAATAGTTAGTTAATTGTAATTGCTTATCTGTGAGCAGAAGCATAAAATATCAAAATGAGCCGTTTGAATCAGATGAGGAGTTTGAAATAAGCAATACCAAACACCCCCGTTAGATGTATACCAACAATTCATCATAGATCACAATCAAAGCAAAACAAATTAAAAAAGTAAAGTTGATCTCTTTTTGTTACTCATACAATCGTCGAAAGAAATAAAATCTATTTTGAAGACAAAGCTTCATTAACTATCCGAATATAAAAGATAAGGAACATAACAATCGTGTTATGTCCTTTCTTCAATTCGATCAAGAACTACATACCTTTTATCATTGTTGTTGTTAAAATGAGAAGATGAAGATAGAGATCAGCTTGCGTTCTTGTGTTTTGGATCTACAAAACGGAAGAGAAGTAAGGGGAGGGTGGCTGAGATGTTTATGATGAGTGTGAAGAAATTAGGGTTGTGAACTTGTGATGTGTTTTAAATACCCGTATAATAGGGGTTGAATTTGGATCGGGTTTTTCTGTTGGGCTGATAATTAAACATCAAACGAGTTGGGTTGTGGGATGAATGGTTATAACATATTGATTGGGCTTGAAATTTTTATCCGAAAATTGGGCTTAAAGATTATATAGTATTATGGAATGTATTTTTTAATACATTGTATGCATTTTTGGCACAATACTTTGGCAAAAGAGTAGTATTTTGGTTGTTACAAATTTTCACGGGGTGACATTTTTGACAAGATCGGGAAAAAACCATTATCAAAGTTCATTTAAACCGTCAAAAGGCTAGTTTTTTTGGGCATTTAACCGCAATATGTGACTACGGGTTAATTCGTTATTACTTATGTGAGGTTGAGGTGGAATTTTACGGGTGCGTGTACTTAGTATCTTGAAGATATCGGTTATGTACGGTGATTCTTGGGGTGAGGACAACCCCCGAAAATTTGGTGGAAGCCACATCAAGGCTTGCGACTATTGTAGGGGTCCGAGAAGTTCATCAAGATGAAGATGGCGTAATCAGGGTGAACGGTAGTGGCGCTCGACTTTTACGACCCATCGAGAATGATGATCTAGCTAGTATGCATGGGAATTATTATATATTATTAATCAATGTAAAATAATTTTTATTAGTAGTAATCAAGTAGTGATCCAGCAGTTGTGTAATGTCGTTTAATTAATGAATAAATTTGTTGGTGGCTCATTTGCATTTACTTTGGTCAATGTTTGAAAATATGTTATTCAGATGAGTAATGTTTGAAAACCAACTACTTTTCAACTACTACAAAGAAACCCAATAATTAATGACAACCAAACTTTAACAATTACTCCCTCCGTCCCAAATTATAAGTTCATATTGGTATTTTTGGTTGTCCCAAAATACTTGTCCACTTTTATATTCTAAAGAATCTTTTAAAGAATCAAAAGAGTTTTTAATGGAGAAAGATGATATTTGGTTGGTTAATAGAGTAGTTAGTGTAATTTTCTTAAACTTTGTGCAAATTGGAAGTGGACTTATAATTTAGGACGAAGGGAGTAGTATTTATGTGTATCAAGGTACAGTGAAAGAGCCTCATTGACTGAAAAACAACTTTTGATCAAAACATGCTTTGAAATGGATGTGAATGGTATCCTCCTCACATTTTATCATGTACCTATTATATAGTTATGCGCAGTTAGTATAAAGGTGGGTAAATGTTATTTACTCAATATTAGGAAACAATGTTAACATAAATCATATCAAGGATCACTGCGCGCAGTTTCATTTTCCCTATCATACTCATACATGATCCATCCATCATGAGCACCAACGGACGACACCTATTTTGTAAGACGTACTATTCAAGAAAGATTTTTTGTAAAAAAACCAGAGCAAGTAAAACTCTTTTTGGGTGAGTATTAATAGGACTTGTACTCTTGGGACTTGGGAGTCAATGATACTGATACTTAGAGATGGCAACGGGGCCAGGTATGCGGGGAATGGTTGATACCATCCCCATCCCCGAAGTTAAATAGCTATCCCCATCCCCGTCGGGATCACAATTACGTCCCCATCCCCATACCCGATGGGGAATGGGGATCCCCAATGGGGAATCGGGGATTTTTCCCCGTTACATAATTATAAGTAAGCCATATTATAAACAGATGATTGTACATAGGTTTGTGGAAAAACGATCATACAAAACATTTAGATTGCTGACGTTTAGAAAACATTAACACGTATAACAAAAATTGTTTCTTTGAAGAAAACTTATTATATCAACCTTAGATCATAAGTAAATATCAACCTTGGATCATATAAAACTTATTATATGAATTAACATATGCATTATTAAAATATGAGTAAATTGCAAAAATCGTCCCTAAAGTTTGGCCAAATTGCAAGTTTCGTCCCTGCTGTTTGGAAAGTGCAAGGATCGTCCCTGTGGCAAACTTTTGGGGCAAAAATCGTCCCTGACCAAACAGCAGGGCAAAAATCGTCCCTGTGGCAAAACTTTTGGGGCAAAAACCCGCTTTTCAGTATCGGGGATTCCCCGCCCCCATTCCCATACCCGGTCAACTCGGGGATTACCCGGTCAAATCGGGGTCGGGCTCAGAATTTTTTGCCATCTCTACTGATACTGCTTGTTTGGAATAAAGAGCACAACCATTGACTTACTACTACAACTTGTTTGTCCATGAGTACCATCTAATCTAAATCACAAAATATACAATACTTCGATGCAGTTAAACGCTAGCTCCTTTTGATCTTATCATAACTTAATAATAACAGCTAAAAGGTTTGGTAGCTGAAATTTTTAACTTTCTTCTCTGCATTCCGGGTTTCAAATTTTTAACATATATGTTTACATTGGAATGAGAGTCTATTATACACTTTTTTACTGCAATTTCTGTAATGCTGTAGATTGGTGCATGCTAGTAAATAAGAGATTTACCGTATTGACGGTCAGAGTATTCCTGCAGGTCTGCAATTTACACCAACAAAGATGAATTCGTTCATCTTTAGACTAGTCCCGCTAAAGTTTATTAACATGTTGCAGGACACAGAGGAACATGGACTTACATAGTGGGACACGACGTTCTGAATTGATAGAATTACACTAACTATGTTGCTTTTGACATAGTAAGAATGCAAGATAGCTCTTCATTTCTCGCTTGAAAAATTGAAACATTCACACAAAACGATATAAACAGTATATTCATACTCCGTTTATAAACAATATTAGACATTAAAAGCACAAGGTAATGACTCCCGGTGCATAATTTGTTTACACCTACATAATTAAGCTAACTAGCATACAAAGCTTAGCATGCAACATTCTATGTAAATGACCTTTGTTAAAACTTTACAGTATCAATTTCATCATTTAAATGGCATTTGTTACAGTATCACTATATATGTTAAAGACACATCAAAACAAAATCCTCAATTCTTACAAGATCAAAGATAGTTCAGCAAAACATTATAAGTAGGGCTTGAGAGGAAGAGGGTGCATCAGCATATGATCAGACACAATTTGAGCCGTCATCGGAAGATCGCCTAGCTTGGCCTTATTACGATTCAATAATCCCATTATCACAAAACACAGTATCAGCACCACAATCGAATGCCCAACAAACAACAAATTCATCAATGCCACACCCCTCAATTTATCCTCGTCAAGATCACTGTTGACATCAGCATTCCCCTGACCAGGCCAGGAGCAATCACCACTTTAAACGCATACGCATCACTATAAAACGACAACCCAACCTGTAAAACCCGAGTACCTTTCATAACAATCGCACCAGACAGCAAATAATGGAAAGATAAAAACAAGCATCAGCACAAACTAGAGTCAAACCTCCTAACAAACTATGCTCAAGCTCAGCTAAACCAACAACACCTTTCCCATTCATCAAATACAACACCTGCAAAAACAAACAAGAAATGCTCCGGCATTGCAATGGGATCATATCACATAAACAATGTTGTGATAACGAAATAAGTTCTACAATTGTTGATACATAATCTGGCGCGGGCTGGATTCGACGACTCTCATTGGGCCGTTCGTCGTCTTCTCGAGCCCTGAGTAGACCTGTTCAACAAAGAGAACCCGTTAGGAGTGGACCCGAGGCCGTAGCCCCGGGATCCACCTCCGACGGTCAAGTTAGTATCGATGCGATATAGCCTACAAGAGTTAGGTTTAGAATAACCTGTTATGTTCTGTTATTATATCTCTCTGAAGAAGGGGATCCCAGCCATATATTTATAGGGCATGGATTAGGGTTTAGGCGTAGAGTGGGCCGCTGTCTACCGGGCCTGGCCCATTCCTGGCCCAATCCAGGCTATACGTCCACAAGCCCCCCAAGTCTAGTGTGACATAGTGCATGGCTATGTTATGCTAGACTTAAGTTCTTGTTCATGGCCGCGTAGGCCCAATCAACCATGACGGCATGGCTCATGTGTGTGCAACTCAGGTGTGCACATGGGTCGGAACATACCGCGCAGCCAAAATGCGACAGTGCGCACTGGGTCCATGGCGCAGCCCAAATGCGACAGTGCGCACTGGGTCCATGGCGCAGTCCTGTTTAGCTCATTAGACTATATCCGAATCAGCGACCTTGTAGGCGCGTCCGTGGTGACCATGTTCCATCCTGAGTAACACCCGTTCTTACATGACGGGGAGGGATGCGCATATGCTAGGTTTCCCGCCACAGTGTGACAGTAAAGACCCCGTAAGAAGAACACGTAGTTCTATAGTTGGGGTAACACTGACATTGCGATTGTGAGAGTCTCACAATGGTGAAGGTGGATTCCGTATGCCGCATCCTGGGTAAGGGCGTACCTTTTGTACCAGTAGCGATGCAGCATGGTGCGACAGAAGACGTGCTTCTGTGGCAGAGGTGCGCGCTGTGCGCGACAAGGAGGTGCGAACATTACATCCGTCTTTACAACCGACAGAAGACGTGCTTCTGTGGCAGAGGTGCGCGCTGTGCGCGACAAGGAGGTGCGCGCTGTGCGCGACAAGGAGGTGCTTCCAAATATACCTGCGTGACGCGTACGGAAACAGTGGTATTATATACCCTGGTAGCCCCCCAAGTTTGATGGTGCTACTCATGTAGGAGCATTAAACTTAGTTATTCAAATCCTGAAAAACACTTAATGCAAATATTAAAAGTATATGCCGCGAATCGCAACATATAAAACCTAATGAAGTAAAAGATTAGCGTGAAGCAATATATAGCACATAGCATGTGAAATTAACACATAAGAGAAGTAGCAGTGCGAATTACACCTATCGTGAGGTTTTACAAACTACATAAATAATTTTTTTTTCTTTATAAAAAAAAACAATAACCCAGATGGACGCGCCGTGACCGCGACTAATAGTTTCAATCGCACGCACAGACGCAGATGGATGTATCGTGACCGCATAGACTCGAACGTTTGTGGATGATCGCAGATGAACATAACATGACCACGGCTTTTGTCCCGTGCGCTCGTGGCGATTGACTAGCATCGTGGCGCGCTGTGCGCTGTACGTGGTTAATCTGCGAAGATGTCCGTACGCGCGGCCTAACGCGGGTAGATTTATCGTGACTGCGTTCGAACGTGCAAACAAGCGCGAACAAGCATACCAACCGTAAAAACATTATGTGCGCGAATTAATTCGCGGCTAAAAGATAAAGTAGGTCCGATCGTGCGGACTTAGTGCGACTATAGATAAAATCGTGTTTACCAAGTTAAAAGATTTACATAAAATCTTCTGAATATTTAAAAGATAACATATCTTACCGATTTAAAAGACATGCACAAAAAATATTGGGATATCTTTTTAAATTTTAGAAAACATTGGTAGTATCTTATTACCAATTTAAAAAGATCAAAATACCGGCTTTTGAACTCGATGGTTGCTTTCCGGTGGTGTGAGAGCACGAAACTTGTCGGGTCCCACGGATGGCGCCAACTTATTGATACATAATCTGGCGCGGGCTGGATTCGACGACTCTCCTTGGGCCGTTCGTCGTCTTCTCAAGCCCTGAGTAGACCTGTTCAACAAAGAGAACCCGTTAGGAGTGGACCCGAGGTCGTAGCCCCGGGATCCACCTCCGACGGTCAAGTTAGTATCGATGCGATATAGCCTACAAGATTTAGGTTTAGAATAACCTGTTCTGTTCTGTTATTATCCCTCTGAAGAAAGGGATCCCAGCCATATATTTATAGGGCATGGATTATGGTTTAGGCGTAGAGTGGGCCGCTGTCTGCCGGGCCTGGCCCATTCCTGGCCCAGTCCAGGCTATACGTCCACAACAATGTAAGCATCTGAATCCCCGTCATGAATATCACTAGCTTCACTGCAATGCGAAAAGAAGAATATGAGCCATTGGAATCAAGAAACACAATCATTTAAAGATTGGCAATAGCATAAAGCACATTGGAATCAAGAAACACTCATATATTGCTATTTACATAACACCTCTTTTCTTTTCTCTCTCCCTATTTTCAGCAATGGCAGCTTGTATCTGATTGGTCGAACGCATGTCACACGGATCAAACATGCAAACCATTGGATCAAATTTCAAATTCGATCCAATGGTCAGAATCTTCAATCCGTGTGTTTGTGTTTCAACCAATCAGAGGCCTCCAAATCATGTATTTAAACCCCCCTCCCCCCCCACAGCTTCATCACTCATCAATCAATCTTTCTTCAGCTACAAATGGGTTTCAACTGCTGTTCAGTCCCAATCCCAAAAAATGATACAAGTGGAAAAAAATGGGTGATTCTTAAGGTGAAACCAAACCGCGAAAATTTGCTTCAAGTCAACACAAAGCTTGTAAGCATTGAAGGGATCAAACAAGCTGTTCCAGATGACGGTGGTGGTGGGGTAACCAAGGCGGACGGCTGGGTTATCCCCGAAAGCTTTGAGGCCGCGTGCCAGCCACTGATGAAGCTTATGGAGGTAGTGTGGTGCGCCTATTACGACGATGAGCCACGGTTCGCCGAGTAGACATGGGAATTATTAGATATTATTAATAAATGTAAAATAATTTTTATTAGTAATAATCAAGTAGTGATCCTGTTGTAATGTCGTTTAATTAATGAAAAAATTTGCATTTACTTTTGTCAATGTTTGGAAACCAACTGCTTTGAATGTCAAGTCTAAAATTGTTGTGTTAATATAAGGTGTTTGATGATATGCCTAACTCAAATTAGTTATACTATGGGTGTGTGTTTGGGATTGTTCGTCGAAAGTGTAATTAAGCGTGTTTTATGAGATATAGTGTTTGGATTTGCTTTTGCTGTTACGAGACACAATAGTTAGTTAATTGTAATTGCTTATCTGTGAGCAGAAGCATAAAATATCAAAATAATCAGATCAAGAACTACATACCTTTTATCATTGTTGTTGTTAAAATGAGAAGATGAAGATAGAGATCAGCTTGCGTTCTTGTGTTTTGGATCTACAAAACGGAAGAGAAGTAAGGGGAGGGGGCTGAGATGTTTATGATGAGTGTGAAGAATTTAGGGTTGTGATGTGTTTTAAATACCGTATAATGGGGTTGAATTTGGATCGGGTTTTGTTAAAGTTATTGGGATTGATCGTTTTTCTGTTGGGCTGATAATTAAACATCAAACGAGTTGGGTTGTGGGATGAATGGTTATAACATATTGATTGGGCTTGAAATTTTTATCCGAAAATTGCAAAGATTGGGCTTAAAGATTATATAGTAATATAGTATTATGGAATGTATTTTTTAATACATTGTATGCATTTTTGGCACAATACTTTGGCAAAAGAGTAGTATTTTGGTTGTTACAAATTTTCATGGGGTGACATTTTTGAGAAGATCGGGAAAAAACCATTATCAAAGTTCATTTAAACCGTCAAAAGGCTAGTTTTTTTTGGGCATTTAACCGCAATATGTGACTACGGGTTAATTCGTTATAACTTATGTGAGGTTGAGGTGGAATTTTACGGGTGCGTGTACTTAGTATCTTGAAGATATCGGTTATGTACGGTGATTCTTCGGGTGAGGACAACCCCCGAAAATTTGGTGGAAGCCACATCAAGGCTTGCGACTATTGTAGGGGTCCGAGAAGTTCATCAAGATGAAGATGGGGTAATCATGGTGAACGGCAGGGTTAACCCCCTAAACTTTCGCGCTGCGTTGCAGCCACTGGCCGACCTTATGTCGGTAGTGGCGCTCGACTTTTACGACCCATCGAGAATGATGATCTAGCTAGTATGCATGGGAATTATTATATATTATTAATCAACGTAAAATAATCTTTATTAGTAGTAATCAAGTAGTGATCCAGCAGTTGTGTAATGTCGTTTAATTAATGAATAAATTTGTTGGTGGCTCATTTGCATTTACTTTGGTCAATGTTTGGAAATATGTTATTCAGATGAGTAATGTTTGAAAACCAACTACTTTTCAACTACTACAAAGAAACCCAATAATTAATGACAACCAAACTTTAAAAATTACTCCCTCCGTCCCAAATTATAAGTCTATATTGGTATTTTTGGTTGTCCCAAAATACTTGTCCACTTTTATATTCTAAAGAATCTTTTAAAGAATCAAAAGAGTTTTTAGTGAAGAAAGATGATATTTGATTGGTTAATAGAGTAGTTAGTGTAATTTTCTTAAACTTTGTGCAAATTAGAAGTGGACTTATAATTTAGGACGGATGGAGTAGTATTTATGTGTATCAAGGTGCAGTGAAAGAGCCTGATTGACTGAAAAACAACTTTTGATCAAAACATGCTTTGAAATGGATGTGAATGGTATCCTCCTCACATTTTATCATGTACCTATTATATAGTTATGCGCAGTTAGTATAAAGGTGGGTAAATGTTATTTACTCAATATTTGGAAACAATGTTAACAAAAATCATATCAAGGATCACTGCGCACAGTTTCATTTTCCCTATCAGACTCATACATGATCCATCCATCTTGAGCACCAACGGATGACACCTATTTTGTAAGACGCACTATTCAAGAAAGATTTTTTTTTAAATAAACCAGAGCAAGTAAAACTCTTTTTGGGTGAGTATTAATAGGACTTGTACTCTTGGGACTTGGGAGTCAATGATACTGATACTTAGAGATGACAACGGGGCCAGGTATGCGGGGAATGGTTGATACCATCCCCATCCCCGAAGTTAAATAGCTATCCCCATCCCCGTCGGGATCACAATTACGTCCCCATCCCCGATGGGGAATCGGGGATTTTTCCCCGTTACATAATTATAAGTAAGCCATATTATAAACAGATGATTGTACATATGTTTGTGGAAAAACGATCATGCAAAACATTTAGATTGCTGATGTTTAGAAAACATTAACACGTATAACAAAAATTTTTTCTTTGAAGAAAACTTATTATATCAACCTTAGATCATAAGTAAATGTCAACCTTGGATCATATAAAACTTATTATATGAATTAACATATCTTTTATATAATAAAACAAAACACCTAGTGGGGACTTTTGCATTTCAAAAAAAATCAAATCATTCCTTTTTAAGTAATTTTTTTTTAATAATTATTTATTTATCTTAAGCTTTTTAATTAAAGAGATTAAAATATTTCCTTATTTGTCCAAAAGCTATAAAAAAATCATTTTGGGGGAAACCATATAAAAGATTGATATAAAAATATAGGTGTCAAAAATATAAAAAAGTAAAACTTAAAAAAAGCGAGGTGATCTACAAAAATATAGGGGCGAAAACTAAACTTTTAACAAACAGACAGAAGTTATTTTCACTTGCAATATTCATTCAACACAGAAGGAGACATGCGCAAACAGAGGAACACAAAAGGCGACTAAAAAACCTGACGACCCCAAAAAAATAAAACAACCAAACGGCGACTAACAATACTTCATTCAACGTCGCCCGATCTGATTAATAGAAGGTATGTTTTCGGTTAATGGATTAAAGGTGTATTAATCTATTACTTATTAATTTATCTAATAATCTAGGGTTTTTTTTTTCTCGTAATTAAGTTATGTGTTAGTGTTATTGTGCTTTAATTTATGTGGTATGGCTTATCTTCCGTGACAACTTTTGCTACAATTTCGTGTTAATTTGTTAGATCATTGATAATAGTGGTGGTCAATTTGGCTGCGAAGGAGGAGAGGTATGCTTTTTAATGTGTATTTTCTTGATTATGTTTGCTGATGATGTACGTTTTTTTAAATTAAATGTGATTTTTTTTTTTTGTAATACGACTAAATTTGTGCTTAGTTACATGGAAAAGTATTGTAATTTATGATAATTCATGTTTATTGATTGGATATTGTGTTTAATTTTGATTAAACTGATTCTTGGTGAAGTAACTTATAATGTTGTGGACTACAGATGGATGCAGGGTACGTGTTATTCAAAGAGACTTTACTAAGCCTAATCGAATTGTTGGTGACCTTGCTAAAACCAATCGGTTATCTCAAACTCATACAGTTGGAATTGGAAGGTAAAATTTTAAATTCTCATTATATTCAATGTTACCCACATGCTGATATGAAAGTTAATCACTATTTTCAACTCTTCCTATGTTCATCTTTTGTGATAAAGATTCTATTCAACCACTCTAAACCCACTTTGATTTTGATAGGTTAATACTTTTTAATGAATACTCATATGATATTATTAGTTTTTAAGATGACTCATGTGTTAAAGTTGTGATTTTTATGATGTTTGTAGTTTGATTTCTTAGTTCAGCTTTGATTTCTGAGTTCAACTATATGTTTAGTATCTCTTTGATTAAAATTGGGCCTTTATAGTGGGTATGAATCATATTAGTTTTAGGGTCGTCTTATGGGGTTTTATTTAAAATTGCATTTTTAATTTGTTTTTTAAGGGGTGTTTGGGGCTGTTGCAAAACTGCGAATTATAGGGTGTTTAAGATCTATAGCGCAGCAGCAGTTTATGATTCCAACAATCCATAATAAGAATGAACTTTATTTAACACATTGAGGGCACGAGTTATTTAAAAATGAACTCTTAACTATGGCTGATAAGTATGAGCAATAGTTGATAGATTTTGTTTAAGAATGCTCCACCTTCAAGTCAAAGTATCCCTTTCTTGGCATATGTTTCATGTTTAGAACAATAAAGTGATACGATTTTTGGCGTTGCATTTTAACTGAAAATTGTATATTCAGTTTTCTTAGCAGTTGATTAAGATTGGGACGAAAATGTATGTGAATAAGTGTTTGAGTTATTTGATCACATTGCAAGAACTAAAATTGCTTCTAGTCTATTTATGTTATCCAATATTTGATTTATTGGAATGGTAGTTGGTTTCTAAGTCTGATGAACATAGTGATCACTAACTCACACAGGCTCAATCCAATACTCATGATAACAATAAGAACAATAAAGATGGAAACCAGACTGGGAAACTTTGCTCTACCTTACAAATTCTGGATACTTTTCCATCTCATTGTGAAAAATATATGGTACTAAGACTTGCACTACAATTATACAAGTAATGAAAACTAAAGTTCAACGGTAAAGCTTGGTTTGTACATGGGATTATATATATGTTCCACACCTGTCTTATAGAGTAAAATCTAGCAGACCTTTGCAAGTATGTATTCATACTTGATAGTGGTGCATATTTGTTTAAGAAAAATCAGTATATATGTGGCAATGGAGGTGGCAAGATGGGATGTGTAACAGGTCAAATAATTCATTTTTAGTAATTAGTAGGGATCAAAAGTGTTACACCATGTTTAGTGTAAATTATATTTTTATTAATGAGTGGTTTTGAACCATTTGCTTATAAATGAGTCAATCTCGGTTACATAATAATTCCAGTGGATTATTGAACACCCGTCCTTCAACCTAAACTTGCATATTGCTTTTCAATTTGTGTTTAAAAAAAAGTTGACTTTTATGCTATGTTTTGTACTATAGCGATTTTTATCTTCTTTCAAATTTGTTACTGAAATACATATTTGACAATATGAGGTTGCTTTATCTGTGAGAAGTGCTCAATGATTCATATTAGCCTTTAAATTATTCTGTTGAGTTGAGGTACTCATATTCTTAGTTAGAGGTTCTTACAAGTGACGCTTTTGAGATAAGTTATGATGACTACAATATCTATTACATGTGTAACTGTTCAAAACCTTCATATTTTAGACTATTTTGGCCATTCTTTCATCATTTGACATAATTATAATTTGACTATTGTATTTGTGACAAATGATTCAAATGAATAAAAAATCCTTACTTCGTAGAAATTTGGTGCAAAACGGAAGGTTAATCCTTTCCATGAAGATGTCTATGGTGTGTTGTAAGATTATTTCCCAGATTGTTGATCTGTCATTGCTTAATGAGAAAGCAGTCTTAATGATTTTAGGAAACTTATTTGGAGCTCAAACAAAATGTTGTGTGTAAAAAGATACAGTCGCAAAAGAAAAATAAGGTATTTGTGGTCTTGGTCATTTTTGGTCAGTTCAATCAAGGAAACATGACTAATGTTCGTTACTTGTGTCTTTTTATATAGTTTGATCAACGGCAGAAGCAGCAGATGGACAAACCAACCACGTGAGGAGATGCTAAAACAAGACATTTTGAAAAAGTACATGCTTGAGGTATATATCTCCGCTCATACAAAATACTCTAGAGGTGGCAAAATGGGTGAATCAACAAGCGTACGGGCATCGTAAATAAATGATGGTCTTTTTCCAATCTGAAAACTACCTTAAAATGTAAAACAAAAAATCTAGAAACCATGTCTAGGGATGTTTTCCAGAACATTAACAAAACTTTTCCAAGTAGTATTACTGATAAATTTTTTATTACGTGAAGGAATATATGTTGCGTATATAAAAGCCCAATTTTAATCAAAGAGGTACTAAACATATAGCTGAACTCAGAAATCAAAGCTGAACTCAGAAATCAAAACTACAAACATCATAAAAATCATAACTTTAACACATGAGTCATCTTAAAAACTAATAATATCATGAGTATTCATTAAAAAGTATTAACCTACGCTTTCGTCTGTTTTTGCACGTTTTCGTTTATTTTTGCATGTTTTCGTCTGTTTTTACACGTTTTCGTTCCTTTTTGTACGCTTTCGTCCGTTTTTACACGTTTTCGTTCGTTTTTACACGTTTTCGTTCCTTTTTACACGTTTCCGTTTGTTTTTACACGTTTTCGTCCGTCTTTACACGATTTCGTTCGTTTTTGCATATTTCATCTCTTTTTACATGTTTTTGCACATTTTCGTCTGTTTTTACATGTTTTTGTTCGTTTTGCACGTTTTCGACTGTTTTTACACGTTTTCGTTCCTTTTTGCAAGGTTGATGTCAAGTTGAGAAAAAAAGTACGCAACATACAATGACAAAAAGTGGCAAGTATGATGCCTTTTTATGCAAATAACCCTACAAATAATGGCACTAAGTATTCTTTTTGGTTTGTTTAACATATTGCAAAGTAATTCTCCTCTTTTGTGTTTAAATTGACTAAAGTGAACATATTAGCTTACCCTTAATTTAATAACGACCACTAAAAAAATTATGCTTTTGATAGAGAATCAAACTTGCACAGGTAAATTAGGCTATAATTTAGTTCGTTGTAACTCACTTTCTCTAATTCAGTAAAGGCCTATCATCAAAAGCTAGGTGGTTTTGTATTCTTTTTTAATGTTGAACAAAATCGTTTTTATATTAATTTACCTCATTTCATGTTTGCAGGGGTGTATAATAGAACTGAACATAAGAAAAGGGTAGTCAACATGCTTAATCTGGACTAATGGATGATATGGATGATTAGTCATCTTTACTAAAAATACTCAATGGTTTGTATGACAAAGTTGCTCAAGGTAAAGCAAATTATAAAAAAGTTGAATTAGAAATTTGTTGATGTAGTTTTCTTCATGACTTATATAGTTTGAGATAGTATTCTTAAAAAGCATGATGTGATATATTGTTACGATAATCCAAAGGTTATATATATTCGGGTGTTTACACTAATGGGTTAATAAGGTGGTTTATTACAACAAATTATCGGATCATAATTTGACCTTCCTTTTGTATCTTTTAGTGAATTATTACAAGCATGCTAGGAGATATAATTAATTTTGGAAGTATAATTTGAAGCAGAAACTGAAAAGAAGAAAAAACATGTTATGACGTTAAAGGACTATTTATTCGTTAAGAATTGTTTATGAGGCCGCTCATCATCTAGGGTCTCATTTGTATAAATCAATAAATAACAAAAACATATACATATAAGATTTTCGATTTTTAAATAGTAAGTAAAAGCGTTTTGGACACGTTAATTTGTTTTCTATTTTAATCTATAATAATACACGATTATAAATTTTAGAAAAAAACCCGTGCGTGCACGGGTATTATAACTAGTGCCTTATTAAAACAATTGATCAAAAGAAGTGCGTATAGAGAATGATGAAATCAGGTTTCATAACATAATATAGACATATAATGTATTTTGTATAGAAAATATATTCGGGGCCAGGTTCGGGGATCTGAGGGTATTACCATACCCGCCTCTATACCCGCTTTTCAGTATCGGGGATTCCCCGCCCCCATCCCCATACCCGGTCAAATCGGGGTCGGGTATCGGATTCTCCGTCGGGTTCGGAGTTTTTTGTCATCTCTACAGGATACTGCTTGTTTGGAATGAAGAGCACAACCATTGACTTATTACTACAAATTGTTTGTCCATGAGTACCATCTAATCTAAATCACAAAATATACAATACTTCGCTGCAGTTAAACGCTACTAGCTCCTTTTGATCTTATCATAACTTAATAATAACAGCTAAAAGGTTTGGTAGCCGAAATTTTCAACTTTCTTCTCTGCATTCCGGGTTTCAAATTTTTAAATATATGTGCACATTGGAAAGTGGTTACTGCTTCAAAAATGGAAAAGTGCTCTGCAGTTGTACTAAATGAAAATAAAACTACAAATTTTGAGCCCACGATTTTTATTTTTATTTTTTTAAACCAACTAATTTTTTATTTATTCAAATAAAAAAAAAATAGCTTTATTGTTGTTGTTTTAGTGCATTTTTCTTTGATAAAATGAGCAAATAAAAATATGCAAATCAAAAAAATAAAAAAAAAATGATTAAAAAAAAATAATAAAAAAAGAGAAAGAAATGATTAAAAAAAACAAACACCAGGTGACCCAAAAACACACACAAATATCCATCATCTTCTACCTTTTTCTGCAACTAAAAAACACACAAATAAACACATACCTTTTTATTATTAGACCGATCAAGATTTCCGATCTCCCTTCCGGCGGGTTCAAACGCCAATCATCAACCCTTATCACCACTTATTTCACGATTATTTCACGATCATTTATCAATTCGCAGATCCCTTTCAATTCTAGAACTCCCTTTAATCCAAAATAATTACTATTGAATCCTAAATCAATTTATTTTGGCGATCCGAATGGAATACCATAGATGGGACACTATAGTTGGGACGTCAAAGGTGGTACATCCTTGTGACGGGACATCATAGGCGGGACAACAAAAGTGGGACATCAAAGGTAGGACGTTTTAGGGTTCATCCCAGATCCCCTTTTTTAATTTTTTCATTCGTTTCATTCCGTTTCAATTTTGTGATCTACCTTCAATCCATAATTTTTCAGTTGTCGCTATGGGGGATTATGAATGGAAAGAAGTCAGGAGGAAGAATCGTGGTTCTGTGTTTAATAGGCTTCAGTTTCCCCAATCTAAGCCGTCCATGATGAATGATTTAGCGAAGATTTCTCTATCCGTGTATGTGTCCAACTTTCCCTCACATCTCACCGTTAGAGAGCTTTGGAACATATGCGGTAAGGCAGGGACATTGGTGGACGTTTATATTGCCAAACACAAAAATGCTTTGGGGCAGATGTTTGGTTTTTGCCGTTTCATTAAGGTGTCTAACCAGGATAGCCTTATTAATTCACTTTCCAAGATTTTGATTGGTAAGCTGAGGCTATATGCGAACGTTGCAAGGTTTGATAGGAAGTTGGAGGGTACACCGGCCCTTGCTAGGGCTCAGGTTGTTAAACCAACCCATGCAAGTCCTAGGACTATTCCTAAAGCAACAATGGCTTCATCATATGTTAATGCAGCCAGGGGATCTTATAATGGTGATTCCAAAATTCATAATACCGTGGATGAAGGTACTGGTTCACACATACCTTCAATTATATTGACGCAAGACAAATCTAATGATTTCCCTTTAGCTTTACTTGGGTGTTATAAGGATTTTCGGGCAATTGCTAGTACTAGAAGTATGTGCCATAATGAAGGTTTTTTGAACGTGGATTTTAAATATTTGGGAGGTTTATGGGTTCTTTTCGACTTTGAATCCTCGGAAACCAGGGATAAATTTCTTAATCACAAAGGTATTTTGACTTGGTTTTCTACCTTGAAACCTTGGTATGATGATTTTGTGGTGGATGAATGCCTCGTTTGGCTGGAGATTGAAGGCGTACCACTTCGTGCTTGGGATAATCATGTTTTCAGTCAGATATGTAGCAAATGGGGCGAAGTCATCTTCATAGATGACACTGATGTATGCAATAGACTTAGCAAAAGACTATGCATTAAATCGACCTATGCGAACTTGATTTTTGTTTCTACCATAAGCTGAGGCTATATGCGAACGTTGCAAGGTTTGAAGGGAAAATTGGAGGGTACACCTGCCCTTGCTAGGGCTCAGGGTTTTTAAACCCAACCCATGCAAGTCCTTTGGACTATTCCTAAAGCAACAAAAGGCTTAATCATATGTTAATGAGCCAGGGGTTTTTATAATGGTGATTCCAAAATTATAATACCGTGGGGTGAAGGTACTGGTTCACACATACCCTTCAATTATATTGGGCGCAAGACAAATCTAATGATTTCCCTTTAGCCCTTTTCTTGGGTGTTTTAAGGATTTTCGGGCAATTGCTTTGTATTTTTAATAATAAATTTTTTAAATAAGCACTAAAAATTTATTCAAAAAAAACAAATTCAAAAAATTAGGAAAAATTTTTAAAATTTTTCCCCCTTGAAAATTAAAAAAAATTTTTCAAATTGCAAAAATAATTAGAATTTTAATTTTTTAAAAATTTTTTTCCCTTGGCCCCATAAATATTCCCCCAATTTTGTTTTTTTTTTAAAAAAACAAAAATTTTTAACTTTAAAAATTTTTTTACTATTTTAATTAAAAAAAATTTTAAAAATTTTCCCCCAAAAATTTTTTTTAAGTAGAAAAAAACAAAAACCTTTCAGCCATTTATTCCTTGTTTGGGAAATTTTAACTTTTGGGGTTTTACACTCAAAAAAACCCCCCCAAAGGCTCCCTTTTTTTTTCAAAAAAAATAATCACTACCAAAAAAGTCCCAACAAAAAAGGGGTTTCCCTAAAAAAATAACCCAAAAATTTTACCCTTGAGATTTAAAAAAACCTTTACCATTAAAAAGAAACCCAAAAATTAAACCACAAAAAAACAAGAAAAAAATACAGCAAAAAGAAAACGGGCCACAAAATGTTTTTAAAAAAAAAAATTTTTTCCAAAAAAGTTTTTAGAAACCCAACCCTTTTTCCCCTTTTGAATCCAAATTAATTTTTTATAAAAAGTCTTTACAAAAAAATTTTCCCCGATTTTTTAAAAAAACCCAAAAAAAAATTTAACCCCATAAAATATTGCCCCTTAATATTAAAAACCCCAAAAAAAACAAACCCCCTTT
The DNA here is from genome assembly GCA_021014915.2 of Artemisia tridentata subsp. tridentata. Lineage (NCBI taxonomy): Eukaryota > Viridiplantae > Streptophyta > Magnoliopsida > Asterales > Asteraceae > Artemisia > Artemisia tridentata. The sequence goes on along the minus strand of CP139506.1, from coordinate 436,034,033 downwards.
TGAGCCGTAATTTCCCAAAATGATAAAAATTTTTTTCTTTTTGAAAATGTTTATCTCTTTTTCTTTTAAAACCTTTTTTTTAAGTGGGGTTTTTTGATAAATTTATAAAATTTTTTAAACTTTTAATCTTGTAAATTTTTTTTTGGGCGGGTCAAGAATATTTTAACAAACCCCTTTCCCAAAAAAAATTAAAAAAATCTTGTCCTTTTAACTGGTTCCCCCAAAATAAAAACAAGAAAAAAAGTCAAACCTTGAATACAAAAAACCCTCAAATTTTTTTCCCCTTTTTTTTTGGGTTTTTTCCCTTCCAAAAACTACCTTTTTCAAAAAAATTTTCCCCCTTTTTATGTTTTTTTTAAAACCCTTATTTAATTACCCCTTTACCAAAATAACTAGACCCATAAATTTGAATCAAAAAAAACCCCTTTCCTAAAGGTTAAATTTTTTAAGCCAAAAATTTTTTTTAAATTTTAGGGAAAACAAAACAAAAAAAAATTTTTTTTTACAAAAAAGGGATCAAGAACCCTTTTGGGGTTAAAAAAAAAAAGGTTTTTTTCCCCCAAAAACCCAATCAAAAATTTTTTTGGGGGGTTTTGGAAAATTTTTTTGGGGAAAGGGATTAAAATTTTTAAAAGTTTAAAACCCCCTATCAAAATTTTCCCCTTTTAAGGGGAAGCCCAAAAAAAATTGGAATGAACCTAAAAAAAAATTTTAAAAAAAATATTTTAAAAGCAACGAAATCACCCAGAAAATTTTTTCCGAGCCCCTTTGCCCACTTAACCCCTTTTTTCCCAGAAAAAAATTCCTTTTGAAAAACCTTTTTTGCCAAATTTTCTTACGGGTAAATTTTGTTTGGGGTTTTTTTTTATCAAATTTAAATTTTTTTAATAAAAACCACCTTTAAAAGCAAAAACTCAAAGGGAAATAATTGGTTAATAGGGTCAAAAATTTTAAATTTTTAAAAATTTTAAAATTTTTTTCCCCCCCCCCCAAAAAACCCCCCCCCCAAAAGGGGAAAGTTTAAAAAATTTTGGGGTTTTTAAAAAAAATAAAAAAAAAAAGGAGAACAGAGGGAACCAACTAAAAAAAAAATTGGTTTAAAAACTTCCCCCTTAAAATAATTTCCCCCTTTTTTTTTTGGTTTTTAAAAATTAAAATTTAAATTTCTTTGGTTTAACTTTTTCCGGGAAAATTTTAAAAAACAGTCAAAAGATTTTAAGGTTTTTTAAAACCGGGGCCCCATTTTGAAAAAAACCCCAAAACTATGGGTTTAAAACACTAATAATATCCCCAAAACACAGCTTGAACTGTGTCCATATTTACCATCTTTACAAATATCTTACACCAGAAAAAGTACACATGTTGAAAAGATCTCTAATCAAAACATGTGAGTAGATGGTGAGCTGTAAGAGACTGAAGATTCTTTATTTATTTATTTATTTATTTTATTTTTTTTAAAACGGCACCACATTTGAAATCCGACCCCCGAGTTAAACTATCCAAACGGGCAGGCCCCGGGACCTGAACCACTAGGAGAGACCCACGGAGGGAAACCCCTAGAACTCACGGCTTCTTCGCACTAGGAGGAAAACCTGCATTTTTTGTCTCTTGCGAGACTTAAACCCTGGGTAAAACCTCCCCTAAGATCCAGAAGGAGCCCAGGTGGCCAATTGAGATAAGCAAGTTGGTACAATGAACTATATAAAGGGATTCACTTTTCATATTAGCAAATCATCATTGTAAACATGTATTAGTACAATGAACTAGTGAGTACAACAATAACATATATCATTTCACGAATCAAATGAAAAAAATGGGTCGATAGCCGAAACATTGCTACAAAAAGAACTTATCGATTTGTACAAAGCAACATTTGATTGATGTGAATATAAGATTGTAACAAAACAGCATTTCTGTGGTATAATTAATAACTTATGTACAGGTAAATAGTTTGAGCCACGAGGATCACATTCTAACTTATAAGATCCAAATTTATTACGGGTTTTCCTGAAAACATGAATCCTTGTAAACATCATGCCTAACCAGCTTCATTCTGTTCCACACACACATAATCGAGTTTACTATATGTAACAAACTAATTTATCACAAAGCATAGAGATTTAGAAAAAGCAAAAGAGTTCATAGAGATTTAGAGAGTGATATGGGTTAAATCACTTTGTTCATCAGTCTTGTTGATGAACTTATGAACAACTTATGAACAACACTAACCCAAATCACTAGTGATTTGTTGTAAAACACTAGTGATTTGGGACAAATCATAAGTGAGTTGTGCAAAATCTTGCGGTTAATTTCTAGTAGTTAGTCTTGTTCAATAGTTCATCAGACTAACTAGTGATTTAACCCAAATCACCAGTGATTTATTTTAAATCACTTGTGATTTGGGACAAATAAAAAATGAGTTGTGCAAAATCATGCAGTTAATTGCCAAATACCGACTAAACATAAAAAAGAAAATCACTAACTATAAAATATAACGTGTTTTATATATGTAATCTATACTCCTTTATTGGAAAGAGGTCCTAGCGCTAATTGTATTTTTTTAGATTCACACACACATACACACACACACACACACACACACACACATATATATATATATATACACACACACATATATACATCTGATGATGTTTAGAGTGAAATACAAAATTCATCAAGCATTGAAAAGATGTGACTTGGGCTTTGGATCTCGACAGGAAATAGCCCATCTGATGATGTTCATCTTCCCATACCCGTATCTACCATCAGACTAACTAGAGATTTAACCCAAATCGCTAGTGATTTGTTTTAAATCACTTGTGATTTGGGACAATTAAAAGTGAGTTGTGCAAAATCATGCAGTTAATTGCCACCCGGGGGCAATTACCCGCAAGGTTCGGTGAGGAGAGTGATACGGGTATGTGGACAAGTAATTTAAAGATTTTTTGATGTTTGTTTTTATTGTTTTTTAAGATTTTGTACAACTCACTAGTGATTTGTGCAAGACCATATGATTCCGGGTGGATTCTGGTATCATCCAATAAATCGATAAACTGGCTCAGCATTTCCACTTCGACGAACATGTAAGAACCCGACAGCATTCACAAACACATTTTTACCAAGACTGTGGCTTAATAAGTCTTTTCTGGTATATATTGAACTAGCTCTCACTAAGGACCTCTGCAATGAAGCAGCTTTTCTGGGCCCGAGCCCAGAAATGAACTGTAGCGGAGTGATGACGTATAGTCTACACCCGGGTCACGAACCCGATTAGTAAACAATACTAATACTTAAGCCCACCACGTATGGGCCGCATGGCGATAACTGGACTACCAGTTATGCGGCTTGGACCTACAAGGCCCAAGCCCAAAGTTATTTTTGGAATGGATATGGAGTATCTCCTAAATAAAGGGGATATATACCAAATATCCGATGTCGGCGAATGCGCCGAGGAGTAGGGAACACGAAACCTACTAGGGTTTCATGTGTATATAAAGGGCACCTAGGCCCTCGGTAAAGGTACGATCGACTAAAAACCCTAACTCTTCACTAAACCCTAAACTTCGATTACTTACTCTCACGCCGGAGGATAATCGGGGGAGACAATCCCTCGATAAGCCTAACGGTGTTTGCTATTTTTCTTAGTGCGCAGGTTCCATCAAGCATTAAGATCTAATTGGTACGAGAAAAGGAGTCTTAACAAGGAACGCCCAACTTTTGTATCAACAAGTGGCGCCATCCGTGGGACCCTACACTAAGAATCTTACCAAGAACTAGAATGACGAAACACGGAAGTCACAAGAGTCCACATGGGAAGAAAGCGCATGATGACCCACTAGGGAAGAAGCATCAAACGGATGCGCCCCCTAAGCAGGCCCCTGGGACAACCAGCACGCCTAGAAGCTTAGGAGCGTACTCAGATCTGGTCTTTCCTACAGTGGAATCACTTACCGGGACTACCCCCGCTATTACAACAAGTACTAACGCGGTAGAACTGGAGCGCACTCCTCTTACCATGCCAGAGGTGAACTTCACTGAACCTCTCAATGCGCCTATCCGAAACAAGGATCCAGCCTTGGAAACAGACTCCATCGCGCTAGAAGGAGTCACTTCCGAATTGGCGCCAAGCGACTTTGTATCTCAAAACTACGAAGCCTTGGCTGCGCTCATGCGAGAGGAGGCAAAGAAGAGGTCAAGCCAAAGTCTGCACGCCAGACTCAACTTTGACCCTGAGCATGAGGTGTCCCCACCGCGCTACCGAAAGGAAAGGCGCGAGAAGGATAGCCGCAAACAACCAGTGTTTACCAGGATTGGAAGGAGGGTTATGGATGATGAAGCAGCCGATCTTCAACATCCGGAGGAGCCTGAAGAGGGGGAACGGCGCGCCAATATCCACGCTAGGCTTGGCAGTCGCAGGATTCAGGATAGGCTTGGGCGACGGTGTTCCCTAAGTGAAAGCCCTTCAAGCTCTGATTCTGATGATAGTCGGCGCAAGCGCCGCAGAGGAACAAGCTCAGATTCTGATAATAGTCGGCGCAAGCATCGCAAAAGGGTGCGCTCATCCTCAAGTGATTCCTCGGACAACGAGGACAAAGAAACTGGACACTGGAAATCAAGAGGAAAATATCGCGACCAGGAAGACGAAGACATGTCTCTTCCCTGGCGTCGCCAAAAGGTTGATGCGTTCACTAGACGCATCAGCGATTTTTCGGAGAATAAGAAAAGGCGCATGCCTGCTAACGTCAAAACATATGATGGGACAGGTGATCCTGATGATCACCTAAAAATTTTCGAATCAGCAGCCACTATCGAAAATTGGCCACAACCTGTGTGGTGCCATATGTTCAACTCTACATTAGTAGGAAATGCGCGCAAACTGGTTTAGCAAGCTTCCACGTAGAAGCATCGGTGGGTTTGAAGAGTTGCGCAAGGCGTTTCGCTTAAACTTCACTCAAAGGAAGAAGTGCGCCAAAAACCCTGTCGAACTCGCTAGGGTTAAACAGCGACAAGGGGAATCCACAAGCGCTTTCATGGAACGCTTTAAGGACGAATGCATGCAAGTCAAGGCGTGTCCAGAGATACTAAAAATATCGGGTTTTATGAATGCAATCAATAACCCAGATTTGATAAAAAAGTTAAACGATAAGGTTCCCCTAACTTTTGACGAACTCATGAAGCGCACGAGGTCTTTCGTCCAAGGAGAAGCAGCCGCCGCGGATAGCAAGAAAGGCTACTCGAACCATAGGCCACAAGAAGAGTCAAGGAGACAATCCAATGACCAGAGTGGCAATCGTAATAAGAGTTACCGCACCCAAGGCGGTGGAAGGGGAAACGACAAGTACACCCCATTAACAAAATCTCCAAAGGAGATATTCGCGACGGAAGGGGCGAACTTCCCGAAACCACCACCAATGCGCACCTCAGAGGATCGGCGCATAGGGAATGGTTATTGCGAATACCATGGACAGAAAGGTCACACAACCAACGAGTGCGTCCAACTGCGCCAATTGATTGACAAATTGGTAAAGGAAGGAAAGATGGACCACCTCGTAAAAAAACATCAGAGAAGGGAAAGACAAACCAAAACCAGGGGCCAAGAAAGAGACATCAAAAGAAAAGGCAGATATCATCTACATGATACAGCCATGGCAGCGCGCGACAAGACAGAAAGTCAGTCAACGGTTTTCTAAAGGAAATGAAATTTCTTTCCCCTCCCTGACTGCGAACAACGCAGTAGTGGATCCACTTACCATTGAAATACATACGGGGGGTCACGACATCCGTCGCATGTATGTAGATGGAGGTGCATCCGCTGATATCATATATGAAAACTGTTTCAAGAAGCTACGACCTGAGATACAGAATCAGTTGATCCCAGCCACAACGTCGCTCACTGGCTTCACAGGGGAGAAGATATGGCCCATGGGGCAATTACGTCTATTTGTAGAAGTTGGTGACAAACCACACTCTACAGTCACCTGGATGAACTTCATGGTAATCAGATCCCCCTCTCCGTACAACGGCATTATCGGGAGACCTGGAATATCATCTATCCGCGCCGTGCCATCCACAGCGCACGAAATGCTCAAGTTCCCAGTGGAAGGAGGTATTGTCACTCTTTACAATACCACCATACCACCCAAAGAATGCAACGCAGTGACAAATGACGTAGGCGATGTTCCAGAACAGCGCGCAACCAAAGTCCCAAACCTAAAGGTCGCCATTCACCCTGACTACCTGGATCAACAGGTATCTATTGGCGGGTCTCTGTCTGACAAAGGCAAATCAGCTATATGCGCACTCCTGCAAAATAACTTAGATATTTTTGCATGGGAACCAAAGCATATGACAGGAGTGCCACGCTCCATCACGGAACACAAGCTGCAAATCCGACAAGGATATCCTCCAATACGACAGAAAAAGCGCGGACAAGCTCCAGACCGCGCAAAAGCCATCCTGGAAGAAGTACACAAACTAGTAGACGCAGGCATCATGCGGGAAGTCTACTACCATGACTGGCTCTCTAACCCAGTAATGGTAAAGAAGAGCGATGGCAGTTGGAGAATGTGCGTAGATTTTACAGACCTCAATAAAGCATGTCCACAGGACTGCTACCCGCTACCGGAGATAGACTGGAAGATCGAATCTCTGTGCGGATATCCCTTCAAATGCTTCCTGGACGCATACAAGGGATACCACCAAATTCAAATGGCGGAGGAAGATGAAGAAAAAATGGCCTTCCACACAAGTCAAGGGGTCTACTGCTATACAAAGATGCCCTTTGGCCTAAAGAACGCAGGAGCAACATACCAACGATTGGTAGACACTGCGTTCGAGAAACAAGTAGGCCGCAACTTGGAAGTATACGTCGATGATCTCGTCATCAAAAGCCATACAGAGGAAGAACTAGTGCGCGACATGGAGGAAACGTTCAAAACACTGCGGAGAATCAACATGAAATTGAACCCCAAGAAGTGTACATTTGGCGCTACAGAAGGCATGTTTCTCGGGTATCTGATAGAACCCGATGGGATCAAGCCTTGCCCAGAGAAAACCCAAGCAGTCATTGACCTCCCCTCACCGCGCACACTGAAGGAGGTTCAGTCACTAAACGGCAAGCTAGCCGGACTGAACCGATTCTTATCCAAATCAGCGGACAAGTCACTTCCCCTATTCAAAACACTCAAGAAGTGCACAAAAAAGGGAGACTTCAGATGGACCGCGGAAGCAGAAGAAGCCTTCCAACAGCTCAAACAACACATAGCAGCGCTCCCAAAGCTTGTTGCGCCCCGACCAGGGGAAGAGCTGATCATGTACCTATCTGCGACTCAGGGAGCAGTCAGCGCAGTGCTACTGACAGACAGGAACTCCGTCCAGACACCCATCTATTTTGTTAGTAAGGCGCTCAAGAAGACAGAGATTAACTACACTGCAAACAATAGCTGTTATCACAGACCAACCCATCAAACAAGTTATCTCGAGACCCGACGCATCGGGACGCCTACAAAAATGGAGTGTGTTACTGGGTGAGCATAACATATCATACAGACCGCGCACTGCAATCAAAGGGCAGATATTGGCCGACTTCATCATTGAGAAGCCAGATACTGACACTACACCTGCGACAAGCAAGGGGGAACTTCAAGAACCATGGATTCTATTCACTGATGGATCCTCATGCGTAGATGGATCAGGAGGTGGTCTTATTCTCACTAACCCAGAAGGAGACGAATTCACCTACGCACTGCGTTTTGAATTCACAGCCACGAACAACGAGGCAGAATACGAAGCACTCCTGGCTGGGCTACGCATCGCAACTCAAATGGGTGCACGCAACCTAGAAGCGAACGTCGATTCACGGCTAGTTGCTAACCACGTGTTAGGCGAATATGTAGCAAAAGAGGAACACATGATCCAATACCTCAAAAAAACCAAATCTCTGATCCAGAACTTCGATAGGTTTACCATCAAGCAGGTTCCCAGGGGTGAAAACAGGAAAGCAGATGCGCTGAGCAAGATTGCATCCACTAGTTTTGCACATTTATCAAAACAAGTATTGGTGGAAACCTTGAAAAACAAGTCAATCGTAGAGATGGAAATATCCACGGTGATAGAAGAAGAAGGCCCTACGTGGATGACACCAATCATTGACTTCATTAGCAAGGGCATACTCCCCCAAGAACAGAAGGAAGCTCGAAGAATCCGGCGCACAGCGCAGCGATTCGAGCTTAGAGATGACGTCTTATATAGACGCTCATTCCTACAACCATGGCTTAGGTGCGTTGGACCTCTCCAGGTAGACTATGTACTTCGAGAAATCCACGCAGGCTCATGCAGCATGCACTCAGGACCACAGTCCATTGTAGCGCGCGCCCTAAGGTCTGGATACTATTGGCCAACTATGCACCGTGACGCACGAGATTTGGTACGGAAGTGCAGTGATTGCCAAGTTCACAGACCCATTCCACGCCGACCACAGCATGAACTAACGCCTATTACATCGCCATGGCCATTCCACAAATGGGGTATCGACATCGCTGGACCTTTCCCTATTGCCGCAGGTGGATTGAAATTCCTTATTGTAGCAATAGACTACTTTACTAAGTGGATCGAAGCAAAGGCAGTAGCGACCATAACAGGTAACCAGATAAAACGATTCGTGTGGGACAACATAGTATGTCGCTTTGGATTACCTGGTGAAATTATCTCAGATAACGGAAAACAATTCTGTGATAACCCGTTCAAAGATTGGTGCGAACAGCTGAACATCACGCAACACTTTGCATCAGTAACTCATCCACAAACCAATGGTCTGGTTGAACGCGCAAATAGAAGCCTAGGTGAAGGAATTAAAGCGCGCCTGGACAGACACAAAGGAAGATGGGTAGAAGAACTATCACATGTTCTTTGGGCGCACCGAACAACCATCAAGGTTAGCAACGGGGACACTCCCTTCTCTTTGGTCTATGGGACAGAAGCTGTAATACCAGCTGAAATTGGAATGCCAACCATCCGTACTGCGGAAGTTAACGCGGCAACCAATGATGATGAGCGGCGCATAGACTTAGATCTATTGGAAGAGCGACGTGAACGCGCAGCAATACGCGAAGAGAAAGCCAAGTCAAGAATGAAAGGATACTATGATGCCAAAGTACGCAGCACTTCATTCAGACCAGGTGACTTCGTATACCGCGAAAACGACTCAAGCCGCGCAGAAGACACTGGTAAGCTAGGACCAAAGTGGGAAGGACCTTACGAGGTCATAGAAGCACTTGGCAATGGAGCGTACAAGCTACGCGACAAGGACGGACACGAGCTACAGCGAACGTGGAACGTCCGCAACCTTAAACGGTGCTATCTTTAAAGCAGGCTACGGCCCAACATGGACACACGCACTTTAGAAAGTGCCCCCTTTTTTAAAAACTTGCAAGTATTAATAAAACGTTATGGTTTCTAGCTAACTCCATAACACATTTAACTCTATTGTTTGCATCTTTCATTATCGTGTTTCAATATTGTTATAATCTTGCCTACATGGCGTGCATGCACACACTAAGACCCACGATGGCAGAAAGGATGAGTAAACCTAATAAACAACTCGTTGAGTAAGAGGGTTGCAAACCCATCAACTTTGGATCACGAATCCTTGTTAAACACCTTGCGCTCAAGACGTTGGCGCAAGTTCCTTACGCACCCCACGACGGATGCGCACAAGGGCACACTGTGCGCGTTTAACAACTCAGGAAATCAAGACTCTTGATTCCTTAAAGTAAAATACGACAAGTAAACTTACAAAAATACATAGACGACTATGATTCCCTTCTTTTAATTAAGTTGGAAAAATTCAATACACGACTACGGTCCTTATTTAAGGAAGTTCATACATAATTATGATTCTTCTTTTCTAAGCACGCTTAGACACTCAAAGATATCTTCACGCAAGGATACATAAGTCATATAAGAACTACGAGTTCAAAAAGCATAAGTATTTAGAAGTTGTAAAAACACTAAGTACAAAAGCAACCTTTTATATATAGAATACGTTTCTACAAAAGACTTATACAAAAAAGCTAAATGCTATATGTACGCCCTAGCTGGCTGGAGCCCCCACTCAAAGCCGTTTCCTTTGCATCCTCGAGTCGCTTCAACAACTCTGCATCGTCAAGGGAAACTGTGGCCACGGAAACAGGCACACCGTCGGATCTAGGCAGATGCGCAGCGCCTATGCCGCACAGGGTGGCCTTCCCTTTCACGCCTTTCTTTCTTGCGACCCTGGAAACATGAGCATTTAGCGACCTTTGCAAAGAAATCTCTTTCTCAATACGGAAAGGATTCAGAATGTCACGAGGCTGAGCAAAAATGGGTACCTTCAACTGCGCTACATCAGGCTTCAAGTAGAAGTCCACTTGCTGATCCGCACCATCCTGCAGATGCCTGGGAAGAGTGAGCCCCGCCATGATCACGCTGATAGGCTGATCCTGATCACGCTCCAAACGAGCGATATGCGGAAGCTCAAGCTTTTTTAGCTCTTCCATGGCAGCAACAAGCTCAGCTCGGGCATCCGCCTTGTACCCAGGGACCTCCGCAAGCGGCACGGTCAACAACTTGGCCTCAGCAAGCTTTTTTGCGGCCAAGGTCTCACCATGCGCAATAGCGCACTCCACAACCTTTCCAAAGGACGTGGTGACCTCGGGATGCTCCAGCGTACACATGGCGGCCAGGCGAAGACCATGACTGATCAACCACCTACGAAATAACACAAGTGTTAACAAAAAAGAGGATCTAAAATATATACAAGTTATAAAGAGATAAAAGCAGCATGTACCTGCGCTCAGCTACGGACTGAACCATATGGGGGTATAGCTCCTCATCATATTCGATGCTGAGCCTGCGGAGCTTCTCTTCTTGCATCTTCAGCGCAAGCTCCACCCGGCTACGGAACTCCTCAATGTTGGCAAAGTGCTTGCTCCTATTCTGTTGCAAGTACTTCAGCGCCCATAAAGAGTTACGCCTTTGAAGGTCCGCAGCAGCACGCTCCTGCTCTAGCTCAGCCATCACCAAGAGCTTCCCCTCAGCCAATCTTTGCGCAGACGCTTCTGCGCGCTCCAGTTTAGCCTTGGAGCTCAGCTGCTCAGCTTTAGAGCTTGCTAATTCAGCCTGCACAGACGCTAACTGTGCCTGCAGTCTGGAAACTTCCTCGTCCTGGCGCACCCTGGCTTGCACCACCAGCTCGGACTGGCGCACAGCAATGGAGGCCAGCTCCTCCATCGTAGAGTCAAACGAACATGACTCCCCTCCAATATCCCTTGGTGAAGGCGCCCTATCCAAAGAGGGAGTCACCTTGGGTGGCGCACTTCCATCTAAGACGCCAGCATCCTCCACATGCTGTTCACTGCACGAAAGATCAAGAAGCAAGGTTAGCGCACGAATAACAGTCAAGCATACGCAAAATCCTAAGGGATTGCTAAAAAATACTTACACGGGGGGAGGAGACGAGGACACGTCCTTCTCAATCTCAGTCGTGGACGTACCTCCACCAGACTTCTCAGCATCCGCACTGAAGACACGAAGAAACAAAGTTAAAATAAAGTATAACTTAACAAAAGTTCATAACTAATAACTAAGATACTTACTTCATCTGCACTTCAGTAAAAGATGGGCTTTTCTCAGCCTCAGTGCGCGGCCTCTTGGAAGAACTTTCACCACCACTACCAAGCGCCCTCTTGCGCGTCAGTTGGGAGCACTCCTCCATCTCACTGTCAGTCTCCTCTAAATGAATAAGCGTTTTGCTGGGAGGAGACTGCGCAGTGTCAGGACCCTGCTGCACAGGAGGAGCCACCCCCTGCAACGGCTCAGCTACCACCACATCAGGGGAGCCCTCAGACTCTGGGATAACCAAGTCCACGACGCGCCCTGCCGTCGCCTCCAGAATGGTCTGCTCACCCTCCCTCAGAGGACGCACCCCCACTGCCACGGAACGCGGTGTCTCCAGGTTAACGACCGCAAAAAGATCCATCTCTGCGCATAAAGTAGACAAAGAGAAGCAAGTTACATAAAGTATGGAAAACGAAGAAACGCTTACATTAATAACGACAGTAAGGAGCACCCACCCGTGCCATCCGCATCCAACAATGTGGGAACCTCTGTCTCATACTCGAAGTAGTTGCGACTGATGCCCATATGCACCAGGAACGCTTCCGGATATGGCTTGATGGGAAGGCGGTTCTCATCAATGATCGCCGCATGATCCGCGTTATACCACGTCTCGGGGGGGGGCGCTCATCCTTGGGCAGAGTGGCACGGGTGTAAAATTGAAAATTGGAAGGAAAAACGGCGGCGTCAACCCAAAAGAATTTCTCCCTCCAGTCCTTGAGTTTATCTACCTTCTGCACATAGCATTGTAACTTGCCTACGCGCTTAGAGAAGGTAACCCACCCATTTGACCACGTTGCGTGATAGAACGCGCGGAATAATTGGAGGGTCGGGTGAATCGCTAACAAGCGACAGTTTACCTCAAAATTGGCGATCTTCCCAGCACCAATACAGTGCAATTGTGAGATGTGGAGCTCGTAATAATTAAGTATATCACTCAGCAGCACGGAAATGGGTACGCGCTGATTCGCCCACTCGAAAAAGCGCGTATATAGCCCCACCTTCCCTGCGGGGAAATCCGCGATGGTGTCATTTGGACCTGGCACCTCTGGGTGCAGATCAAAAGGGATAAAGTAATCCGAGGTGAACTGATTCAGTTCATCTTCGGTTATATTAGAAGTGAAATCATGAAGTTGCAACACCATTTTGTGTTTCAAACTGTGCGCACGCGCTATTACCTTCGAATTATCGTTTTTGATAGCAGATTCGAGGGTGTAAAAATGGTGGAAGTGTGATTTTTTAACTGTGGATACCACAGCGAATGGAGGCGGTAGTTTATATAGTTTTCCCACAACCACAGATGATTGACACGTGTATCCCACTAACTCAAATCGTGTGGCTGGGAGATGTGACGGTACAGGACAAGTGGATAGCCTCTCCATTTCCCAAGGTACCCGAATTGCACTTTTTTAGACTAGATACATCATACGTGTGTTTTTGGCGGTATATTCTTGAAATCTTCCCGCGTACGCGTAGGGAATAATTTCGACACGACTTTAGTCTAGCATCCGCAGGTTTTACCCTACGCACACTAGACTGGGGGGACATGATGACGTATAGTCTACACCCGGGTCACGAACCCGATTAGTAAACAATACTAATACTTAAGCCCACCACGTATGGGCCGCATGGCGATAACTGGACTACCAGTTATGCGGCTTGGACCTACAAGGCCCAAGCCCAAAGTTATTTTTGGAATGGATATGGAGTATCTCCTAAATAAAGGGGATATATACCAAATATCCGATGTCGGCGAATGCGCCGAGGAGTAGGGAACACGAAACCTACTAGGGTTTCATGTGTATATAAAGGGCACCTAGGCCCTCGGTAAAGGTACGATCGACTAAAAACCCTAACTCTTCACTAAACCCTAAACTTCGATTACTTACTCTCACGCCGGAGGATAATCGGGGGAGACAATCCCTCGATAAGCCTAACGGTGTTTGCTCTTTTTCTTAGTGCGCAGGTTCCATCAAGCATTAAGATCTAATCGGTACGAGAAAAGGAGTCTTAACAAGGAACGCCCAACTTTTGTATCAACACGGAGCAAATAACCACTCATGGCTTATAGCTAAATTTATATCCAGGCCAACTTGGTTAGTTGCATCAACCATAATTTGTTCAACCATACCATATTTTTCATCAGGTGTGAGAAAGCTTTCTAAAGGACTAAGTTTCCAAGATAATATTTCTCTTGATGGTCCACAAAGGGTAGCAGCCATTGCTAATGGATTTTGAAGATAACGTCCAAGGGCCACAGCTCGCTTCACAGTGCCAGATTGTGGCTGAAGCTGGTCCGACGATATACGAGAATTTTCATACAAGCGTGGGAGAGTCTCATCACCATATACAACCCCTATATCCTCCATATCCTGGCCAACATCTCTAGGATTTTCTTCTACCATCTTGAAAAGTATCTCGTATATATCATCCTTCAGCCGATCACAGTTCAGATTCACAGCTCCAAGAACAACAACGTTAGGTTGATGATCCGTAATGAACTTCTTGAGACGTTGTTGATCATTCTTTTTCCTCTGCTGGTCATTAGCACTTTGACCATTGATGCTTATAGCACCAGCATATAGCACGTCAACCACTTCTCCATATGAGTCCAGCATCACAAATGTTGTTGCGGGATTACCAGAGCCCCAACAGCACGCCATAACTCTTGATGCAGCTTCATAATCATCCAATGAGTTATCATTTTCCTTTTTCTGATTCTGATAAGGAGCAACATAAACTTTGTCCCATAATAACTTCCCATATTCCATAAGTAACCAATTTTTGGCTCTACTTGTCAGCAATGCTCTTGCCTCTTTAGCCATAGAAGGTAAAAGTAAACCATCAAAGGCGTCTTTTATTATCTGTTTTCTTTGTTCATTCCACAATTGAGCAGATTTACTCACGCCATCACTAAGATAATATTCATGAGCATCACTTATTAATTTATCATGGTCATTTGCTGGAAGCTTTACAAAGACTTCGATAAGCTTTTCCTCGGCTTTTTGAATAACAAGCCATTGTGCATCATCAAATCTTATCAACGGTTTGTCTTTCAACCACTTGATACCCGCAAACTCATGATTTGCATCTATGGACACCCTACCATCAGCAGTGGGCCTCGTTGACACCACCGCATGATCCATGAATATAAGGTGTTTGATGATATGCCTAACTCAAATTAGTTATACTATTTGGGATTGTTCGTCGAAAGTGTAATTAAGCGTGTTTTATGAGATATATTGTTTGGATTTGCTTTTGCTGTTACGAGACACAATAGTTAGTTAATTGTAATTGCTTATCTGTGAGCAGAAGCATAAAATATCAAAATAAGCAGTTTGAATCAGACGAGGAGTTTGAAATAAGCAATACCAAACAACCCCGTTATACAACAGTGGGGTATATTTGACAGTGCTGTTTATATAGTTTTTGAAACGATGTTCCAAATTGTAAAGAGAAAAATGTTGAAGCTATCTTACATCCTTTGATACGTGCAGCTGCTAAAGCTGGTTAGGCTATTCATCTGGTTATTTCCACTAATCCTAAGTATTAGTTCATGTTCAGCTTATCGTTTTATTGCTGCAATACACATTTGGTCATCAATCAGGAACTAACTATGATCGTCCAAGAGTTCTACCTAGAGGATTTCTAATTAGGACACAGAGCTATACTAATATTGACTTTTGGTTTCAAAACTAACTTGGGTGAAGGGACGAGATCCATTAGGCCGTCTGCGTTTTTTTGCTATTTTTTGCTGTCGGGTGGGATCGTTATGAAAGGTACTCGGGTTTTGCAGGTTGGGTTGTCGTTTTATAGTGATGCGTATGTGTTTAAAGGGTGTGGTAAAGTGGTGATTGCTCCTGGTCAGGGGAATGCTAATGTCAAATGTGATCTTGAGGAGGATAAAATTAGAGGGGTGTGGCTTTGATGAATTTGTTGTTTGTTGGGCATTCAGTTGCATGTGGTGTTAAAATTGTGTTTTGTGATAATGGGATTACTGAATCGTAACAAGGCGAGGACAGGTGAGCTTCCGATGACGTCTCAAATTGAGTCAGATCATATGCTAATGCGCCCATCTCCCGTATAGGTTTAACAAAGGTCATTTACATAGAATGTCGTGTGCTAAGCTTTGCATGCTAGTTAGCTTATCTGTAGGAGAAAACAATTTATGCACCGGTGGTCATTACCTTGTGCTTTTCCCCTCTAATACGGTTTAGAAACAAAGCATGACTGTACTGTCTATATCGTTTTGTGTGGATGTTTCAAGCGAGAAATGATAAGCTATCTTACGTTCTTACTATGTCAAAAGCAGCACAGTTAGTGTAATTCTATCAATTTAGAACGTTGTGTCTCACTAGGTCCATGTTCTCCTAATTTACACATGCCTTGTATGTGGTTAGTTTCTTCTTTCCTGTGTATCCTGCAACATGTTAATAAACTTTAGCAGGACTAATCTAAAGATCAACGGCTTCATCTTTGTTAGTGTAAGTTGAAGACCTGCAGGAATACTTGACTTGCAAGCCGCCTATCATGGGGTGCATGGTGCCTTTCACAAAATGATTTTCAGGTGCCATGCCTAGCCCTATAATTAGTCACGTATTTCACAGGCTTACTTGACTTGCTTCTAATTTGCTAGAAGCTTGATATGATATATTGGGCCATGTATAAATGAATCATTTTTTTTGGTATCAGGAGAATGGTTAGCCCAGTGGACATGCATCACTATTTTTTTAGCAATTCACAATTGTTACCTTTTTTATGTTTTGTACATAAAAAATAAATAAATAAATAAATAAATTAAAAAATATATATATATGTTTTACCGAATTATAGCCAACACTTGGCGAGCTAGAACTCTCAACCTCTTGGTTGTAGAGCACCTCAGAATCTCACGGATACCATCGGACTAGAAGCCTGCTGGTTAGCGAACACTTAGTTTCGTTATTTCTTAAAGACTTGACTTAATATGATGAGAAAGTGTTATGAAACTTTGGTGTTGGCTGTTTGCGATTGAGGATACTAAGCTTGATATTCACTTTGATTATTCATTCTTGCTTTCATTTGAAAATAAAAAGATACAGAATAGAAAACCTGTCAACAGGCCATCTTGTATAGAGATAGTAGCTGACATTTAAGTTCAATTATGCTATCTTGAGCTTGGAAAACCATATGAGCCGTGACAATCCTATCTAGTATGCTGTTTTGAATTCATTATAGAAAATTCAGCAAGTAGCACACTCATAAATGTGGTATTAGTTATGCAAAGGAGTTCGTTAATTTAGTTTCTGAAAAGTAACAAATTTGACCTCAAAATTCAAAACTTTTAGCAAAGATAAGGACCTTACTGCCAGTTCATAAAAAAAAGAAAAAGATAAGGACTTACTTTAGAGGTCAAAGGGCTGATCAGTAAAGACCAGAATGTATTGTATCTAACTATCTATGTCATCCTTTTCTAGTTTAGTTATTAGTTAAGGTTAACCTTAACGAGCACTAAACTTAGATATACGTTTGAGCTTCAGGCTTTACATGAAATCTTTCAAGTTTATTGCATTTGAAAACTACTAGCTTTGACCTCACAGGTCAACTTTCCGGGAAAAGGAAGACGCTGATGATTGTGATCAAAGGGGCTAACTTTTAACTACATGAATGTCAAAACTATGATTAGCATTTTCTAGCATGTTATCCTTGTTATATGATGTTTACTTTATGCATTTGAGAAGTACTAGATTTGACTTTAAGTCAAAAAGTCAAACATCAGATGTGCAAATATGTAAACTTTGTAAACACTGAAATTTACCATGTTTGACCTCGAAAGTCAAATTTACATCAATAACCACAAATTCTGGTTCTTCTTTTTCAGTGGAATGATATGGCAAATGTACCATTCTCTTTGGAGGTAATTCATGCATTGCAACTCCACAACACCATGATGGTAATCATCCATACCATTTGATGCTATTAGACAGTAAAATCGAGCCATGAATATAAGACATAAATATGCATATATTGTCTAAAATGTCAAATTTAGCATGAGAAACATAGAACTTAAGTACTAGGATAAACTATCATCAAATGTACTAACACAAGCCAAATAGAAATTGCAAACAAACAAAAAAAATCATAGCATCCAAAGAAGATATCACATAATGCTGCAACCGGTCATCCCTTCATGATAATTACCATACGGGTCATGCTCTTGATAAGGATTCGATGGCACATAGGTTGCTGGTGGCAGAGGATTTTGGAGGGCAAGTGTGTTATTGTAGGAAGAGGGGTATTCAATTTGAGGAGCTGCAATCCTTTGCATACCATAAGGATGGTATTGATCATTGGTTCCATAATAAGGATGGTCAGGCAGTAACCTGTACGCATCCCTATAAGATAGCAGTGGCATGTTATAGCCGCCACCATATGAACCATAGTTGTATGAAGGAGCATAACAAGTATGGTTTTGGTATCTTAGATGTGGATGTTTACCATTAACACCAACGAGCTTTGCATGCGCACCTGCAGCCATAACTTGTTTTAATATTATACTTGGATCAACTTCTCCTGCTATTCTGAAAAGCATATTTTCTTCATCCCAATTAAATGAATAAACTCCTGTAAGATGATATAATAAAAAGATATAATAACCATATATGCGAAAAACAAAATACAATGTTGAGGAATGACAAAGATAAATGGTTTTATATATACGGAAAACATATGGCGTTATTTTTAGTTGAAGAAATTTGGGTGAATATCGGCATAAAATCTGGAAAAACTGCTAATGTAGGAGCTGTATGGGGTATTGGGGTTTGCTTAGTGAAACTGCTTATATTGGGGCTGTTAGGGATTATCAAAGCTGCTTATTGATACTGCCTATATAGGGGCTGTCTGGCATTGGTTCTTAATATAAGGGTTGCCGAAAATTGTATCATGACTCTAGCATAAAGGTTTATTTGTGATGATTTATATAAAGGGAATAGGGGAAAAAGTGATCTTGGCACCTGAAAATCATTTTGTGAAAGGCACCATGAACCCCATGGTAGGCGGCTTGCAAGTCAAGTATTCCTGCAGGTCTGCAATTTACACTAACAAAGATGAATTCATTCATCCTTAGACTAGTCCTGCTAAAGTTTATTAACATGTTGCAGGACACAGAGGAACATGGACCTACATAGTGAGACACGACGTTCTGAATTGATAGAATTACACCAACTATATGCTGCTTTTGACATAGTAAGAATGTAAGATAGCTCTTCATTTCTCGCTTGAAAAATTGAAACATTCACACAAAACGATATAAACAGTAGTACAGTACAATCATACTCCGTTTATAAACAATATTAGACTGGAAAAGCACAAGGTAATGACCGCCGGTGCATAATTTGTTTACACCTACATAATTAAGCTAACTAGCATACAAAGCTTAGCACGCAACATTCTATGTAAATGACCTTTGTTAAAACTTTACAGTATCAATTTCATCATTTAAATGGCATTTGTTACAGTATCACTATATATGTTAAAGACACATCAAAACAAAATCCTCAATTCTTACAAGATCAAAGATAGTTCAGCAAAACATTATAAGTAGGGCTTGAGAGGAAGAGGGTGCATCAGCATATGATCAGACTCAATAATCCCATTATCACAAAACACAGTATCAGCACCACAATCGAATGCCCAACAAACAACAAATTCATCAATGCCACACCCCTCATCAAGATCACTTTTGACATCAGCATTCCCCTGACCAGGCCAGGAGCAATCACCACTTTACCACACCCTTTAAACGCATACGCATCACTATAAAACGACAACCCAACCTGTAAAACCCGAGTACCTTTCATAACAATCGCACCAGACAGCAAATAATGGAAAGATAAAAACAAGCATCAGCACAAACTAGAGTCAAACCTCCTAACAAACTATGCTCAAGCTCAGCTAAACCAACAACACCTTTCCCATTCATCAAATACAACACCTGCAAAAACAAACAAGAAATGCTCCGGCATTGCAATGGGATCATATCACATAAACAATGTTGTGATAACGAAATAAGTTCTACAATGTAAGCATCTGAATCCCCGTCATGAATATCACTAGCTTCACTGCAATGCGAAAAGAAGAATATGAGCCATTGGAATTAAGAAACAAAATCATTTAAAGATTGGCAGCATAAAGCACATGAAGCTTAACTAGCTAGGCTTTTCATGCAACTTGGACCATGTGAAAAACTAGAAGAATATAATCACAATAACAGAACTCTTGAAGCTTTTGTTTATTAGTTAATGCGATGCACACATCAATATTCCGGAACCATATCAATTCTATTCTTCTACTGAGACTCAAACTCCCACTCACTCCACTTTTTAATAAGGAAAAAAACATGTAAACATCGACAAATACCTTGAGAGCAACAATATTTCATACCTTTATATACCGGTTCCCATCAAAGAATTGATTCCATCTTTAACGCTTAAAGCATTTTCAAGTCAACTAATTCTGTGCGGCTATTAGGATCATTTGGTGAAAGCCATCAATATTTACAGTAAATATATGCCGGTACCAAAAAGATGATATTGCTATCCTATCTACAACACCTTACATTCGATATAGTAATAAACAGCAGAGATAGGAACTGCAGTATAAAATGATAACATACAATATTTATATATTGTATTGTATGAAGGATAACAGTTTCTTGTTGGTCAAAGACTACAGTATAAGATGATGGAAGAACATCACATAAAAGTCTGGATCCGTTCCTCCACCCCAAGTTAGTTTTGAAACCAAAAGTCAATATTAGTATAGCTCTGTGTCCTAATTAAAAATCCTCTCAGCAGAACTCTTGGACGATCATAGTTAGCTCCTGATTGATGACCAAATGTGTATTGCAGCAATAAAACAATAAGTTGAACATTAACTGATACTTAGGATTAGTGGAAATAACCGGATGAATGGTCAAACCAGCTTTAGCAGCTGCCATGTATCAAAGGTCCATGATATGATGAGGAGATAGCAATGTCAACAAACAAAAATGGTTCGTTCGGTGGCTAGATACTTTGGCCTATGTAAAAGTGTTCTACGTACCTGACTTGGTGAAACATAACAATCTGAATAAAGAACAAGTCTTTGACAAAATCATACAGTCTATGCTTCTTAATTTTGACATAGTAAGAATGCAAGATAGCTTCAATTCAACATTTCTCTCTTTACAATTTGGAACATCATTTCAAAATCTATATAAATAGTACTCTCATGCTCCAGTACCAAACACAAGTTAATGAAATTGCTGTATAACTGAAATAACAGGTAATTAAGTGCAGTTTTCCATGAGTCAATATATAAGGCGTTATTCAATTTCTGTGTTGTTTTATTATGAGAAAGATTACAAGTTTGTTTATAAAAATCCGTAGATTGTTTGTATTAGGCTCTAATGGGAAAGCTCTTCTCACTATCCAATTATGTCATGGCAATTCAGTTGCTATATCCTCAAAATTTCTGCATATGAATATATAACTATGAACTACAAAAGAGATGCTCATTTCTATTTTGTAAACAACTAGCATCAAGTCACATAATATTTTTCTAGAAGATTTCGAGTTTTGCAAGTGAAGGGTAAGTATAGCGAGCCTAATGGTGTGGGTTGGAATCTGCATATCAATAGCTAGCATTCTTGCCATGGCTCCTGATTTTCTGTATGGTTTTCGAAATAGAAAATTTTGGTTTCCATGTAAACAATTTTCACTCAATTCTAGCTGCTTCTATCACTGTGATCACAGTCGCAAAGACCAGGTTGGGGGGATCAAGTAGCCAATATGTGCATATATAATGATATCCAACTTAATAATGGCGTGTATAGACAACAAGTCACTTTCGGAAACCCTCAAAAAACATCCAATTTAGCAAGAATCAAATAATAATTAGAATCGCAGACCCTCAAAAAACTAATTATCCAATTATCTCATTCTGTGACAGCACCATAAGCAAATCCAAACATTACCTTCGAACTGTCTTTTGTTACACTTTTATCATAAGCACTGTCAAATATACCCCACTATTGTATAACGGGGGTGTTTGGTATTGCTTATTTCAAACTCCTCATCTGCTTATTTTGATATTTTATGCTTCTGCTCACAGATAAGCAATTACAATTAACTAACTATTGTGTCTCGTAACAGCAAAAGCAAATCCAAACACTATATCTCATAAAACACGCTTAATTACACTTTCGACGAACAATCCCAAACACACACCCATAGTATAACTAATTTGAGTTAGGCATATCATCAAACACCTTATATTAACACAACAATTTTAGACTTGACATTCAATGCAGTTGGTTTCCAAACATTGATAAAAGTAAATGCAATTTTTTTCATTAATTAAACGACATTACAACAGGATCACTACTTGATTATTACTAATAAAAATTATTTTACATTTATTAATAATTCCCATGTCTACTCGGCGAACCGTGGCTCATCGTCGTAATAGGCGCACCACACTACCTCCATAAGCTTCATCAGTGACTGGCACGCGGCCTCAAAGCTTTCGGGGATAACCCAGCCGTCCGCCTTGATTACCCCACCACCACCGTCATCTGGAACAGCTTGTTTGATCCCTTCAATACTCACAAGCTTTGTGTTGACTTGAAGCAAATTTTCGCGGTTTGGCTTCACCTTAAGAATCACCCATTTTTTTCCCACTTCTATCATTTTTTGGGATTGGGACTGAACAGCAGTTGAAACCCATTTGTAGCTGAAGAAAGATTGATTGATGAGTGATGAAGCTGTTGGGGGGGGGGGGGGGGGGGGGGGTTTAAATACATGATTTGGAGGCCTCTGATTGGTTGAAACACAAACACACGGATTGAAGATTCTGACCATTGGATCAAATTTGAAATTTGATCCAATGGTTTGCATGTTTGATCCGTGTGACATGCTTTCGACCAACCAGATACAAGCTGCCATTGCTGAAAATGGGGAGAGAGAGAAGAAAAGAGGTGTTCTGTAAATAGCAATATATGAGTGATTGAAAAGAGGTGATGGGGAGAGAGAAAAGAAAAGAGGTGTTAGCAAGCTCAATCACTCATATATTGCTATTTACAGAACACATCTTTTCTTTTCTCTCTCCCCATTTTCAGCAATGGCAGCTTGTATCTGATTGGTCGAAAGCATGTCACACGGATCAAACATGCAAACCATTGGATCAAATTTCAAATTCGATCCAATGGTCAGAATCTTCAATCCGTGTGTTTGTGTTTCAACCAATCAGAGGCCTCCAAATCATGTATTTAAACCCCCCACAGCTTCATCACTCATCAATCAATCTTTCTTAAGCTACAAATGGGTTTCAACTGCTGTTCAGTCTCAATCCCAAAAAATGATACAAGTGGAAAAAAATGGGTGATTCTTAAGGTGAAGCCAAACCGCGAAAATTTGATTCAAGTCAACACAAAGCTTGTGAGTATTGAAGGGATCAAACAAGCTGTTCCAGATGACGGTGGTGGTGGGGTAACCAAGGCGGACGGCTGGGTTATCCCCGAAAGCTTTGAGGCCGCGTGCCAGCCACTGATGAAGCTTATGGAGGTAGTGTGGTGCGCCTATTACGACGATGAGCCACGGTTCGCCGAGTAGACATGGGAATTATTAGATATTATTAATAAATGTAAAATAATTTTTATTAGTAATAATCAAGTAGTGATCCTGTTGTAATGTCATTTAATTAATGAAAAAATTTGCATTTACTTTTGTCAATGTTTGGAAACCAACTGCTTTGAATGTCAAGTCTAAAATTGTTGTGTTAATATAAGGTGTTTGATGATATGCTGGGTTTTAAAAAGCGAGATGCGCGTCGATGCGATAAGGGTCAAAAAGCCGAGGCGCGATGCGCCGAGGCGAATGCGTGCGCATCACGTACCCGAGGCGACAATTTTTTTAAAAAAAATTTAAATTATATATGGTGCACAAAACACATTAATAACATATTTATACCACATTTAATGTCAAAAGATACCATGCATGTTCATTGTTCACGATTCTATATTGCCAAAATACATAAATAGTCGAAAATTAAGATCAAAAGTCTTATCGTTTATAAGGAATTGGTCAAATTGGACTCATATCTTAAAAAAAATAATAATAAATAAAATTAAAAAAAAAAAGGCCAAAAGTACATGATGCGCAAAAAAGCGCCGATGCGTGCATCAGCTGATGCGTGCCTGATGCGCGCGCATCACCTCGCATCACGTAAACGCAACGCATCAGGGTGTCTGATGCAACAGAGGCTCGCATCGCATCGCATCACGCCTGATGCGCGCTTTTTTAAACACAGATGATATGCCTAACTCAAATTAGTTATACTATGGGTGTGTGTTTGGGATTGTTCGTCGAAAGTGTAATTAAGCGTGTTTTATGAGATATAGTGTTTGGATTTGCTTTTGCTGTTACGAGACACAATAGTTAGTTAATTGTAATTGCTTATCTGTGAGCAGAAGCATAAAATATCAAAATAAGCAATTTGAATCAGATGAGGAGTTTGAAATAAGCAATACCAAACACCCCGTTATACAACAGTGGGTTATATTTGATAGTGCTTATCATAAAAGTGTAACAAAAGACAGTTCGAAAGTAGTGTTTGGATTTGCTTATGGTGCTGTCACAGAATGAGATAATTGGATAATTAGTTTTTTGAGGGTCTGCGATTCTAATTATTATTTAATTCTGCTAAATCACCTTCAATTTAGTTTCGTACGAGATTTCAAAGATCCTCTTAGATCTATACCAACAATTCATCATCGATCACAATCAAAGCAAAACAAATTAAAAAAGTAAAGTTGATCTCTTTTTGGTCCAAAGAAATAAAATTTATTTTGAAGACAATGCTTCATTAACTATCCGAATATAAAAGATAAGGAACATAACAATCGTGTTATGTCCTTTCTTCAATTCGATCAAGAACTACATACCTTTTATCATTGTTGTTGTTAAAATGAGAAGATGAAGATAAAGATCAGCTTGCGTTCTTGTGTTTTGGATCTACAAAACGGAAGAGAAGTAAGGGGAGGGGGCTGAGATGTTTATGATGAGTGAAGAAATTAGGGTTGTGATGTGTTTTAAATACCCGTATAATAGGGGTTGAATTTGGATCGGGCTTTTGTCAAAGTTACTAGGCTTGATCCGTTTTTCTGATGGGCTGATAATTAAACATCAAACGAGTTGGGTTGTGGGATGAATGGTTATAACATATTGATAGGCCTTGAAATTTTTATCCGAAAATTGCAAAGATTGGGCTTAAAGATTATACAGAATATAGTATTATGGAATGTATTTTTTAATACATTGTATGCATTTTTGGTACAATACTTTGGCAAAAGAGTAGTATTTTGGTTGTTAAAAATTTTCATGGGGTGACGTTTTTGAGAAGATCGGAAAAAACCATTATCAAAGTTCATTTAAACCGTCAAAAGGCTAGTTTTTTTGGGCATTTAACCGCAAGATGTGACTACGGGTTAATTCGTTACTACTTATGTGAGGTTGAAGTGGAATTTCACGGGTGCGTGTACTTAGTATCTTGAAGATATCGGTTACGTACGGTGATTCTTGGGTTGAGGACAACCCCCGAAAATTTGGTGGAAGTCACAACAAGGCTTGCGACGATTGTAGGGGTCCGAGAAGTTCATCAAGATGAAGATGGCGTAATCAGAGTGAACGGTAGTGGCGCTCGACTTTTACGACCCATCGAGAATGATGATCTAGCTAGTATGCATGAGAATTATTATATATTATTAATCAATGTAAAATAATTTTTATTAGTAGTAATCAAGTAGTGATCCTGTGTAATGTTGTTTAATTAATGAATAAATTTGTTGGTGGCTCATTTGCATTTACTTTGGTCAATGTTTGGAAATATGTTATTCAGATGAGTAATGTTTGAAAACCAACTACTTTTCAACTACTACAAAGAAACCCAATAATTAATGACAACCAAACTTTAACAATTACTCCCTCCGTCCCAAATTATAAGTCCATATTGGTATTTTTTGTTGTCCCAAAATACTTGTCCACTTTTATATTCTAAACAATCTTTTAAAGAATCAAAAGAGTTTTTAGTGGAGAAAGATGATATTTGATTGGTTAATAGAGTAGTTAGTGTAATTTTCTTAAACTTTGTGCAAATTGGAAGTGGATTTATAATTTAGGACGTAGGGAGTACTATTTATGTGTATCAAGGTGCAGTGAAAGAGCCTGATTGACTGAAAAACAACTTTTGATCAAAACATGCTTTGAAATGGATGTGAATGGTATCCTCCTCACATTTTATCATGTACCTATTATATAGTTATGCGCAGTTAATATAAAGGTGGGTAAATGTTATTTACTCAATATTAGGAAACAATGTTAACATAAATCATATCAAGGATCACTGCGCGCAGTTTCATTTTCCCTATCATACTCATACATGATCCATCCATCATGAGCACCAACGGACGACACCTATTTTGTAAGAAGTACTATTCAAGAAAGATTTTTTGTAAACAAACCAGAGCAAGTAAAACTCTTTTTGGGTGAGTATTAATAGGACTTGTACTCTTGGGACTTGGGAGTCAATGATACTCATACTTAGAGATGGCAACGAGTCCGGGTATGCGGGGAGTGGTTGATACCATCCCAATCCCCGAAGTTAAATAGTTATCCCCATCCCCGTCCCCATCCCTGTCGGGGTCACAATTACGTCCCCATCCCCATCCCCGATGGGGAATGGGGATCCCCAATGGGGAATCGGGGATTTTTCCCCGTTACATAATTATAAGTAAGCCATATTATAAACAGATGATTGTACATAGGTTTGTGGAAAAAAGATCATACAAAACATTTAGATTGCTAATGTTTAGAAAACATTAACACGTATAACAAAAATTGTTTCTTTGAAGAAAACTTATTATATCAACCTTAGATCATAAGTAAATATCAACCTTGGATCATATAAACTTATTATATGAATTAACATATGCCTTATTAAAACAATTGATCAAAAGAAGTACATATAGAGAATGATGAAATCATGCAAGTTTCATAACATAATATAGACATATAATGTATTTTGTATAGAAAATATATTCGGGGACGGGTTCGGGGATCCGAGGGTATTACCATACCCGCCTCCATACCCGCTTTTCAGTATCGGGGATTCCCCGGCCCCATCCCCATACCCGGTCAACTCGGGGATTACCCGGTCAAATCGGGGTCGGGTATCGAATTCACCGTCAGGTTCGGAGTTTTTTGCCATCTCTACTGATACTGCTTGTTTGGAATGAAGAGCACAACCATTGACTTACTACAACTTGTTTGTCCATGAATACCATCTAATCTAAATCACAAAATATACAATACTTCGATGCAGTTAAAAGCTAGCTCCTTTTGATCTTATCATAACTTAATAATAACAGCTAAAAGGTTTGGTAGCCGAAATTTTCAACTTTCCTTCAAGACATTGGACCTACATAGGGAGACACAACGTTCTGAATTGATAGAATTATACTAACTATGCTCCTTTTGACATAGTAAGAATGTAAGATAGCTCTTAATTTCTCGCTTAAAAAATTGAAACATTCACACAAAACAATATAAACAGTACAATCATACTTCGTTTATAAACAATATTAGACAGGAAAAGCACAAGGTAATGACCCCCGGTGCATAATTTGTTTACACCAACATAATTAAGCTAACTAGCATACAAAGCTTAGCATGCAACATTTTATGTAAATGACCTTTGTTAAAACTTTACAGTATCAATTTCATCATTTAAATGGCATTTGTTACAGTATCACTATATATGTCAAAGACACATCAAAACAAAATCCTCAATTCTTACAAGATCAAAGATAGTTCAGCAAAACATTAAAAGTAGGGCTTGAGAGGAAGAGGGTGCATCAGCATATGATCAGACTCAATTTGAGCCGTCATCGGAAGATCGCCTAGCTTGGCCAGCTTATTACGATTCAATAAAAGTAGGGCTTGAGAGGAAGAGGGTGCATCAGCATATGATCAGACTCAATTTGAGCCGTCATCGGAAGATCGCCTAGCTTGGCTAGCTTATTACGATTCAATAATCCCATTATCACAAAACACAATATCAACACCACAATCGAATGCCCAACAAACAACAAATTCATCAATGCCACACCCCTCAATTTATCCTCGTCAAGATCACTTTTGACATCAGCATTCCCCTGACCAGGCCAGTGTTGGAATATGGTAGTTGAATCCGCATGTTATACGGTTAGAAATACGTGAGCCTGTTGGGGGCACACACGTTAATACACGAAGAGTACGTTTATTAAATATTTAATATATATACATGTTATATATTTATTAAATGGTTAATATGTTTCACGAAATATATATTTAACGATCATTGGTTTCCGTTAGTCGCTTTAACTAACTTAATATACGTTAAATATAAAAGAGAGGGACTTGGATGTCGGAAAACGAAACTCCCGGACCTTCTTCCAATGTGGTCGGTTATGGGAAGCTTCTAGGGAGGGAGGAGAGTGTCGACTTTGTGAAAGTTGAGGAGGTGAAGACCAAAGCTTGGAGGACAAGTTTAGTGGGTATTTAAACACCCCCTTGGTCTCATTATCGTTAAAATAATAATAATAAAAAAAAATGATTTTTCCACTCTAACAAAAACCTGCGACACATGTCATATCCCAAAATCCTAATGCATAACGTGTTTATCTATTCACATGCAATATTCAATTCAGTTGCATTATACATGCATGAATTGCATATTAAAATCACGTGCATGGTTTTAATGCAAAGATAATTGCATGGATCTCTTTATTTAGTTCGAGCAGTTTCTAAACCCTTTAGGGTTCGAACTGTTTTCGATCAAGAACACCAAACCCTAGTTTGTTCGTGGTGTTTAATTCGTGAAGTAAGCACTAGAATCCTAGCGTATTCGTTTGACGTGTAGTGTGAGCAACCGTAGAGGTGGTAATTTAACCACTTTTGTTTCATTTGCTGGTGTCAACGAGAGTTAGTTTTTCTTGTTCCCTTTTATTCTTTATTTGTTTATTATACGTGTTAACTATAATTGTAAACTAGATCCATTATCCGCTGCGTACTCGTAGTTAAATGGTTAACTTGATTATAAAATCCCAACAGTGGCATCACGAGCCACCTCGTTTATCGATTATGGGTTACACGATTTAATAAACACGCGAAAAGGTTGCATGAAATCTAACTTAGTTATTTGTTTTATTTTTGTTTTGACAACTATAATGCAATACTTGTCATTAATTAATAAAAAATAACAAGACACAAACGAATTAATTAATGGTTAATTAGATACATAAAATAGCAAAAATTAAAAGTTAATAAGTTTGCCATGATTATTTTATGTGTATATTCCGGCTATAAGACCTACGCAATCATTTTTTGTGATGCATGTGGCGATCTAGGCACTTGATGAAAACCTAGTGAGGGTCTTATGGTTCTCCATTTGGGGAAGACTCGCTAGAGTACTCGGAACTAAATGTTTACTTGTTAATATTATTGTCATGTTTTTAGTATAATTAAGTTCTTTTGTGATTTTTTTTAGCCTACATGTTTACACGCCTAAAACTAAAATAAAAGAGGACTAATACCTATAAAAAGATGACATTAATATGGTCTTAATTTACACGCCTAAATACCATGCTCATTGTGACATGCTATTTGATTCGTAGAAAATTGTTTTTGTAAAATTAAGTGACCTAAATTATTGAAACAAGTTTTTCATGAAATTAAAAACTGGACGCTATGGACACTTGGGAAGTACGGCTCACCCACTAGAACAAACTATAAGGGGGGTTTCAGGCGGTGCGTACAGTCACACCTAAAGGATTTCACTGGTACAGAATGTGGCTTTCGTCACACCCAAAATGCGTGACTATATGCATATAGTCACACACGTTTTTTTGGGTGTGTGTGACGAAAAGTCGCGCCACCGTAGGTATCATATGGTCACATTGTTTAGTTTGTGGCCGTTTTCATTGAAAAAGAGTGACCAAAACCCGAATATGTGTGACTAATTAGGCACAAGTTTTGTTGGATTCATCAGTATGTGTGACTATTTCCCATCCTATGGCCACATGAAAATATAATAAATGTGACGTTTGTGATGATTTAGTCACACAGCGTGTGTTGTTTTTTTCGAGTTAGTCACATACAATTTAAAAAACAGTGGCCAAAAGTGTTAATAAGTGTGACCATATGCTGTTTAAAGTGAAGAAATGTGTATTTTGTGTGACTATTGATCATCCAATGGTCACATGAATTCTTAGTTTGTGTGGCCTTTGGTAATATTTAGTCACACAAAGCATGTTTGTTTTGGGTATTTAGTCACATACAATTAAGCATAAAGTGGCCAAAAGTGTTAATAAGTGTGACCATATGCTGTTTTAAGTGAAGAAATGTGTATTTTGTGTGACTATTGATCATCCAATGGTCACATGAATTCTTAGTTTGTGTGGCCTTTGGTAATATTTAGTCACACAAAGCATGTTTGTTTTGGGTATTTAGTCACATACAATTAAGCATAAAGTGGCCAAAAGTGTTAATAAGTGTGACCATATGCTGTTTTAAGTGAAGAAATGTGTATTTTGTGTGACTATTGATCATCCAATGGTCACATGAATTCTTAGTTTGTGTGGCCTTTTGTAATATTTAGTCACACAAAGCATGTTTGTTTTGGGTATTTAGTCACATACAATTAAGCATAAAGTGGCCAAAAGTGTTAATAAGTGTGACCATATGCTGTTTTAAGTGAAGAAATGTGTATTTTGTGTGACTATTGATCATCCAATGGTCACATGAATTCTTAGTTTGTGTGGCCTTTTGTAATATTTAGTCACACAAAGCATGTTTGTTTTGGGTATTTAGTCACATACAATTAAGCATAAAGTGGCCAAAAGTGTTAATAAGTGTGACCATATGTTGTTTTAAGTGAAGAAATGTGTATTTTGTGTGACTATTGATCATCCAATGGCCACATGAATTTTATGTTTGTGTGGCCTTTTGTAATATTTAGTCACACAAAGCATGTTTGTTTTGGTTATTTAGTCACACACAATTAAGCATAAAGTGGCCAAAAGTGTTGATAAGTGTGACCATATGCTGTTTAAAGTGAAGAAATTTGTATTTTGTGTGACTATTGATCATCCAATGGCCACTTGAATTTTATGTTTGTGTGGCCTTTTATAATATTTAGTCACATAAAGCATGCTTGTTTTGGGTATTTAGTCACATACAATTAAGCATAAAGTGGCCAAAGTTGTTAATAAGTGTGACCATATGCTGTTTAAAGTGAAGAAATGTGTATTTTGCGTGACTATTGTTCATCCAATGGTCACATGAATTTTTAGTTTGTGTGGCCTTTGGTACTATTTAGTCACACATCGAATTAAACAAAGAGTGACCAATAATGTTGGAGCAGAGTTGCTACTGCTAGTACTAAGGTAGTCCTGCTGAAGCAGAGTTACTGCTGCTAGTACTATGCTAGTGCTGCTGGAATGAGTATATATATTATATATAAAACAATATTAAAAACCACAAGAAATTTCAAATTGAATTAAACTCGAATGTATATAACTAGACAGAATATACAATTGTAATGTCGTACTTAATTAATCAAATATCTAAAGACTTTTGAACCTTCACCCCCTTAGCAGTTTGCCTTAAGTCGTTAGCAGATATATATTGTTTCTTCGATGGTGCCTGTGGTACACATTTAGTCACATGGTCTGTTGGTGTAACCTGTAGTAAACAAAAGACGCTTCTATCAAACATTGAATTACATATGAATAATTATATATGTAGGTTGAAAAAACACATGTACGTACCACCTCTTCAAAAATAACTTGATCCTTTGGCCATGCAACGAAACTACCTTCAACATTCTTAACTATTTTTAACCCGTTATTTGCTACGTCCGGTACGCATGCTGCATCAACTAATGATTCATCAATCGACACTTTGTAGCAATCACTTGGGAGTGGTCGGTTATGCAGCACTTGCTTTCCATGAGACTGGTATACGGTACCCAAAGCAACAATATTTGTTTGTTTTATAATCCACAGTTTGCACTTAAGTGTCTACAAAAAAAGAATTTTTATGTATATATCAGAAATTATTTAAACAAAAGAATAACAAGAAACATGTTGAAATACATACTGTTGGCAGTGATTGTGTTAGAGACACATCTTGTTGCGATTGGGAATCTGGAGACCCGTTTCGTCGCTTCTTTTGCTTTGGCTTATTGGGTCCGACAGTTTTAGCAAGTTCCTATATGTATATATAAAACACGTTACATTATTTAAACAAAAGAGTAAGAAGAAACATGTTGAAATACATACTGTTGGCAGTGGTTGTGTTAGAGACGACACATTTTGTAGCGATTGGGAATCTGGAGACCCGTTTCGTCGTGACTTAAGGTTATGCTTAGGCCTGACAGTTTTAGCAGCAGGTTCCTATACGTATATATAAAACACGGTACATTAGTCTATCATGTATGTAAAATTCAAAAATCAAAGGGCGATCTTTTATTACTATACTTACCATTGTTTCCGTTACCTTTTTAGAAGTTTCAAGGCCATTGGATTTCTCCTCAATTCCCGCATCTTTAGGACTTACAACACCACTTGTCTGAGTGCCATTGGAGTCACCTGCAATATTGTCAATGGCCATTGGAGTCACCTGCAATATAAATTAAGAAATACAGTCACTCATCAGTTTATGTTCAATGCCTAGTATCATTAGCATCAGTGGTGTTAGCATTAGAAAATGAAATTGTTAACAACATAAAAAATGGCTTACAACTGAGGCTATTGGCGATGGTTCAGTTGGCAGAATTATATTCATCCCTTTATCATTCAACTGTTGCAGAATTTGAGCAAGCACTATATTTGTGTTTTCCACCTCACCGGACAATTTATTGACCTGCACATCTTTTTCGGTCATTGATGCGCGTGTATGTCGTTGCGGTTTAGCAGTATTAATGCCTACTCAAGTTTTAAATTTATATTTAGCCGACTTATCAATAACACACACACTTAACGAGCATTGTACCCGGTCAGTATGAATATAATGGTAAGTAGAGTGTCGATCACTAAGAGTGGAACGTATTATCTAGTTATTCTAATCAGTATTTTAATATATTAAGTTAGCTATACAACCTAATCTAACGCAAGGGGGTTCAGCCTGAGAGACTGGCACGTTTTGGTTGCAATTAAATAATAAACTAAACTAATAGGCACGAATCAGCAAGTAGCACACACGTACACAGATAAATACTTGAGACAATAAGAAGACCTGTCCTGATGATTAAGTAGATTGTCACTTGTTTTATTGATAGTTTTATATGAAGTGTATGTAATTAACCTTTTCTCGTTGGCCCTATTCTTATCGGCGAGTAAACCCTTAATGATTACTTATGTCTAAAAGTTATTCCTAAGTGATCAATTTAGTAACAACCGTGGGAGCCACATTCTCTTCCGTAGTCAAATGCGCAGGCCACTAATAAACACAGAGGTTATAAATGCACTAATAAGCAGTAACCAAAGACATCATCATATAAACTTTAATTGATGGGAAAGCAGTTTTAAGGGAGTGCAACCTTTCCGTTGTCACATTACACAAGCCTTCAATCCTGATGAATTAAAGTTTACTAACACAATAAAACAAAACTACTTAATGAATTAAACACATGCAGGACCTTCTTACAGCTCTTGTATCTTCGTTCAAGGTGTGTCTTGTGCTGCTGCCTTGACTGAATTCGTCCTAGGGTTTCTGTACTTCGTATAATATATGTGCTCCGAAATTCATCTGGTCTTGGGGTATTTATAGTTTCTGTCTGAGGGTAAGATGCGGCGCATCTAGTAAGTAGATGCGGCGCATTGACTTAACTTCGCGTGGGGTCCAAGATTAATATATTCAGGAATATTCGTACACCGCCAGAAGATGCGGCGTATCTTCATTCTTGGATGCGGCGCATGTCCTTTGCCGTCTTGGATAATATCTTGTGAAATCTTGATAGTGATGCGCCGTATGTAATAAGCAAGATGCGGCGCATCTGGAGCAGAATAGTCTTGATCTTGTACATTTCGGTAGACTCTTAACTTCTTGCTTGTTTTGCTCCATAATTAGTCCAAAATCGCCAAGTTTCACCAAATGCTTGTTTTTACCTGAGAATTACAAAAGTAAACGATTAAGTATCAATCCTCATACATAATATAATAAAACAAGTCAAATTAATAGGATAAATGATAGTAATAAAATGTACTTATTTGAGTTCATCAGTCATCTCGGCGGACAATTTCTTGATCAATTTATCTTTTTCTTCACGCTCGCGTCTCTCATTATCCAGTTGAGTTTGAAGTAAGGCAATTTTTTCATCGGCTTCTTGCTTTCTTCGAGGAAGGCCAAAATACTCTTTGTATGTTACTGCACCTCCCACTCCTCTGGCATAACCGCCCTTTTCCTTACCAAATACAAATGTCATGGCATCAGTGCCATCATCAAAACTCGAGGTTCCTTCCTTGATCTTGTCATCAGCTTCTTTCTGCACAAAAAATATAGGAAATGTTGGGATTAAAAGTCTTCTTGATGCTGTTAGAGTAACTGCTGGTATACAAGCTACTACTGCTAGTACACAGTTAAATGTTGCTGCTATATAAGCATAATAATAGAATTAGCAGTCAAACTTACAAGTTCATCTCCCTTTGATTTAATATCATCATTTGGGTATTCGCCGTCTTTGTTTACCCTTCCTTTCACCCACATTACATCACGGGGGGGGGGGGGGGGGGGGGGTTCTTCCATCCGCTTCAATCTCTTTATTTTGGATCTAATAAACATCAAATGCATACACATGTAAAGTTAAACCAAGATAAACGAAAATATGAGGATGCTTACACATGTACAGTTAAACCAAGATAATCGAAAATATGAGGGTATTAATGCAAATGTGCAAATTGGGCAATGTAAACAGATTCATTTCTCATACTGATCGTCTCTTAATTGGTAAAACAAACATTGTGTAATCTTACCATTTTCTCTTTGACATAAGCATATTTCCTCGTCCCATTTTATGCTGATAAATATTTTAGGAACGCGCCATTTTACCTTTCTCAGATTTCTCCTAAAAACACAAAATCATAAGGCGTTTAGATGCGGTAATGCTGCAAACTGAAAATAATAAAATGACATATACACTTAATTAAAGATGACTAATTAAAACCTTGTATGCTTCGGTGGTCGTGTATTTAACATACTCGACCCAGTCTTCTGATTTCATTATTGTATTATACAAGTCCGGGACTTCATTCAGTTTGGAAGGTGTATTTAGGTTGGGCAAAATGTAGTTGAATTTGAGCTTCCTTCTGTAATTCCTTAGCATTTTACCAAGACGAATCATTATCAATTTTCTGTATTTCACGTCAACAACAAAAAATTTCTGAAAAGATTAACACAATGTTGTTAATTAGTTGCACATAATGTAACTGCATACATAAACTTATGTAGTACTGGGTTACAAAATAGTATATATGTACCAAGATTTCATCCCATAGTTTATCTCTTGATTCTTTATTCACCTTCTTCCAGTGTAGAATCTTCACACCTATCTGCTCACGAGCCACATCTCCTAAAAAACTCACAAACACTGCTCTGTTTTCCCCTGTTACCCTACCGAATGCATCGAAGGTTACCTTGAGCTTTATTGCACCAGGTTTGTCATGCTTCGCGCGAAACTTTACTAGCCTGGTTGAGCCCCTCTTAGCTAGTATCTCAGGTGTTTGGTTGGTTACAGGCTCATCTATATCTTCTTCATCAGAAGACTTTTCGGATTCATATTCTAAGGCGTTATCATCATGTACAATATGATCAGGAGGAAGCAAAGTATGGTTATCAACAATGGTTTCAGTTTCCATGACACTTGAGCAACAAAGGGTAAAAGAAAATGATTATGGCTTAACTTGGAGAGTAATGGTGAGAGAAGATTTGATTTTTGTTTTTTCTTTGCAGACTTTTTTTTAAGGAGAGAAAAGAGGCTATACACCAAGAATATGAATCGTTGTGATTCAAAAAATTTCGATCCAAAAATTTGCCTCCAAGTTGTAATTTGAAATTAACAATTGAATTATTTGAAAATTTTGCCTTTGAACCTATTAATTAAAGCATAAACTTGAATAAATAAAATTTTTGGCTCCAAATTTTATAGATTACTATCTTAATATTCGCAAATAATGTATCATAATGTGCAACCATCACATCAACAGTACAAACTACTACCCATTTAACAAACCAAAATACTTACATAATTACTAGTTATTGTACCCTTACTAATTACATTTACAAAACACAAATTACTAATTACCTTTTTGTTATTTGGATTCATTGTTTGCGTGCTTGTGTTTGCCAGAAGAATGTGTGTGTTGATTAGGGTTTATTGATTTTTGTGTGTGTTTACAAATGACCGGGTAAAGGGATTAATTGCTGGTTGAATATTGAATTTGTGGTTTGGTTTAACTATAGCTAACGTGGCAAGATTTGTTAAAAAAAAAAAAAAAAAAAAAAAAAGCTAATGGTGATGACGTGGCGGTGAAATCCGGCTATAGCCGGTAAATAGGGATGGCAACGGTTCGGGTTCGGGGCGGGTTTTAGTATACCCATAACCGAACCCGTTTATAATATACCCGTACCCGCCCCATATCCCACCGGATACCCGATTAATATTATCCATCGGTTTTTCGGGTTTCCCCGCGGGTATCAGTTATCCGTACGTAGTTGAATATTATATGGACAAAATTGGCGGTATTAAGATTAAGTCACGCTAAAATCCACCGAAAAAACAAAAGAAAATACTCTAACCACTCCCAACAATAACTCAGCTTTAAACTTTAACACACTGCCACGTCAGCTTTAACACACTTACCCTTAATTAACTGAGCTTTAGTTATACACAAGATGTTTAACGAATGAGCCGAGATGATATGGTTGTATACGAGATGTTTAACGAATGAGCCGAGATGATATGGTTGTATATATACGAGATGTTTAACGAATGAGCCGAGATAATATGGTTGTATACGAGATGTTTAACGAATGAGCCGAGATGATATGGTTATACACGAGATGTTTAACGAATGAGCCGAGATGATATGGTTGTTTACGAGATGTTTAACGAATGAGCCGAGATGATATGGTTGTATACGAGATGTTTAACGAATGAGCCGAGATAATATGGTTGTATACGAGATGTTTAACGAATGAGCTGAGATGATATGGTTATACACGAGATGTTTAACGAATGAGTCGAGATGATATGGTTGTATACGAGATGTTTAACGAATGAGCCGAGATGATATGGTTATATACGAGATGTTTAACGAATGAGCCGAGATAATATGGTTGTATACGAGATGTTTAACGAATGAGCCGAGATGATATGGTTATACACGAGATGTTTAACGAATGAGCCGAGATGATATGGTTGTATACGAGATGTTTAACGAATGAGCCGAGATGATATGTTTGTACATGATCAACACACCCAACAATAACTCACGCAACCTTTCGACCTTGTTTCATCATTTCTTAAAAGAGTTTAATTTATAGACCAACCCTGATAGCTGGATGGTCTTGAGGCAACTCACGCAACCTTTCAACCTCTGGATCAGCACGATTATGCATCTGTAGCATAATACGAGTTATCTCACCTAGCAAATTGTTAATCAATTTGAGTTCTTTTTCTTGTTCATTGCATAATCGGATGAGGATAGCCTTTTGCACCTCTGCTAGTTAATTTGTTAGCCACAGTGTTTGTGTTAAAATTAGTGATACTTGCGAGAGAGTTTTATAATAAGTTGTGTGAGAAAACGAAGTTTTGTGAAAGTGGCTTTGATAGTGGAAAGCCGTTAAACTAGCCGTTGGAGGCTATTTTAAAAATCAGATTGAAAGTAAAAGTAACTGTACGAGTATTATTCAAATTCAAACATAAAGTAACAGTACAACATATTAATAACGAGCAGGATATTTAAAATTTAAAATTTCAAATTCAAATTAAACAAAAGGGCGGGATATATTTAAAATTTATCAATTCAATTCAAATTCAATTCAATTTATAAATTGAAAATAAAAGAACCTAGCTTGGGCGGGATATATTTATATCCATTTCAAATTCAAACTCATCTTAAAAAACGTGTGGATTTCTATCCTATAAGACCCTTTACAACGCATAACGCAGCGTTGCGTTAAAGGGCCAAAATCAGACATTTTATAAAAACTTTAACGTTTTCTAAGGTATCAAATACAAATACATTAAACATGAAATAGAAATACATTAAACATGAAATAGAAATACATTAAATGTCAAATAAAAACTACGTTAACATAAACAACGATTGATTAACATAAACAACATACGATTAACATAAACAACGAACGATTAATAAAAACTATCATCTGAATCTGGGTAACCATCTTCAGAGGATTCGGAAGGTGTGAAAAAACCAGACACCCACCTTTGCCTACGTTCTTCATCCTCCCTGGCTTGCCGCTCCAAACGATAAGCTTCCTCTTCTCTTTCAAGTGCTTCCATTTCCAGGAGGACTTGCATATCTGCTTCCTCTTGCCTAAGTTGTTCCTCAGTTAACCCAAACGGATTTGGGTCTTGGTTGGGAACCGGTGGATTTTGCACCGGTTCATTTTCAGGTTGATTATTCACCGGAAAATTTTCCGGTTGGAAAACCGGAAAGATATGCTCGGGTGGAGTATGGAATTTTTCATTTTCACTAGGTGGGCTTGGAAACTGTTGGCCAAAATCCTTTTGGCGAGGTGGCTTGGAAATTGTTGGCCAAAATCCTTTTGGCAAGGTGGGCTTGGAAATTGTTGCCCGAAATCTTTTCTGGAAGACATCTTGAATTTGAGATGCTTGGATCTTGAGTATTTGAGAAGTTTGGAATGTGTTTCTGTGTGACTTGTGCTTCAGAAGCATTGGTATTTATAGGGTACAAATGCACACGTTTTATTAACGTGACTTTGAATTTTAATTGTTGGGGCTAACCTGCGTTAACGCAGCGTTAATATGTTGTACTTTATCTTACGTTTGAATTTGAATTTGAATTTAAATTTTAATTTAAATTTGTTAAGGCTGAGTTATTGTTGGAAGTGGCCTAAATATACCCATACTTCTCAAACACATCTCACACACAAACACATTCAGACTGCTATAGATATTAAAGCATGTATTTACTTTAAACATGTACTA
This sequence comes from Artemisia tridentata subsp. tridentata, assembly GCA_021014915.2. NCBI lineage: Eukaryota > Viridiplantae > Streptophyta > Magnoliopsida > Asterales > Asteraceae > Artemisia > Artemisia tridentata. Next base: position 435,995,075 of record CP139506.1, on the reverse strand, counting down.
GAAAATATCAATTACCCTAATGATTAAGTCAATTAGTCATTAAAGTTAGCACACAAATTACATTAAACATCATTAATATAGAAAATATCAATTACCCTAATGAAAAAGTCAATTAGTCAATCCAACACCAAACACACTTCTAGATCAACTACACTAGTCAAATCCAAACCAAACACAAACCAAATCCGATCAATATTATCCATCTGTTTACTTTTGGCGCCTCTCGATGGTCCCTCTTCCCGCCTAAAGTATTGGGAACCGTTCGTATACCTCTCTAGCCTATTTGTACAACTCGACATGGAAAACCGTTCATAATCAACCGTACCATATACAACTCCTTTGATATTTTCATTTGAAAATAAATTTCAAATTTCAATGGCTGACTCCTCTTCAACTCCTTCTTCCAACAAAAACAAACGCCCAAGGGATGATTCTCCTCCACCAATGCCTGAAAAATATAAAAAATTTGGCATATCCCAACATATTTGGGAGAAATGTAGTGAAGGCCAGTATGGTGTTGAAAACGCATTGTTAGAAATTCACAACAAGCGTATAAAGATGTATGAAGAAAGGAACAAGAAAGATTTAGAGGTCATTGAGGAGCATCAGAAGAAAATTGAGGAGAGGAACAAAAAAATAGAAGAAGAAAGAGAGAAAATAGTTGATGTTTACAGAAGTATTGAAGCTAGTAAATATGTGTCTTAATGTATCTTTTCTTTATATATTTTGCCTATGTAAATTATGTAAACTTATTTTGACTTGGTTTAATATATGAATGCAGTTATTATTACAAGTTTATGATATTTGAATGTAGTTATTATTATTGTACTGCTAGGTAAACAATTGTACTGCTAGCGAAACGTTGTACTGCTGGGTATCCTTTTAGTAGTGGTTGGGAGTGCAGGGTAGTTTGTATCACTTTTTACTTAAATGGTATAAACCCCCAATTGCTGCACACAATCACATTCACGCACACATTACTCTCTCTCTTCCACTCCCTAATCGAATTTTAATCGTCAAATTGCAAAACCCCCAAATCAAATCATAATGTCGAACCTAACTTTTACCGAACCTCATAATAATGTTGCCTTTTTAGAAAAATCCAATGAGTCTGTAGATTTTACTGAAATCATTGATTTCCTTAATGCAAGCTATATTAAGTTTGCATTAACAGTAAAACCTACTATATATACTTCCAACATTATCCAGTTTTGGTCGTCTGCTAAGGTCAAAACTATTAATGGGGAAGCACAAATCCATGCCCTTGTAGATGGGCAGATGATTATCATTACATAGGCGTCTATTCGAAGAGATCTTCTCCTAAATGATGCTAACGGAGTTGAGAATCTTCCAAATACTACAATCTTTGAAAAACTTGCACTGATGGGCTATGAGAGATATACAGATGCTTTAAAGTTTCAAAAAGGAAATTTTTCTACTCAGTGGAAATTCTTAATTCATACTGTCTTAGTGTGTCTAAGTCCAAAGACCACTGCATGGAATGAATTTAGCAGTAATTTAGCTTCTGCTATAATTTGTTTGGCTGAAAATACTCAAAGATTTAATTTCTCAAAATTAATTTTTGATAATATGGTTAAGAACTTGGATAGTTCTTTGGCTAAATATTTTCTATATCCAAGGTTTTTGCAACTCTTTTTGGACAACCAATTTAAAAAAAAGAAAAGTCACAAAAATGTTTCTCCCACTCCCTGCCTTACCAAAAAGGTTTTTGCTAATATGAGGAGGGTTGGAAAAGATTTTTCAGGGAGAGTGACACCTTTGTTTCCAACAATGTTGGCACTAGTCTAAACCCAAATGGGTGAAGGTTCAACAATCCCAGCTGGTACCCATCACACACCCACAGAACAACAACAACAGACCTGTAAATGTAGGACTAACACCAAGAACACTGAGCTACCTCAGGCTAGTGGTTCTATACCAACTGTTGCAGATGAGGATGTCACTGGGGGGGAGAGTGACATGTTGGCAAGGGCTGCCACTACTGTGTCTAGCTTAACAGCAGCACAGGACAGTGGTAACATCATTAAGACCCGAACCAAGACAACTTCTAATGAAGAAAGTTCCTCTGGAACTGATTCAGGTGAAGGTCCCAGTCACATGGAAACAATGGGGGGGGGGGGAGGGGTTCGGATGTTCATCCTAGGGGTGAGACTGAACTTAACTTTTCCAGTGATCCACCTCTCGGGCTAGGTAACACAAGCCGAAGTGGTGAGGATAGTCTGCAACTTTTGAATGAATTGAAGGATACCTGTGCCAAGCTGTCTGCATAAATTGGTGATCTGCGAGCAATAGCTTCTTCCCAAGATGGAGTCATCAAAGCTCATATTGTTTACACAATCAATCTCATGTTGTTTGTTTTCATAATATGATGTTGTGCCTTACACAAGTGGGAGAAATCTCAAAGTGTGTGCAAGGAACAACATATTATTGGTTTCTCTTGACCGCAAGGTAATAAAGCTAATCATTCTACTAGGACTTGAACACGCAAGATGTTTGTTGCCCAACTACATTCAAATGTCATGATATAGTGTACAGATACTTCAACATTTCGACTACATGTTTTAGTCAACATAATTATGGTTAAAGGATAATAATCATAATTCTGAAGTATAAAATTAACTTGAAATTACTACAGAACTCAAGAGTTTGCGTTCATGATTACTTTTGTTAGTATAATTATGTTTACATGTTAAGACATAATTATAAAGTCCTTGAATTAATCAATGACTTATAACATAAAGTATATAGTAAAATTGTTATGTCTTCTTGTTAACACATAAACATGAGGCTTTTGAATTATTCAAAAACTTATAATGTATTATTGACATGTTCTGTTTTCTTGTAAACACATGAACATATAATTCTTGAACAGTTCTGTCTTCTTGTGAACACATGAGCATAAGGTTCTCGTATTATTCAAGAAATATACATTATAGCATGCACTTGGTTCTAAAATACTTTGTGGAAAACTAGAAGGGGGGTTGAATAGTTTTACGTCTTTTTAATTTATGAAAACTTTTGTTTACTTTTTAAAACTTCGATTCTTTCTTATGTGAATTCAACTCTTGATCAATATGAACATATATAAGCAAATATAGATAAGTAATGCAAGTAAGATAAATATAAAGAAATAAAAGAGAGAGATGGAAAGATCAAACCACAACACGGAGATTTATAGTGGTTCGGCTACAAGGACACCTTCCTTGCCCTACTTCACTCCTCGAGTCACCTACTCGAGAGTTTTCTTCACTATGTCAACAAACTCCCTTATGGCGGAGAAACCTTACACAACTTTAGCTTACACCGGCTTAACGACACAAAGCTAGATGTCGAGTCCTAATCGTAGCTAGAACCAATCTCACAACTTATACACAACTTCTACACGACTTAATCACGACTTCTTCACGACTTCTTCACAACGGCTTCACGACTTCTTCACGACTTCTTCTTCTACACGACTACTTCACGACTACTTCTTCACAACTACTTATTCACAACTACTTCACAACTAATTTACAACACCACTACGTAATTACACTTTGATCTACTTATCACAACTACACAACACTTTACACATCAACACAATTGAATGAGGTAAGTAATAACACTTCTTCACTAGTTGAAGTAGAGTTCTTCTTTTGCACTTTTGGTGGTGGAAGCTTGGATCACTTAGAAACCAATGCTTAAGAAAATATGATCAAAGGATTTACAATGTTTAGAATGAATTTAAAACAGAAAGTTTTAGTGTGCAAAAGGTGAGTAAAAGTCCAGGAGAAGACTGGTATTTATAGGAGAAAAATTTGACAGCTGGAAGTCTACTGGAGCGGGGGCGGCCCCCTTAAATAGGGGGCGGTCCCCTTAATAATTAAGGGGGCCGCCTAGTAAAATTAAGGGGGCCGCCCCTTCTGTCCGATGACCAATTTTGTCCTTTTGTGGGGAAGGTTTTTCTGGAACATTTTAACTGATTTTGGTTAAAAATTTGAATTCATATTTTTATAAAAGATTAAACATTTTTATTTAATGCCAAAAATGTTTTTCAAAAATATATAAAATGTTTTTGATGTTTTATAAAAAATCTAGCTATTAAGAAAATGTTCCTTTGATCATATAATGCATTAAGCATTAGTTCATTCATACCTTAAGTGATTTGAGTTGTAGAAATAGATATTTACAACTAAATACTTGTTTACGTCATAATTTTCCGATTAATGATTTTACATTTTGTGATTATCAAAACGTAGAGATATCGAAAAATATTAATAACGTGTTTAGGCATTATTTATATCAACAATCTCCCCCTTTTTGATGATTACAAAATCTAAACTCATTAAATCTAAAAATTAGTTTTTAGACAAGTATTTAGTGAGTTTACATCTATTTCTCCCCCTTTTTGTAGAATCAAAAAGGTTAAGCCGATAATTTTTAGAATCAAATTTGTCGGGACGATAACTCCCCCTTGATGTGTACTCCCCCTCGTTTGGGGGCACCAAGGAAACGAGCTATGGAACGCTTGCAAAAAAATTGTTAGAAGCACAAGTATATATAACAACAATAAGCAAGCATATAAAATCATTCATTTAATAAAGGTGTTGTGTATAAATACACAACCAAAAGATTACAACATGAAGCATGCAAGCATACAAATAAAAACTACTAATTAAACTACATAATCATCTTAGAGGTACATGGTCTTCCATGGAGCTTGCTTGCAAGAAGGGTTTGAAAAAAAATTATTTTTAAGCATTGCATATGCTTAATTGGGTGAAAATGGAGGTGGTGGTGGTGTAGTGGGTGAAGGAGGTGGAGGAGGTGGTGGTTGTGGGTTGGCAATCATGTGTTCAAGAGATGAAAACATGTAGTGTATCTCATCTCTAAGACCAAAGATTAAGGTCCGGTTATGGACGCAACAAAGACAATTATCACCATGGGCTTCAAGCATTGCCCAAGGTATAGGAAAGAATGGTGGTGGGGTTGGTGATGGTGAAAAGTGAGCATTAAGAGGTGTGATGGGTGATAGGGAAATGGCAAGTTGGGTGTATGAAGGTTCTTGAGTGGATGGTGGTGATGATGCTCTTGGTGATGATGTTAGGTGAGTGTGGATGTAGTCATTTATGGATGAGGTGTATGGAATGGAGGAAGATGAAGCTCCATGGGTGGATGGTGTTTTTGATGGTGCATTTGGTGCACTTGGGGATGAATTTTGAGGTGGTGGTGATGGAGTTTTGATGTCATCTTGGGTTAGGTCAATGAAAGGTTGTTTTGGTGGTATGATAACAAGTCTTTGTTTCCTTGAAGGCTTAGAGATGGAGGATTTTGGTGATAGCATTGTGGATGACAATGGGTGTTTGATGAAGGTGATGGTTGATGGAGTGAAAGGTAATTGTAAGGAGGGTTTTTATATTGTGAAAATGTGGTTGATTTAGGCAAATTGTGGAGGTATTGTGGTAATATTCCAAGTCCAGTTCGTGCATTAAGGGTAATGGTAGCTGGGGCTAGGTAAAAGTGGTCACAAGATGCAAAAGGAAACAGTAAAATTTACTGTCCAGATGGCCGGTCCCCTTAATTGTTGGGCGGCCCCCTTAAAAATTAAGGGGACCGCCTAAGGAATTAAGGGGGCCGCCCATCTGGTGATTTCCCAGGCGACCAAATTTGAAAAATTTCCAGAAAAAGGTTATTTTTAAGGTGTCTTTGCAGCAAGTTCCATTTGGATCATGTACATCAAGAATGATTAAATATTATCAATTGCACATTTAAAACAATATCATAAAACAATTATATAGTCATATAATTTCAAATAAACTAGTAGCTAGGTTCTAATAAGTTTATCAACTAACATAATAATAAAAGACATAGCAAGCAAGTGTCAAGATAGTAGTACTACATATAAGTGTCTAATAAAAATCAATTAAACATCCATCAAATATGTTTATTTCTTCTTCTTCCCAAACAACTTTCCAAGTGACTTTCCAATGGACTTGAAGCCGCCTCGTACTTCATGGTGCATTTGACGTTGAGAGTTGAGCATCTCGGTTTGCCTTTCGAAGAGTAGATCGTCTGTCATTTCGGCACGAGGAGGAACTTGATACTCGGTGTAATCAAGATCCGGTAGATTTTCCACGAAAGTCCTTGGTGATGGGGTACTAGCACGTGATGTGCCCTCCTCCTCATCATCATCATCATCATCGTCTCCTTGATGTGATGTGGAACCACGAGGTGGAAGTGAGACAGATTTACGAGATTTTCCTTTGTCACTTCGGGAGCGACGAGCACGGACACGAACAAGTGGATTGAGGACCGGTAGAACAGACTCATAGAGTGGACTCCGAAGCTGTGGATAGTGTTCCATGATATCATTGTAGAGACGGGTGAGAAACATGCCATACGGAAGATTTGCATTACGAGTGTTTTTGGCGGACATGATTCGGTAGACAAAGAGATATGCCAAATTGTACGGCTTTTCAGCAACGATACAATACAACATGTGGAGTATGCTCGCCGTGACATGATCACGGTGACCACTGGTACCGAACGCATTCTCACGAATGAGTTCTTCCCAACGTCTCATGTCTTTGCGTAGCTCCTTGAGAAGGACTTGGTTTGGAGTGATGTCAACATCTTTTGATTTGATCTTTCGACTAGTCGTACCACGAGCTAGTCCAAGATATTGACGAATCTCTTCAGGAGATGGAATCTCTAAGTAGTAAGGACCCTGTTGAGGTCGATTTTCCTCAAGAGACGAGAGGTCCCACTCATTAGAGAAGACGGCTTGACCGGAAAAGGGAATTCTTAGAATTTTCCCGAATTGAGCAAGAGTAAGAGTGATGAATTGGTTTTGAATCATGAAGGATATGAGGATATACCCATAGGGATCGGTTTGTAACATCACTTGACTATAAAAGTCGAGGACAAACCGGGGAATGATTGGCTCATTTATTTTGTAGAGACAATCAAGACCAACGTTGGTGAACATTCGTTCGATGAAGTCGGATTCATAAAACGATGGATGGACAATTCTTCCTTCGTGAATGTTCCTATCCTCAATGGGACGATAGAAACAAGCAACAGAGGGAGCCATGCCCGGAGTGGAAGAGACTTTAGGAATGTATGCTTTTGTTTTTGAGACATCGCCAACTGTCACTTTGGGCATTTTTACCTATACAAGATAGCAACAAACAAAATAAGAAAATGACATGCATATATTAAATATGCTACCTATGTGGAACGTAAACATACTTCGACTCTAAAACTTAAGTCCTAAGAAGTAGTTTACAATGTTCCTTAGTTTTAATATTTAACTCACTTGAAATGTATTTTATGATGTTAAAGAATAGTTATAGGGATATTATGACAAGAAATCAACAATATCCGAACGTTCTTTTATACGTCATAAGCTACCTTGAAATGTGGCTAGACAAACATTGGATTGTATATCTAGCTATTTCTTACGAGTGTTTATGTTAAGTAACTTAGATTTTGACTCAAAAACTTCTTTCAAAATGTTGTGCCAAACGCTCCTTTAAATAAGAAAATAACTAGTAAAATTTCAATATACATATGAATTATGTATCTTGATGACTTAAAACAACTAATTGTATGTTTGTAAACTTGACAAGTAGTTATGAACTTAATTTGATTAAATTTTGATTATTCTAGCTCCTAATCCAAACACTCTTTTATATTTAACAAAAACAATTTTTATGATTCGAAAAATATATTTTTAGGATTTGTGAGTTGTAATAAACCAAGGTGATTGGTTTTAACATGTGTTTATGGCATAATTCAACAATTTGATTAGTTTTGAAAAGGAGTGATTGGTTTGACATAATGGTTTTTAATTACTTAGTTTCTAGGTTGATTAAGCATTCTAATCCTATGGGGAGCATTTGATTACAACATTCTTAGACTTAATTTTAATAAAAATTTAAGTTTGGAAAAGTTTAGCAAAAGACCTAATTAAGATTAGACTCAAAATTGAATGAAATTAGATGAAATGTATAATGAAAAACTTACTAAACGTGTTGCTAATCGATGTATAGATGTTTGCCCTTTGTGAAATTGACTCGAAGAGGTGATTTGATGATGGATTTGTGATGGCAGTTCGTATACAGCAGAGTGGGAGTGAAGTGAGTTTGAAAAATGGGGTGTTTGGCAAAGTTTTCAAGGAGAAAAATCGTTTTGGCAGCAACAGTAGGCCGGTCCCCTTAAACATTAAGGGGGCCGCCTGCCAAATTTCTGAATTTCTTGATTTTTGTTTCTGACGGCAAAATATTTATATGTATATATTTATAATATATCAAAAATACGTTTATTGGCACGAAGAAGGAATACTTGACACATTTTATTAACATTTTGTTAATAAACTTAATCTTGATAATTTTGGACAAAATGCTCAAGACGTCAAGTCGACAGGAGGTTTAAGGATTGGGAAGAAATGTGTGTGTATATATATATATATATATATATATATATATATATATATATATATATATATATATATATATATATATATTAGTATTATGTGTAAGTGTGGGATGTTAAGTAGATTATGAGGAATGATGAGGTAATGACGGAAATAGGTGCTGGCGGTGACGGGAGTTTGTTTCATCCATAGTTTTCTTGACTTGACGGTCAAATTGCTACTTCTATGTTAATCCACTTAACTCACTTCTCTTCATCACCATGAGTTATGTGACAGTGGACACGGAAGATTTTCGTGTTGAACGTTAAAGTTCAAAAGAGGCAAAGGGGGAAGAAAAGGTTCGAGGACGAACAATTTCTTTTAGTTCTAGATAGTCAACAAATGACGTATCTAGGTTATGTGCGTATATATATATATATATATATATATATATATATATATATATATATATATATATATAGTATGTATAAATAGTAGTATAGGTATATATATGTATAAGGAAAAATCTACTAACTAACATACTAAGCATAAAAGATTAATGGGGCATGCAATAGGCTAGTTCATTTATCTACGCATATAATGGTGAGCATGAAAGAGTGGCGTACCTTTTCGTCTTCAACAAGTGGTCTTCAAGTTCTTCAAAGCGTATTAACTTATAAAAGTTAATTACGAAAGAGAAAATGCCTTTCCCGATGAGTATGCAATCTAGCCACTTGGTCCCCATGATCTCATTTGTCCATAGTTGTTTGGCCCAAACATGGTTTGCAATTGACTCGGATGCATATATGGTGGAAGTATTCCCCAAGGATTGTAGCTTGGTGGATTTGGGTAATTCCACATTGGGTAACTATTATTATGACGGTTTGGTATATTTTGGTTTCTTTTAGGTTGAGGAGTTTTAGGCCGAGCGTGAGGACTAGGTGGTCTTCTAGGTGGAGGTGTTTTTGACCTTAACCTTGGTTTAGAGTATTTTACTTCATTTTTTAAGGATGGTTTATAAAAGGTTTTTACTTCCTCATCACTAGCTATGGGTATTTTTCTATCTTTTATAAGTATATACTTAGGTTTTGACTCTAAAGGTTTTTGCTCACTAGTTTCACATTCAAACTTTACATTTTTAGTTTGACTATTTGAATCCTTAGTTGAATTAAATCCTAATCCGGTTTTATCACTTGATACTCTTTGAATACTTATTATTTCCCTAAGAGAATTACTACTATTTTCGAATTTGTTAAGCCTACAAATTTCCTCCTTAAGTATTTCATTTTCATTTTTTGTTTCTTGACATGTTTTACATTCAAGAATTTCTTTTCCCTTTGTCGTCTTTGTCTCTTTGGAGTGTTTTCCTTTCGTCATGTGGTTGTCTAACGAATCTTCCTCGTCTTTTGAAAAACTTCTTGAAGTCTCTTACGGCCATGGCATATTCTTCATCATCACTTTCGGAGGTTGAGCTATCCTCGTCACTTGATGCTTTCCTAGCTTTCAACGCGATTGACTTGCTTTGCTCTTTCTTTCCTTTGACCATCTCGAAGTCTTTCTTGATTATTGCTTCGTAGACTTTCAAGTTGCCAATCAACTCGTCAAGTTGAAGAGTTGACAAGTTCTTTGATTCTTCAATCGCCGTAACTTTAGCTCGCCATTTTGGATGAAGAGCCCTAAGAAATTTCCTGACAAAATTCTTACTAGAAAAACTCTCATCAAGTGCCTTTAAACTTGTGATGATTGTGTTAAACCTAGCAAATGCATTATCAATTGATTCCTCTTCCGGAATCGTGAATTGTTCATATTGTTGAACAAGAAGATCTATTTTATTATCTTTGACTTGACTATTACCTTGGTGAGTTATTAGTAAAGAGTTCCAAATTTCTTTTGCGGTTTCGCACATAAAGATTCTTTCGTATTCTTTACGTGGTAGCGCATTATAAATAACCATTTTAGCCTCATTATTTTTAGAAAGTTTTCTTTTTAAATCATCACTTTGTTTTTCAAAAGGTACAATTTCATCCTTTTTAGTTTCAAGATTATGTTGAATAGGTAAAAAATCACCATTAGTAATAACATGCCAAAGATCTAGATCTTTTGACTTCACATAAGTTTCGAATCGATTTTTCCAATATAAAAATCCATCACTTTCAAATAGTGGTGGTCTTTGCATAGATTGCCATTCTAAATATTTTTCAGATTCCATAGATCGTTTCAAGTTTTAAAATACAGTTAATTTTAAAAATCTTGTTTGACGTGGCTCTTGATACCAATTGTGGAAAACTAGAAGGGGGGTTGAATAGTTTTACGTCTTTTTAATTTATGAAAACTTTTGTTTACTTTTTAAAACTTCGATTCTTTCTTATGTCATTATGTGAATTCAACTCTTGATCAATATGAACATATATAAGCAAATATAGATAAGTAATGCAAGTAAGATAAATATAAAGAAATAAAAGAGAGAGATGGAAAGATCAAACCACAACACGGAGATTTATAGTGGTTCGGCTACAAGGACACCTTCCTTGCCCTACTCCACTCCTCGAGTCACCTACTCGAGAGTTTTCTTCACTATGTCAACAAACTCCCTTATGGCGGAGAAACCTTACACAACTTTAGCTTACACCGGCTTAATGACACAAAGCTAGATGTCGAGTCCTAATCGTAGCTAGAACCAATCTCACAACTTATACACAACTTCTACACGACTTAATCACGACTTCTTCACGACTTCTTCACAACGGCTTCACGACTTCTTCACGACTTCTTCACGACTTCTTCTTCTACACGACTACTTCACGACTACTTCTTCACAACTACTTCACAACTACTTATTCACAACTACTTCACAACTAATTTACAACACCACTACGTAATTACACTTTGATCTACTTATCACAACTACACAACACTTTACACAACAACACAATTGAATGAGGTAAGTAATAACACTTCTTCACTAGTTGAAGTAGAGTTCTTCTTTTGCACTTTTGGTGGTGGAAGCTTGGATCACTTAGAAACCAATGCTTAAGAAAATATGATCAAAGGATTTACAATGTTTAGAATGAATTTAAAACAGAAAGTTTTAGTGTGCAAAAGGTGAGTAAAAGTCCAGGAGAAGACTGGTATTTATAGGAGAAAAATTTGACAGCTGGAAGTCTACTGGAGCGGGGGCGGTCCCCTTAATAATTAAGGGGGCCGCCTAGTAAAATTAAGGGGGCCGCCCCTTCTGTCCGATGACCAATTTTGTCCTTTTGTGGGGAAGGTTTTTCTGGAACATTTTAACTGATTTTGGTTAAAAATTTGAATTCATATTTTTATAAAAGATTAAACATTTTTATTTAATGCCAAAAATGTTTTTCAAAAATATATAAAATGTTTTTGATGTTTTATAAAAAATCTAGCTATTAAGAAAATGTTCCTTTGATCATATAATGCATTAAGCATTAGTTCATTCATACCTTAAGTGATTTGAGTTGTAGAAATAGATATTTACAACTAAATACTTGTTTCGTCATAATTTTCCGATTAATGATTTTACATTTTGTGATTATCAAAATGTAGAGATATCGAAAAATATTAATAACGTGTTTAGGCATTATTTATATCAACATACTTAATATGCAATTTGGCTCGGCCCAATTGACAAGTATTTAATCCAAAGAGAATTAAGTTATCTATGGAATTCTGATATAGTTTCACATTTCAAATACTTATAGAATGCCACATTATTATGGTATGTCTAATAGGTTGAAACAAACAATATTCATATTGTTTGAATCATGATAGCTTTAATTGCTCTGCCTCCAAAATCTATCAAGGTTGGAAAATTGCGTGTGTCGTGGACATACTCAATATGGTTCAAACCTAGAAGGTAGTCAAGACAACCCATGACCGAAACCCCTAAACCTTTAGGGATTTTTGTTTTTTCTACTCAAACCAATCGAATCCTAAACCCTTTTGGGTTTTTGATTTTTCTACACTTCCTAGCTTGAAGATTGTAGTAGTGGTGTTCCTCCTAGCTCGACGAAACACAAAACCGTTGCTAAGGTTTTCGGTTAAAGGGTGATACAAAATTAGGGTTTTGCTACAAACCTTAATTAGAGTTGTTGGAAGAAATTCCATTATGTCTTGATTTAAGTTCTGAATTTATTAAAATCTTATGAAGCATTTTATTAACAATCTTGAGATGAGAACTTAAAATGTATTTTGTGGTTCCCAAATAAAGAACAATTTATTGTTGCTTAGATACTTAGTATTTAGAAAATTGTCTCTGCTTACAAAAGTAAGTGGGAGCATCAACAAATCTTGAAGATATTCAAGAACAAATACATAACCTTCTAAAATCCACTTATTAATGTCATACTAAGGTTAAACATGTAAATATTGACCGAAGTATAATGTTACTCTCATTCATAAAACTGCAAGGATGCCTCATCGCTTGATTGATATTTTGATATCAATGCTGAGGAATATAAGTTAATGGATCATTGAAAATCTGCTAACTGATAAGGTACATTATCACATATTGAATCTGATAAATGTCTTAGAATTATGAATGATAAGATGCAGTCCTTAAAAGGCAAATCAATGTTTTGAGCTTGATTGTGATTTTGCCTAATAGTTAACCTATGAGGTTGGAATGAGTTTCTTTTGAAGAAAGGCTCACAAGGACAAAATTGTATACATGTTAATGCATGGCTTATAATAAGAAGTTTTTAATCCTACTCAAGCAATTGACTGTGATTAGATTTTCTTATATACACGCATTAAATAAAGATAATTAATTGTCATACATGTTTCCTTGTATATGAAATATGACAATTAAGTTTTATAACTATTTCCTTTATGATTACCTTTTGCGAGGACGGTGTGTAATCAAAAGGGTTATGAGTCTATATAATCTTTATATTGTATACAAGATAAAATAATCCAAGTATTTATTGGATCATGCATCTAGGAACTGAGATCTTAAATTTAATTACATTATGATTTTGTTTAAATTAAGATAACTCCTGAGTACACCTGACATTAAGTGGGAGCACTATGTTGTTTTTCTAAAATTCGTATGTTGTATAACATATTGAAGGTATCATTCCATCTAAGCTAGATATTAATCCTTAAGATGAGAATGAAACTTCACTTGGGAATTTAGGGAATAAAACAAATAACCTTGAAATAAATGTTTATTGGAATAAACATATGCGGTAATTAAGTCCAACACAAATGCAATATATCATTAAAGCAAGTCTTAAATGATATATTTCACTTGAAATAATTTATTACATGGATGGAAACCTTATGTTTTAACTAAGGGTTCATTATGTATATATTATATTGTGTATGTGACTCGTTGTTACTTTTGCACAAGAGCAAGATGAGCTGACAACAACAATATCTAATTGAGAGTATTTAGGTTATTGTTAATTGTTTATACGAATGTTTACTAGGGGTGCAAACGAGCCGAGCCGAGCCCGAGCTGACCTATTATCGAGCTCGGCTCATCAGTTTTTTAACGAGCTCGAGCTCGAGCTCGAGCTCGGCTCGATCCGAGCCTTTATTTTCAAGCTCGAGCTCGGCTCGTAAACTTTTCACAAAGCTCGAGCTCGACAAGGCTCGGCTCGAGTAAATAAAAAAGATGTTCACAAGCGAAGCTCGATAAGGCTCGACTCCTGTTTCTAACTAACAGTTGTTCTTCTGCATCATTAAAGAGTTGATAACTTTGCTACCGACGATGATGATTATAATTATAAATAATCCTGACTATATATTACCTACTTTTCAAGGTCAACAAACGAAAGGAAAAAAAAATAAAAAAATTCATCATCGATCTATAAGATAACTATCTCAAAACGTCACCGTTTAGAGTTCTTCATTAAACCACTTACTTATATAAATGTCACCACGTAGCTTTCAATTAATGTCTTCATCTAGTCAACTTTTTCATCACAGATCTTACACTCAAAAACAAAAACGAATTGATCTCAGATTTGTTCAACTTTCTTTCTAATCTATTAAAGATTTTTGTTGAACAATACTCATCATCGATCTTGTTGAAGCCTAGCTTCATTTAATATCCGAAACACAAAAAGAAAAGATTTATAACAATGATGTTATAATCATTTTCTTTAGCTCGTTCAACAACAATGATGTTATAATCATTTTCTTTAGCTAGTTCGTGGGTTATGTTCTTGGTTCAAGTGATTCGTGGTTATAAAGGATTTGTGTTTGTGAGATTCGATTGATGTGATAATGGAAGATGAGATGAGATTGTGTTTAAGATGCAATCTAGGTTTGGTGAGGGAGTTTAGGAAAAGGGACACATAATATATGTGTGTGATTTAGGGTTAAAATGACATGCCCTAGGGATATACACGGATATAAATTGGACTGGATTGATGTGTATTTCTGATGCGTGGTTTTGCGACCTTACAACAGGTTTTACCTCTCGAGGGATCTCAAGAGGCTTGCAATCCCCACCAGGCAGTGTACCTGACCGATGTAGTATAGTGTAGTGGCAAGTACCGGGGGATTGATCGTTCTCTAGGGGAATAGTGTCGTTAGGATTGAAAAACTACTCTAATAGGTCTAAGGGTGAGGGAAGATTCTTTTTGTATTTTTTTATAAAAGCAAGTAAAATCTCGGGTTTGAAGGAGTGGGCGGAATTAGTTGCTAGTCAACTAACCCAAATAACTACAATTGCAAATAAAATAAAATAACTGAAAATAAAAAGGTTGTGGAACTTATATGGAGAGAAATGTGTTTACTTAGATTTCCTTACTCCCTAACTATCTTTTACCGGTTGATTAGTGTGTATTAATTGCGTGGATGACGGGTGTATTCCTTAATACCAATCGTGGGTTGGCGTACGTACTTCCCCAACTCTATAAGCTCCTACTTCACTCCTATGTCGAGCCGGCTAAGAAGCTCCTAACATGGGATCACTAGAATTCGCTCATGCATTAAATACAACCATAAAAACCTTAGTACGCATTGGTTCATGTTTCTTAAGACGTTCAAGCAAGTTACCGTATAGGAGGTTAGCCAGTTTTCTTAAGGCTAACATCGATAAACAATCATCCAATACAATTAATAACACACTAACAACCAATAATCAATAGTTAGGTTTCATTAGATCTAAGCAAACACAAGATAAATCTAGCCTAGCATGTTAAATAAAAGACAAGAACAAGATATAATCAAACAACACATAGACATATTGAATGATTAATTGATTACTTATCTTCAATTGAACATGGGAGATCCAAGGGTATAAAACCCTTAAAAGTAGCAGAAAAATCGTCTTAGGGTTTCTCCTCACAAAGTTGCACACTAATGATTAAAAATTATGAGAATATATATAGAAAATCAGATCTGACGGCGTCACGTTATAGAGCTGACGCTGTCACCTCGCTGCGGTTAGGGTTTCTTGATGGCCTTCTTGACGCCGTCCCCTTTTAATCATCCAAAATCCTCTCTGGTGCGTCAAGGGTTGACGGCGTCACAATGGTGCTTGACGCCGTCACAGGTACTTTTCCAGCTGATTTTGAGACTTTGTCGTTTTCTTCACTTTTATGCTCCAAAAACGTCCAAATGCTTCCTTTTCCAGATTTCTTCTCCAAAGTACCTAAAATGACAAAAGGAACGATTTAGGGCAATATTTGATCAAATAAATACGATTTAGGGCTTAAATGACCCCCTAAAAGCGGTACACTTTTCGCTTCATCAAATACCCTTACACTTGAGATTTGCTTGTCCTCAAGCAAATGCGCTTTTATTCTAATCAAAATACAAGTTAGGGGTCATTTAACGCTAATATAAAAGTAATTACAACAAATAGTCGTTCCACTTTAATCATAATAAGCACGGAGATTACAGACTAGCACCTCACAAGTAGTGTTTAGATACTCACATCTCTCAGGTGTCATAAAAGTATATCTCATAAATGAAAATGAATAATATCTCTCACTACCTGTCATAGTAAATAGATTACCATAGGCTTGGGAAAGGATCAAAAACCTCCTCCACTAGGCGTAAGCACCTAAGATAAACTATCAAAGAGGGCTTTTAAACGGGTTATAACATTATGTGTAGGGATATGATAAACACGGTTTTGTTGGATAATGGATATTTTACTGGTGGCGAGTTAAAGATCTTGATTAATTA
Organism: Artemisia tridentata subsp. tridentata; assembly: GCA_021014915.2. NCBI lineage: Eukaryota > Viridiplantae > Streptophyta > Magnoliopsida > Asterales > Asteraceae > Artemisia > Artemisia tridentata. Next base: position 435,978,487 of record CP139506.1, on the reverse strand, counting down.
CATGTGCAATATGGCGTTGCTAAGCCAAGACTAGACTCGACTTAAGCTAATGAAAAAATAACAAAAAGATAAAATAAACATAGAATGAAACGGGATGGTAATCCGTATGTTTTTTCTACTTTTTTTTTTTTTTTTTTTTTTTTTTTTTTTTTTTGCATACACTCTTGCCCTACCATCCAAAATAATACATCGTAGGGGGGTTGTATCCCCCTTACACTTGAACTTTTACATAACTTTACAATTAACTATTCTAATGACTCGAATTAAGATAATCGAAACACTTGGAGTACTTTTAAAATATTTAGCACATATGGGGGTAATAATATTGTTCTTCCCCATTACTCCATTACACTAGTACTTTACCCATGAGTCCCAATCGTCCCAAAACAATATGTACAAGGATATGACTCGACTTAGCAACCATGTAATCAATTAGATAATTAACTTAGGGTTTAAACAAATGTTGTCACAATAATGCACTAAAAATGAGTGCATACAAGGTAGGCTAAGGCGATTTGGGTGTACATTTAAGTGGGGTGTAAACAAATTCTTACTTTAAGTAAAATGCTTAAAGTTAGAAACGAAAAGATAGGCTCTGAGGGGTGTACTAGGGGTATCGTGTACTTAAAATGAGTACAACGCAAAGGGTGTGGGAGAATTACTTGACCAATGTAGCCAATGTAATTATAACAAAAACACAGGTGTAAAACAATGGGTTAATCCTAATGCCTCTTATCATGTAGTAAATCTAACTACACGAATGTAGTCTCACTTGTGGCCTCGGAATGGTCCTAACGCAAGTTCTAGAATCTAAGTGCTACCGGTACACACATCATAGCATAAATGCTTTTCCTACCAATTCTAGGGGCGAACCTCACATATTTGGGGGTGGAAATTTTTTTAGTGGTACGGTTTTGTGCTAGTCATATAACTCCTATCCGTGAGAAGCTCATTAAGACCAAAGTTTCACTCCTATACGTTGTAAAAAATTTTAAATTTGGCACTAAAATTGCCTTAACAGGTATTTCTCTCAGTTTTATTACACATCTACCATTAAACAAACGAAAAATCAAGCGTAATAGCATTCTCTAAGGTATCGTACTTTACCCCCCTCTTACACTTAAGATGAACATTGTCCCCAATGTTCAAATAACAAGATGTAAAAGTAAATAAGGTAAAAGAATGAAATCAAATACTCCCCTGATTCGCTCGGTGGATAAAGAGGTAACATGGTTAGATCTTCTTCCAAGGTAATGTTGAAGCTTCAAGATTAAAGCAGCGCCAAAAGCTAGATTCCACATACATCTCCTTGTCCAAAATAACCTGTTAAACCTGAGAAAACAAACACGAAAACCTGCATAACATCGGCGGGATAAATCTGTATAAGGATATAATGCTTGTGGAATGATTATTTTGTAGATTCCTGGAGTTTATAAGTTAGAGATTTTAAAGTATTTTATGATTCCGGAAGAAAAGACAAAACTTTCAAAAATTCCAGAAAACTGTGCCTGACGCCGTCAGCCTGGGGCCTGACGCCGTCAGATGTGATCTGACAGATTCCTCATGTTAAGTTTTCGGAAAATTTCTGGAAAAAATCAATTCTTAATTCCTGGAAATCCTGCAAAATATCATTATGACTCGATACAAGCATTTGACTCAAACAATTACTAATATGTATGTCAATTTAATATTATTATGATTCATGTTCATTTTTTCTAATAAACCGATTTGGATTTCCCTTACACTTATCTTTTGCAAAATACCTTTATATGTAGTTAAGACGAAGTTAAAAACAAAATAAAGCATTTTCACAATTTAATTTGAAACATGAATCAATAAAAATAAAAATTAAACATACATACGGAAGCAAATAAAATCAAACAAACAAACAAATAAACACACAAAGCAAATAAAGCTTGGGTTGCCTCCCAAGAAGCGCTTGTTTTTGTTCGAGTCACGAGCCTGACTCTACCCTTATTTAACGGATAAAGGAGAGGTTTTTCCTACACTTAGGATTAAGTGCGGGTGATAGTAGCGATACACACCATCTTGGTGGAAGTATGCCGCGTGAGGAAAGAGTGGTGGATGAATTATATACTCAAAGGGGTGTGCTCCTTTCATCATAACCTTACCTAGTTCACTTTGGTCAATGGGTGAATTAAAGTTTTCTCCTAAGAAGGGATCATCTTCTATCAACTTCGAGAGATTCCTAGTTGGGAATCCATCTTGACCTAATAAACCCGGTTTAAACCCATAATGTTTCTTGTGATCAATCATGAATGGGTGATGTAAGTATGTAAGGTCATGGTTCACTCCTATATTAGCTTCCACTCCACATGGCCTAGAGTCTACTACCTTAATCTTAACATTACCCGGACTACATGGTTTGATGGGTGGATCGGGACCTTTTTTAATTCCTAAATTCACATCTAAAGATGGAAGATTAGGTAACGGTTTTGGTTGAGGCTCCGGTTCATCAAAAATAGGAAATCCCATAGAACTAAGAGTAAGGTTGTGATCAATATAAGCATTCAAACCTATATCCTCTAGTTGTGTTTGGTTCAAAGGTTCTACCTCCATCGGGATTCCTAAAGTCTCTTCTACTTCTTCCGGGTAAGTCACGGGCGGTGTGTGTGCCTCAAATGATGGTAGGACTTGTGAGGTACTTAGCGGGCTTATGTTACTAACCTCATCATTCCTTGTGTTAAGATCACCTATATCCTCATCATGGGTTTTGGTAGAATTTAAACCTAACATTTTCCCTAATATCTCAAGTGCTTCTCTAGGCATCTCAACTTCTATATCCGAATCATAAGGATCATCCTCAATATTCTGACTGCTATATTCAAATTGCCCAAAAGATTCATCATGTGTTTCTTGAGATTCATCGTCATTGATCATAAAACCTAGGTCTTTTTGATCAATGTGATCATGCTCGGCTAGATCCTCCATCACATCAAGATCACCTAAGTGTTCACCTTGTATTATGGTAGTGCCTAACCATGACATGTAGCTAGGTGGCTCAACTCTAACCGTCTCAGAATCTTGGTTTGATTCTAAGTTCATGTTCTTAGAAACTAGGTCATCTTGCTCATACAAATCCATTAATTCGTCGTACTTATCGGCCATGGTTAGGGAGCTTTCCTCAAAATTCATCCAACGGGTCTCACTAAAAGGAATTGATCCTGATAATGATCGTTTAATAGAATTCACACATGCATAGAATTCATCAAACCCATCTAACTTTACCCCCAAATCTTCACGGATGTCACTAAGAGTTCGCAAAAATTCATGGTAGGAAGCAAATCTATTGGTGAAATATAATTGTTCCTCTATTGTCAATGATCTAAATGGAATTTCATCCGCCATAGTGACAAATGAAAAATGGTTTTACAAACAAAGGGCACAAAGAAAAATATAGACTAAAGAAATCCTAGAAAAATAAAATAAAAATCCCACTAGAAAGGAATCTAGTGAGTAGACCTAATAAAATAAAAATCTCAACCTAAACAATAACTATTCCCCGGCAGCGGCGCCAAAAACTTGATGCGTGGTTTTGCGACCTTACAACAGGTTTTACCTCTCGAGGGATCTCAAGAGGCTTGCAATCCCCACCAGGCAGTGTACCTGACCGATGTAGTATAGTGTAGTGGCAAGTACCGGGGGATTGATCGTTCTCTAGGGAAATAGTGTCGTTAGGATTGAAAAACTACTCTAATAGGTCTAAGGGTGAGGGAAGATTCTTTTTGTATTTTTTTATATTTTTTTATAAAAGCAAGTAAAATCTCGGGTTTGAAGGAGTGGGCGGAATTAGTTGCTAGTCAACTAACCCAAATAACTACAATTGCAAATAAAATAAAATAACTGAAAATAAAAAGGTTGTGGAACTTATATGGAGAGAAATGTGTTTACTTAGATTTCCTTACTCCCTAACTATCTTTTACCGGTTGATTAGTGTGTATTAATTGCGCGGATGACGGGTGTATTCCTTAATACCAATCGTGGGGTGGCGTACGTACTTCCCCAACTCTATAAGCTCCTACTTCACTCCTATGTCGAGCCGGCTAAGAAGCTCCTAACATGGGATCACTAGAATTCGCTCATGCATTAAATACAACCATAAAAACCTTAGTACGCATTGGTTCATGTTTCTTAAGACGTTCAAGCAAGTTACCGTATAGGAGGTTAGCCAGTTTTCTTAAGCCTAACATCGATAAACAATCATCCAATACAATTAATAACACACCAACAACCAATAATCAATAGTTAGGTTTCATTAGATCTAAGCAAACACAAGATAAATCTAGCCTAACATGTTAAATAAAAGACAAGAACAAGATATAATCAAACAGCACATAGACATATTGAATGATTAATTGATTACTTCTCTTCAATTGAACATGGGAGATCCAAGGGTATAAAACCCTTAAAAGTAGCAGAAAAATCGTCTTAGGGTTTCTCCTCACAAAGTTGCACACTAATGACTAAAAATTATGAGAATATATATAGAAAATCAGATCTGACGGCGTCACGTTATAGAGCTGACGCCGTCACCTCGCCGCGGTTAGGGTTTCTTGATGGCCTTCTTGACGCCGTCCCCCTTTAATCATCCAAAATCCTCTCTGGTGCGTCAAGGGTTGACGGCGTCACAATGGTGCTTGACGTCGTCACAGGTACTTTTCCAGCCGATTTTGAGACTTTGTCGTTTTCTTCACTTTTATGCTCCAAAAACGTCCAAAATGCTTCCTTTTCCAGATTTCTTCTCCAAAGTACCTAAAATGACAAAAGGAACGATTTAGGGCAATATTTGATCAAATAAATACGATTTAGGGCTTAAATGACACCCTAAAAGCGGTACACTTTTCGCTTCATCAATTTCTCTATGGGCTTGGTTATTAGTTATTGGACTGGATTGATGTGTGTATATCTATGTATGTGCTAGGCTCGATAAGGCTCGACGAGCCTACTCGAGCTCGATAAGCGAAGCTCGAACTCGGGCTCGATAAGTAACCGAGTTGATTTTCAGGCTCGAGCTCGGCTCGAGCTCGACAAGGCTCGGCTCGTTTCAAGCTTTTTATCGAGTCGAGCTCGAGTAGCTCGCGAGTAGCTCGGCTCGTTTGCACCCCTAATGTTTACGAATTATAAAGCATAGTGTTGTAAGTGTACACTGATGCTAGAGGATAATCAATTCTAGTAAAGTAGATTTTTATCATTTATGATAAATCTGCTAAACTAGATGTGCTCAACAAAGAGCATTGTTGCATTACACATAAAGGAATAAGAATACTTTGCATTTGATGAAGCGAAAAGTGTACCGCTTTTAGGGGGTCATTTAAGCCCTAAATTGTATTTATTTGATCAAATATTGCCCTAAATCATTCCTTTTGTCATTTTAGGTACTTTGGAGAAGAAATCTGGAAAATGAAGCATTTTGGACGTTTTTGGAGCATAAAAGTGAAGAAAACGACAAAGTCTCAAAAATCTGCTGGAAAAGTACCTGTGACGGCGTCAAGCCCCAGTGTGACGCCGTCAACCCTTGATAAGCCAGAGAGGATTTTGGAAGATTAAAGGGGGACGGCGTCAAGAAGGCCATCAAGAAACCCTGAACGCGGCGAGGTGACGGCGTCACGCTCTATAACGTGACGCCGTCAGATCTGTTTTCCTATATATATTTTCATAATTTTTAGTCATTAGTGTGCAACTTTATGAGGAGAAACCCTAAGACGATTTTTCTGCCATTTTTAAGGGTTTTATACCCTTGGATCTCCCATGTTCAATTGAAGATAAGTAATCAATTAATCATTCAATATGTTTATGTGTTGTTTGATTATATCTTGTTCTTGTCTTTTATTTAACATGCTAGGCTAGATTTATCTTGTTTTTGCTTAGATCTAATGAAACCTAACTATTGATTATTGGTTGTTGGTGTGTTATTAATTGTATTGGATGATTGTTTATCGATGTTAGGCTTAAGAAAACTGGCTAACCTCCTATATGGTAACTTGCTTGAACGTCTTAAGAAACATGAACCAATGCGTACTAAGGTTTTTATGGTTGTATTTAATGCATGAGCGAATTCTAGTGATCCCATGTTAGGAGCTTCTTAGCCGGCTCGACATAGGAGTGAAGTAGGAGCTTATAGAGTTAGGGAAGTACGTACGCCACCCCACGATTGGTATTAAGGAATACACCCGTCATCCACGCAATTAATACACACTAATCAACCGGTAAAAGATAGTTAGGGAGTAAGGAAATCTAAGTAAACACATTTCTCTCCATATAAGTTCCACAACCTTTTTATTTTCAGTTATTTTATTTTATTTGCAATTGTAGTTATTTGGGTTAGTTGACTAGCAACTAATTCCGCCCACTCCTTCAAACCCGAGATTTTACTTGCTTTTATAAAAAATATAAAAAATACAAAAAGAATCTTCCCTCACCCTTAGACCTATTAGAGTAGTTTTTCAATCCTAACGACACTATTCCCCTAGAGAACGATCAATCCCCCGGTACTTGCCACTACACTATACTACATCGGTCAGGTACACTGCCTGGTGGGGATTGCAAGCCTCTTGAGATCCCTCGAGAGGTAAAACCTGTTGTAAGGTCGCAAAACCACGCATCAAGTTTTTGGCGCCGCTGCCGGGGAATAGTTATTGTTTAGGTTGAATTTTTATTTTATTAGGTCTACTCACTAGATTCCTTTCTAGTGAGATTTTTATTTTATTTTTCTAGGTTTTCTTTAGTCTATCTTTTCTTCTTTTCTTTGTTCGTAACCATTACCATCCGACATCATGGAAGGTGGTAATATCCTCGATCCCAACAACCCACCACCACAACAACACCCACCTCCTAGAGCCCGTACCTTAGGAGACTACTCCCGTCCTAGCCACCATGGCTATCGAAACACCATTGAGCTCACTCAAGGAGCTAATGTTACTCCCTTGCGATCCGACACCATCCGGTTGGTGCAAAGCGGATGCGTATTCCATGGACTTCGTTCCGAAGATCCTAATCAACATCTCAAGGACTTTCTCAAAATCGTTGATTCCATAGACCTTGATGTTGCCACTCGAGAGACGACCCGACTGCGTCTCTTTCAATTCTCTCTGCGGGACCAAGCTAGTCAATGGCTAGAGCGCCTACCCGCAGGATCCATCACCTCTTGGGATGATCTCACCACTCGTTTCCTCGCTCAGTTTTTCCCACCAGGAAGAACTACCAAGCTAAGGAATGATATCTTGATGTTCCAACAACGTCAAGGCGAAACCCTCTACGAGGCATGGACTCGATTCAAGGACTTACTCCAAAAAGTCCCTCACCATGGCATAGAACTTTGGCTCCAAGTCCAAATCTTCTATGACCACATCAATCTCTCCACGAGGCAAACCATTGACCAATCGGCCGGGGTAAGCTACGTGATCTAAGTGCGGAACAATCATGGGCTCTCCTGGAAGATCTTGCTCTTTATGACAACGAAAGTTGGAATGATCCCCGTGATTTGAATAAAACGGTCAAGGCAATATCTTTGCTTTCGAACAATTCAAGCACTTCCGACCATAGGATAATAGAAATTGAAGACCAAGTCAAGTTTCTTATGAAATCCTACGAGGCTCCTAAACCTTCAAGCCAAGTGAACAAAATCACTTCTTCGTGTGAATTATGTAGTGGTCCCCACGACACTCGTGATTGCATGGAACTCCCCGAACAAGCTTTTGCGGACTACGCATCCTCACGTACCGACGGAGTGGGAGACAAGTGGTACACATTTAAACCCGAGCCAAACCCCTACGGTGATTCATACAACCCCTCATGGAAAAATCACCCAAACCTTAGGTGGAAACAAAACCAAAACGCACAACAAACCAATTCTTCCAACCCACCTAATCGTTTTCAATCAAGCGGTTCATCCTCGAACCGTACTTTCAATAACAATCCTTCCAACAATTATGGTAGTACCAATAATCTTGAAGGATTGATGTCCAAATTTGTGGCATCTCAAGAAGCTCGGATAGCTAGATTCGAATCCGAATTCAATCAACAACAAACGGAGATGACCAATAAAATTGACAACTTATTGAAAGCCCTCAATAACCAAGTGCTATCACCTCCACATAAGGACGCTAGGAACACAAATAGCGGACCCCAAGTAAAAGACCCCTCTTCATCCAAACATGTCCACTTCGTCAACATTGTCACTATTAAACCAATTGATAGGAATGAGGATAATAGTGAACCTGAGGATGAGGTTAAGAAAGTCGAGGTTGATAAAGAAGTTAGGAAAAGTGAGATTGAAAAAGTAGATGATGATGAGGACTACTTCAATAGGCTACCCACTAAGGAAGAGCGCGCATATCATACAGACTTATTCGATGACCCCGAGACACCATACTTCCTAGGTAGACCAATTATAGAAATGGGCGACCCTTCTAATCTCAACATACCATGCAACATCGGACATTTACATGTGTGGAAAGCTTACATCGACCTTAGATCGCCCATAAACATCATGACTAGAGCCCACTACAACTTGATAATGAAAAATCAACTTGGGTATAGGATGCTCCCTGATAAGGGTTGGATGAGTAACTTCACGGGAAGAGTTAAGGGATTACCGGTTTATGTAGGAAACTTCACCTATGCCACCGAATTTGTAATTGTAGAAGATATCCGCCCAATAGTCGATGCATGCTTAACTCAAGTAGTTTTTGGAAAACCATTTGTTAAGGTCTCTAGAATGACTTATGAACCTTTCTTAGGGATAGTTAGATTTAAGGATGAGACCGATGAGGTAAACTACCAAATGCCAAATAAGATAGAGCAATTCCAACACTTGTCAAATGTTGAGAAGGAGCTTAAGCAAGCAGTCTACTATAGGAATGATGGAGATAGAAGTAAAGGAGTAGACTATGTTATGGAAAGGATATCCGGTTTCTACAAGGATTGTTTGAAATTAGGACCGGAATATAAACCGGACATAAGAATGGCCTAGAAACCGTGACCAATGATGGAGTCACGTAATGTACGGTGACTTTGAGTCTAGCTACAAGACTCGTTAATAAAGAAAAGCGCTTCTTGGGAGGCAACCCAAGCTTTATTTGCTTTGTGTGTTTATTTATTTGTTTGTTTGATTTTATTTGCTTCCGTATGTATGTTTAATTTTTATTATTATTGATTCATGTTCGAAACTAAATTGTGAAAATGCTTTATCTTGTTTTTAACTTCGTCTTAGCTACATATAAAGGTATTTTGCAAAAGATAAGTGTAAGGGAAATCCAAATCGGTTTATTAGAACAAATGAACATGAATCATAACAATATTAAATTAACATACATATTAGTAATTGTTTGAGTCAAATGCTTGTATCGAGTCATAATGATATTTTGCAGGATTTCCAGGAAATAAGGATTGAGTTTTTCCAAAAATTTTCCGGAAACTTAACATGAAAAATCTGTCAGATCACTTCTGACGGCGTCAGGAACTGTTTTCTGGAATTTTTTTTTGAAAGTTTTGTTTTTCTTCCGGAATCATAAAATGCTTTATTAAATCTCTAACTTATAAACTCCAGGAATCTACAAAATAATCATTCCACAAGCATTATATCCTTATACAGATTTATCCCGCCGATGTTATGCATTAGAATTCGCTTGTGCATTAAATACAACCATAAAAACCTTAGTACGCATTGGTTCATGTTTCTTAAGACGTTCAAGCAAGTTACTGAATAGGAAGTTAGCCAGTTTTCTTAAGCCTAACATAGATGAACAATCATCCAATACAACTAATAACACACTAATAACCAACAATCAATAGCTAGGTTTCATTAGATCTAAGCAAACACAAGATAAATCTAGCCTAGCATGTTAAACAAAAGACAAGAACAAGATAAAATCAAACAACACATAGACATATTGAATGATTAATTGATAACTTATCTTCAATGTAACATGGAAGATCTCAAGGCAAAAAGCCTTGAAAGAGCTGCCAAATTCGTCTTAGGGTTTTCACACACAAAGTTCCTCAATAAGTTCCACACTAATGACAAAGAATTGCAAAACTATATATAGATTTTCAGATCTGACGGCGTCACGTTATGGAGTGTGACGCCGTCACCTCGCCGCTTTTAGGGTTCCCGGATGACCTTCTTGACGCCGTCCCTCTTTAGCTCTCCAAAATCCGTTCTGGCTTATCAAGGCTTGACGCCGTCAGACTATGAACGTGACGCCGTCCCTCTTTAAATTATAACGTGACGACCTTGATCAAATTAAAGGGTGACGCCGTCAGAATTCCCATGCAATTTTCACTGGCTTATCATGAGTAAATTTCACATCCACCACTTTTGCCAAGCCGTGACGCCGTCTGGAGAGGATCCTGACGCCGTCAAAGGTAATTTCCAGCATGATTTTGAGACTTTGTCGTTTTCTTCACTTTTATGCTCCAAAAACGTCCAAAATGCCTCCTTTTCCAGATTTCTCTTCAAAAGTACCTAAAATGACAAAAGGAACGATTTAGGGCAATATTTGATCAAATAAATACGATTTAGGGTTTAAATGACCCCTTAAAAGCGGTACACTTTTCGCTTCATCATACTCCAAGTGTTTCGATTATCTTAATTCGAGTCATTAGAATAGTTAATTGTAAAGTTATGTAAAAGTTCAAGTGTAAGGGGGATACAACCCCCCTACGATGTATTATTTGGAATGGTAGGGCAAGAGTGTATGCAAAAAAAAAAAAAAAAAAAAAAAGTAGAAAAAACATACGGACTACCATCCCGTTTCATTTTATGTTTATTTTATCTTTTTGTTATTTTTTTTTTCATTAGCTTAAGTCGAGTCTAGTCTTGGCTTAGCAACGCCATATTGTACATGAAATTAATCAAGATCTTTAACTCGCCACCAGTAAAATATCCATTATCCAACAAAACCGTGTTTATCATATCCCTACACCTAACGTTATAACCCGTTTAAAAGCCCTATTTGATAGTTTATCTTAGGTGCTTACGCCTAGTGGAGGAGGTTTTTGATCCTTTCCCAAGCCTATGGTAATCTATTTGCTATGACAGGTAGTGAGAGATATTATTCATTTTCATTTATGAGATATACTTTTATGACACCTGAGAGATGTGAGTATCTAAACACTACTTGTGAGGTGCTAATCTGTAATCTTCGTGCTTATTATGATTAAAGTGGAACGACTATTTGTTGTAATTACTTTTATATTAGCGTTAAATGACCCCTAACTTGTATTTTGATTAGAATAAAAGCGCATTTGCTTGAGGACAAGCAAATCTCAAGTGTAAGGGTATTTGATGAAGCGAAAAGTGTACCGCTTTTAGGGGGTCATTTAAGCCCTAAATCGTATTTATTTGATCAAATATTGCCCTAAATCGTTCCTTTTGTCATTTTAGGTACTTTGGAGAAGAAATCTGGAAAAGGAAGCATTTTGGACATTTTTGGAGCATAAAAGTGAAGAAAACGACAAAGTCTCAAAAATCTGCTGGAAAAGTACCTGTGACGGCGTCAAGCCCCAGTGTGACGCCGTCAACCCTTGATAAGCCAGAGAGGATTTTGGAAGATTAAAGGGGGACGGCGTCAAGAAGGCCATCAAGAAACCCTGAACGCGGCGAGGTGACGGCGTCACGCTCTATAACGTGACGCCGTCAGATCTGTTTTCCTATATATATTTTCATAATTTTTAGTCATTAGTGTGCAACTTTGTGAGGAGAAACCCTAAGATGATTTTTCTGCCATTTTTAAGGGTTTTATACCCTTGGATCTCCCATGTTCAATTGAAGATAAGTAATCAATTAATCATTCAATATGTTTATGTGTTGTTTGATTATATCTTGTTCTTGTCTTTTATTTAACATGCTAGGCTAGATTTATCTTGTGTTTGCTTAGATCTAATGAAACCTAACTATTGATTATTGGTTGTTGGTGTGTTATTAATTGTATTGGATGATTGTTTATCGATGTTAGGCTTAAGAAAACTGGCTAACCTCCTATATGGTAACTTGCTTGAACGTCTTAAGAAACATGAACCAATGCGTACTAAGGTTTTTATGGTTGTATTTAATGCATGAGCGAATTCTAGTGATCCCATGTTACGAGCTTCTTAGCCGGCTCGACATAGGAGTGAAGTAGGAGCTTATAGAGTTGGGGAAGTACGTACGCCACCCCACGATTGGTATTAAGGAATACACCCGTCATCCACGCAATTAATACACACTAATCAACCGGTAAAAGATAGTTAGGGAGTAAGGAAATCTAAGTAAACACATTTCTCTCCATATAAGTTCCACAACCTTTTTATTTTCAGTTATTTTATTTTATTTGCAATTGTAGTTATTTGGGTTAGTTGACTAGCAACTAATTCCGCCCACTCCTTCAAACCCGAGATTTTACTTGCTTTTATAAAAAATATAAAAAATACAAAAAGAATCTTCCCTCACCCTTAGACCTATTAGAGTAGTTTTTCAATCCTAACGACACTATTCCCCTAGAGAACGATCAATCCCCCGGTACTTGCCACTACACTATACTACATCGGTCAGGTACACTGCCTGGTGGGGATTGCAAGCCTCTTGAGATCCCTCGAGAGGTAAAACCTGTTGTAAGGTCGTAAAACCACGCATCAGCATTTTAAGAAACTGTAAAGATGACTGTCAGTTCGTCGTTGACTTTAAATACCTTATACAAGGTATGGCGACGTCCTTGTACTATGACACTTGCAATAGTATGAGCATGTGAGATAAGACACTCATTATATTTTTCAAAACCTTCACGATTTGTGAAATTTTGAAACAAGTATTCGGAAAGTTTACTCAGATGACTATTTAGTTTTCTTGTAAAGAAAGGTTGAGAATGTTGGAAACATTAGACTTCAACTTACTAATTAGTCTCATGCATATCTGTTTTTAGTATTTGGATAATTGGGATTGTAAGACAATTATTTCTTTATGATGAATAAAGATACTTGGTATTTGTCATTCATTCATATAATAATTGTTATCCTATATTTGCATGTTTAATCCTTGAATGACTTTATCATTCTAAATATGTCCATTGTCGGTTAACAATATGAGGATATTGTTATGTAAGGCAAATGTGAGTGTTGGTTATATTCTTTGAATATACGGATTGTTCCCGCCAAACTCATATGTATTCACAAGGGATGCATATTGGATACCCCAACTTTCGAACATTTACTTTTGGATCCTTGTCATGAGTAAAATGTTGAAAATGGTTTATAAAGTCATCCTTAGACTTGAGATACAAACAAGTTCTGTATGTGTGGATATCACTTTGTAATTATATGCCAAACGCTATCCTGAAAAAGGTAGTCATAAAAGCTATTTTTCGAAGTGAATGTGAAGCAGCATCCACAACACTTGTAGTCAACAAAGGATTTGTTCCTCCACTTGATAAGTGAAGAATGATACCATGGCGCCTCTCCAGATTTAATCAGATAATTGTATGGCCGTACCCAAAGGGTAATCCAAGATGATTCTTGATTACATTTGGTATATCTGAATTAATACTATTACGAGAATCTAAATGGTTAAACTATATGGAATGAGTTAGGATCCATATCCATGGTTTAACGGTATCTGTAACAAAGGGATGATAATGGCAAGTAATACATAACCATTAAAAGCTGAGATTGTTCTTGAAACTTCATCTCAAGTATTTCTGATTTATGACAATAAGTGTGTTGCTAGACGTTGCTATTGTTGGTATAAATGTAAGTCTGCTACTCCAACTCCCAAGTGGGAGCTGTTGGAATATGGTAGTTGAATCCGCATGTTATACGGTTAGAAATACGTGAGCCTATTGGGGGCACACACGTTAATACACGAAGAGTACGTTTATTAAATATTTAATATATATACATGTTATATATTTATTAAATGGTTAATATGTTTCACGAAATATATATTTAACGATCATTGGTTTCCGTTAGTCGCTTTAACTAACTTAATATACGTTAAATATAAAAGAGAGGGACTTGGATGTCGGAAAACGAAACTCCCGGACCTTCTTCCAATGTGGTCGGTTATGGGAAGCTTCTAGGGAGGGAGGAGAGTGTCGACTTTGTGAAAGTTGAGGAGGTGAAGACCAAAGCTTGGAGGACAAGTTTAGTGGGTATTTAAACACCCCCTTGGTCTCATTATCGTTAAAATAATAATAATAAAAAAAAAAGATTTTTCCACTCTAACAAAAACCTGCGACACATGTCATATCCCAAAATCCTAATGCATAACGTGTTTATCTATTCGCATGCAATATTCAATTCAGTTGCATTATACATGCATGAATTGCATATTAAAATCACGTGCATGGTTTTAATGCAAAGATAATTGCATGGATCTCTTTATTAAGTTCGAGCAGTTTCTAAACCCTTTAGGGTTCGAACTGTTTTCGATCAAGAACACCAAACCTTAGTTTGTTCGTGGTGTTTAATTCGTGAAGCAAGCACTAGCATCCTAGCGTATTCGTTTGACGTGTAGTGTGAGCAACCGTAGAGGTGGTAATTTAACCACTTTTGTTTCATTTGCTGGTGTCAACGAGAGTTAGTTTTTCTTGTTCCCTTTTATTCTTTATTTGTTTATTATACGTGTTAACTATAATTGTAAACTAGATCCATTATCCGCTGCGTAATTGTAGTTAAATGGTTAACTTGATTATAAAATCCCAACAGCCAGGAGCAATCACCACTTTACCACACCCTTTAAACGCATACGCATCACTATAAAACGACAACCCAACCTGTAAAACCCGAGTTACTTTCATAACAATCCCACCAGACAGCAAATAATGGAAAGATAAAAAAAGCATCAGCACAAACTAGAGTCAAACCTCCTAACAAACTATGCTCAAGCTCAGCTAAACCAACAACACCTTACCCATTCATCAAATACAACACATGCGAAAACAAACAAGAAATGCTCCGGCATTGCAATGGGATCATATCACATAAACAATGTTGTGATAACGAATTAAGTTCTACAATGTAAGCATCTGAATCCCCGTCATGAATATCACTAGCTTCACTGCAATGCGAAAAGAAGAATATGTGCCATTGGAATCAAGAAACAAAATCATTTAAAGATTGGCAATAGCATAAAGCACATGAAGCCTAACTAGCTTGGCTTTTCATGCAACTTGGACCATGTGAAAAACTAGAAGAATATAATCACAATAACAGAACTCTTGAAGCTTTTGTTTATTAGTTACTGCGATGCACACATCAATATTCCGGAACCATATCAATTCTATTCTTCTACTGAGACTCAAACTCCCACTCCACTCCACTTTTTAATAAGGAAAAAACATGTAAACATCGACAAATACCTTGAGAGCAACAATATTCCATACCTTTATATACCAGTTCCCATCAAAGAAAAAACATGAAAATTTAGTTCAAAATCAAAATCATCATCACACTTAAAAGTGTGAAAAAGACTCCCTCCATCACAAAAAGAGAGTCCACAAACAAAAAATAGATAAATTATAATATGTGTAATTAATGGTAGTTTTGATTGATAAAAAGTCATTTTTACCCTCATAGTTAATATAGAAATAAGAAATGAGTATTTTATCGAAATTGTGGATTCTATCGAAATTGTCAGATCTATCTAAATTGTGGATTCTATCGAAATTGGCAAGTTTATCTAAATTGGCAAATCTATCTAAATTGGCAAGTTTATCTAAATTGGCAAATTTATCTAAATTGGCAAGTTTATATAAATTGGCAAATTGCCCGAGTTTATCTAAATTGCAAGCTTCTCGATTTCTAAAGACGTAACTACAAACGATCTTCAGTTAAAGACCAGAACTTCACTTCAACAACCGAAACCAACCTTCACCAAACACAACTCCTATTTCGGTGCAACGATCCAAGGACAACTTTATCATACCAAAAATGTCTTTTCTCACCAATTTCATTTCATCAATTGATATGGATCCTCTCGTTCAATTCTTTGCTCCATATCCTAAGACTGAGACGACGATGACTGAGACCGAGGAAACATGGTCTGAGAATGAGAAGCTGTCAACTGATAATGAACAAGACGTTGAAGAAAATGAGCTCCTAGAGCACTTAAAATCACTTGACTTGAGATTTCCCATTACATTTGCTGCACATATGAAGCGATGGTCAGAAATGGATCGAAGTGCTGAAGCATTGCGTGAGTCTAAGTCAGATGCACCTGAAAATGCTACGGGTATTCAAATGCAAAATGCAGGGCAGTATGATGGAAATTAGAAGGGTCAAATTGTGAATCAGTATGGGGTTAATCAAAATGAGAATTATTGTTTTACGACTACAATTCAGGAACCTACATATGAAATTCACAATGGTGATATTGGTAGAAATTGCAATGGCAATGCAATGATGAAGCTTTAAAAGCTCCGGTACATGTTGATGCTAGCCAAAAAGAAAGAGTCGGGAACACCGTTGACTGCTGAGGAATATGACTTCATGGTTACAACAAAAGTTAATGATAATGCAGCAGTTCTCACTGGAAACTTCAACTTTATGGCTAATCAACAAGAAACAACATCGTGCAGTGATTCTGACATTCCTCCTACTTATGACACAGAACCACTCCATGAGGTACAAAATCCGTTTGCTCATGAAAAGCCACATTCTGTGCCTCTCGAACCTAATTATGATACATATGTAGGGGAGCAAGTTAATAGCAATGTTAACTGTAAAACTCTAGATATGGATCCTAATGAAGTTCAAGTTGCACAAAATGATGCTAATGATGAGGAAACCCGTGCTCTCTTTGAATCATTACTTCATAATTGTCAAATTGAGATTGAAAAGGTCAAACAGACCAATCGCGATGTTAAGGCCGCGAATGAAAAATTGACCGCTGAGCTTGAGAGATATAAGGTGAATGAACAAGCTTTTGAATTTAATAAAAAACGACAGTTAGAACTTGAAATTGGTTATAGAGATTCTGTTTTAAGAGAAAAACATTTGCAAATCAAATATGACACACTCGATGTTAAGTTGAATATGCAAATCAAATCTTTAAACAAGGAAATTTCTGAATTAACCACCCAACTTTCTAAACAAAAATCAATTTGTTCTGATCTTGAAAAAGAGAAGAAAGAATTGCATGCTAAGTTTTCAAAACAAGAAAATGATCTTCTTGATGAAATCATTGACAAACAAGAAAGCATTAAAAAGTTGGAAGAATTTCTTGTAAAAATGGGTCATTCAACACAAACAATTAATTTGTTAATTAACGATCCAAACCTAATTTTACATACAATGAAGAAAATGGCTATCGGTTGTGAAAACCTTATTATCTCAAGAAAGCTCAGAAGGAACAGAATGTGTTGTATAATGGTAATGTGCTAAATGATAATCATGACCCTCCCGAAGTTCGGGATTCTTATGAAACGATTGAGCTTACCAAAGAGAGTCGTATTAAAATGAGCCAGAAGAACCCAGATATTAGACCAATTGATTATAATAAGCTAAATGCAATTTCTGGCGTTCATCAGGTTCAAAAAGAGTCACCATTGTTTTTCAAAAAACCAGTGGCTGTCACAAAAAGAAAAGTTGTTTCGAAACATCTTTCTAACATCGAACAAATATTCTCTAAGAACACTTGTAACACAAGTGAAGCTAGACAATATTTGGCTGATCTTAAAAGGAGAGTTGAAACGCTTCAAATGACTGTGGCATCCAAAATAAATAGTAACTACAATGATTGGTTTTCAAGTTTTCATACAGAACAGAAAAAAGATGTTTGAAAAATATATCATTCCTCCACTATCTGCAATTTATGCGGTAGTTCTGAATGTTGAAAGAACTTTTCTGAATGAAACAGCTGACTTTGTCAAGGACCACAAATCCCTGGTAAAGGAAGCAAATGAAAACATTGAACACATAAAAGTTTTGAAAAGACAAAACGACATTCTCTTTGAAGTAGCTCTATCGACTGATATTATGTCCATTATTTACCAAACATATTCTGTGGAAGATGATGAAAGACTGAGAGCTGAGACTTCTGCAATTGTTGAAAAATATGAAAATGCGCTTGCTAAGCTTGAAAAAGAAAATGTAACATATTTTAAACAACTTGATCAGAAAAAGGAAGAATGCAAGTATGACAAATTGTCGTATGAGCGTGCTTACAAAAACATGAAAGAGCAAAATGATCTTTTGAAGTCTTAGCTTGATAGTCAAAAAGGGAAGGGTGAGGAAACTAAGTTTGCAAAACCATCAACTTCGGACAAACCGGTTGCAAAACCAAAAATGTCTATTTCTCAATCTGTTCCAAAAGTTGATGTGATAATTGATTTGACAAAACCAGTCACTCCAACACCATTACCCAAGTTTAATGCAAAAGATAAAGGGAAAGCAGTTGTCGAAACACAAGAAGTGATAGCACCTGGCCTTTCTAGGAATAGTGCACCAAATGTGACCACAAAAACAGTTAAGGAATTTGTTGGTTCTAACGACATGGTCCACAATCACTATCTGGAAAAAGCTAGGAAAAAGGCACAGCTTCGAAAAGATGGAATTTTAGGTACAAAACCTAGGGTGATGAATTCTACAATATTACAAGGCACTGCTAGTAGTAGTAAACCATTACCTAGGATCTCTCAACAAAAGACTAGGGATTGGCGTGCATTTAAGAGTAGTTGCGAAAAAGAAAATGTTATGCACGTATAATGCAACACTAAGAACTCAAATTCCTCTTCGAACAAGAAACAACTTCCAAATGACAGTAGTGATAAAGTTAAGGTTGCTGTTTTAAACAAGAATGCTGAATTTGTCTGCCCTACATGTCAAAAATATGTCTTTTCAGCTAATCATGATGCATGTGTTGCACAATATATCAAGAAAGCAAATTCACGTGCTAACGCACAATCCACTAAGACACCTAATAGAGACAAACCCGTTGATAAGAAGCAAAAGGCTAAGAAACCTAATAGGTGGATCTCTACAGGACGTAGTGTTTCTCAAAATGAGACTTCCGCTGCATCTGAAAAGAAAACAACTCCTAGATCTTACCATAGGTGGATTCCCACGGGAAAAGTTTTTAAAACAGTTGGTCTTAGATGGATTCGCACAGGAAAGATTCTTGACAGCTGCACCAAGCCAAATAATAGTGAAAATCTTCAGGATAAGGAAGTAGACATCACTACAACCGTTGATAGTGAACACCCTTAATGTGAGGAAACATGTACTTCTAACACAGTTATTTGTGCAAATCTCTCTTCTGTGGATGCAGGTACTTATGTAAGTATTGAGGAATCATACACTCGATGTGGAAAAGACGAACTTTATGCCAACATCGCATGTGGAAATCCGTATCTTATTCCACTCTTAACTCCACTTCTACTTGTTCAAAGTTAATTCTTCTTTGTGAATATTATTTTTTGAAAAAAACAAAATCAAAATACAAAATTTGAAAAACCAACAAAAGAAAAATACAAAAATAGAAAATTTCAAAAATACAAAAAAATATATAAAATCAAAAAGCCAAAAATATTCTTCTCACGACATGTCTCTCGTATTATCGATATTCTGTACGTATCTAGAAATGTCATTCAACAATGATACGGACATGTACAGATGCTTGAGCGAGAGTTCATTAAAATGTTTTCAAAACATGTCGTTTTCTCAAAAATTTCTTCTCAATGGCTTCTGGACACATCAGTTCAGGACCCGTGCTTTAAAGAAGGAAAGTGCCTAATCAAAAATTTCGAGCACTTATCCTAAAAATCTCGATGGCTTGTAAGTATTCCAGCTTACAACCCGGGCTTCAACATTATGGCTTATGCATACATAATAGTGCATAACCCGTTTTTCAAAGAAAGGACCCTGTTGCACGTTTTATTACAACAATCCTATCAAGAAAAGAAGTTTTCATGAAATGTTTATTCAAACTTCTTAATCTTAAGCAAAATTTTATTCAAAATTTATCAAAAGGTTTTTCAAAACTTTTCAAAAATTTTGCTTAAGATTTTCAAATCTCTACTCACCATTCGCTCCAAAGTTTAAAAATGTCAAAACCGATGCAAGTTTTGAGGGGGAGTATTTCAAAATCAAATATGTTCCAAAGGTTCATGCAAATCCGTTTCTCCCTATTAGCTTTCCAAAATCAAAGATTTTAATCAATCGGTATCAAAAATACCATTGAAATGCTATTTTTGAGGGGAAGAAATGTGATTAAAATGTGATCGCAGTTGAATCTCAAAAGAGCTCAACTCAGATTAACCCTCGAATTGACAAAAAATAAATGTCAGTAATCGAAAAGACTTGTCCGGGACGGGTAATAATTTCAAGCTGGTTATCCAGTGATGTAAACGTGTCTCGCGAAGGACTTGTATGAGTAGAATGTACCAATTCGAGAGATTATTCTTTTGATATGATCGGGACGGGTAATAATTTCAAGCTAGTCCAACTAGTGATGTAAACGTGTCTCGCGATGGTCATATTAACTGAAAATCGATCAATTCAAATGTGCAAACTCTACCCAACATGTGCAAATCTTTCTTAAATCTCATAAGCACATGTGGAGGGGGAGTATTTCAGAAAATGCAAAACTCTCTATGTGTTAACTAAATGTGTTTTACTCATAAACACTTTGAGAGACTTTCACAAAAAGGTTTTATGGCAAGTGATCAACAAATCTAGGATAATCATGGAGTAATAAGGTGATTATGGTTAGGTTATGTCCAATGATCCGCCAGAGTCGGAGGGATCTACCCAAGGACAATTTCAATAGATTAGAATTAGAAGTCCTTAGGAAAGATTGAAAAAAATGAGTAAATGAGAAAGGGAAAGAAGGGGTTGAAGAATTAAAAAGAAAAGTTTAATGAAAGGGCGAAAAGAAATAGCCCTCCATGAAAACTTAGGGCAGAAACTGGGTCAATTCATCTGCTATCGGTATTCACTAAGGTGATACTGATATTGAAGACAAGACGTCATGGACCCACTGACGCGCTGCACAAACCCCTCCTAGCCACTCAGATATCTCTTAAAAGATATTTGTTTCATTTCTCACGGAGAACACTACATAATCTATCATCCTCTCACTCCGAGATGTGTTGATATTGAAAATGTGGCACTCTGCTCCATGCCTCCGACTACTAAAACCAAAACGCACATTATCGAGTCTAGAGCCATGAGATTCATCAAAAATTTCTTAGGACACACTTACATTATAATTCACTTGTGTTCACCAAAAAGGACACAAGGTGTACAAGAGTCTTAATGAGATCTTCGGATCTTGCCATTTATATCATGATGGTTGCGTGCTTCAAACGGTCTACAGTCGTGGGGTGATCTCCAGCGATTCACTGAATCGTGGGTGCACTTCGGTGTGTCCGTGTAAGCCCTCTCGAGGGTATCTGGTTTAGAATGGCCTGGGTTAAGATTAGAGAAAGTCTTCACAATATGCTATTGACAATCTCGAAGTCTAAACCTGTAAGCGTTGGATGATTTATCACTAACATTTTATGCAGCTACATATAAAAGTCCATCTACCATCATCATATGTATCAAACATCTAATCAAGATGTCAAGAACAAGTTCATATGTCAAATGATGAAAGTAAAAGGGGAGATTGTTAGCATAAGTATAAAGTCCAAGATGTATGAGTATGTTGGAGGACACAATGCTTAACCACACGAAGATGTTGATCAAGGCAAGAACAACCAAAAGACGATTACTTTGAAGATCACATAGCATTAAGGAATGAAGAACCAAGGCTATTCTACATCGACACACAAAGTTCAAGACATTGAAGACGAAAGACCAAATCAACTGGAGCATCATTTGAATGACCATCTCTTAGGGGGAGATTGTTAGCATTAAAAAATAAAGTGATGGTCATTCCTAATATACATCTTTGTAATATGTCGAGTACTATGTAAAAGAATAGTTTAAGAGGGCTTTGTGTTGGACTAAGCTAGTATTGTATAAGTCCATGTATTGCTTAGTATTGTTCAAGTCCAACACAAGCCCAATCAAGCCCAAGCTAAAGCCTATTAGGGCATCACTCACCAACTATAAATACAACACTCCCACCTTAATTAGAAGAGTGCTTTAGAGAGGGTAAGGTGGGAGTGTGTGTGTTGCTTTGTATTCTCTTTCTTCTTATTAACCTAATATTACACTCTTCCTATTATCTCTACTGCCGCCACATCTTCACTTATTATTCTTCTTCTTATATACGCAACATTCATCTCAATCTTCTTTATTCATCATTTCTTTTATCTCTTATTCTTATATCAAGCTATATCTGGTCCCATCTATTAGAGTTAATATTCGTATGATATATTAGCCTATCATAGATTCTAGTTCCATCTTTATACGAGTTAATATATGTGAGATCCCGCAAAAATCTCACTATAATCATACTCGTTAATCTAGGATAAACTCAAGTTACTGTATAATAAATCCCATTTTTATGGAAAAATTTAAATTTTCTCTTATAAGTTATTATTAACACGTTGCGATCCTAAGTAAACGTTAAATAACGACACGAACACGAGGCACAATTCGGTCACGAACCACCACTTTCACTAAACTCGAATCTCAATAATCACGATAAGTACTAATAAAGTTATTACCATAAACTTCTCCTAATTACAAGTAATTATTACTAATTACACTAATTACATCAAATTCTCACTAAGCATATTTTACTAAATAAAACCAAACGGACTACTGCCCATTTCTAGCCCATCATCAACGCTCACACAGCCCATCACCACCACCCACGTCCAAGCCCAACTCCCAAATTTCAGTTTTCATTTAGTGATTCTACAAGAATTCGACTCCAAACCATTCCCAAAACGACCCTCGTTCTCATCATCCTTAAACGTAACCCTCGAATATTTTTACACACTTTCGTTCATGACCCACTAGTCTAATCGAGTGCTAAGTTTCAGAAACTCAAGTCGAGATTTAATATGACTTTCAAGACCCATTTGTTTGTCCCACTTTAACAAAATACGTATATATATTAATCTCGAAACTTAACCGTTTTAAAACACGCCTATTCCTACAACGTATTAACGATGTATTTAACATACTAGGACATTAATAGGACCCTAGGGGCAGCAGCATATAAACTGTGGCTCGCTAAATCTCTTTGGTGCCTATACGTATAGAGCAAGACATCAAAAACGCAATCCCTGCGAAGCATGTTTTTCCTACGATAGCGTATGGGCACAATAGGATGTTTCACAAGAAGTAAGAACTGCTGAAGCATGTGAGGATTATTAGATTATGTATAAAGCTTGAATAAAAATAACGTGTGAATATATTTCACATATACACTCCAACGATAAGAATACAAGGCATCTACTATTACATGTTCAATCTCATACTCAACCCAAAACAGCGAGATGGATGTTACCACTCATTGTTAGCCCACAGTAAACTCAAATGATGAAGCTTGGAGGGTAATTTCGTCAAAGACTTGTGTAACTACCACTATAAAAACCTACTCGATCTAGCAGCTCATATCACTCACTTTTCATTCGCTTACCTCACTCTCACAAACACTCAAAAGTCTCAGACAACCCTCTGTCTCAAATTCGGAAGCAGCAAAGCAGAATAAAGAAAACACGTGAATACATATTTTGGTTCATGGCGAGGCACTGAATTGGTTCGTACATTCCCTGCGAGTACCACAGCCTCTCTCCACCATCTTCAAGGGTGTAGTAAGTAACTAGTAACCCTTTTGTTTTCACTTCTCACTAACACAAATTCACAGCATGCATGTTTTCCTCATTTCATTTGAACCTATCATTCGTCTCACAAAGGACAGTAAGATTTCTTTCATTCGAATAGATTGCATTGGTTCATAATAGTCACTGTGGACAAGTCCCAACACCACGCTAGTACATAATACATGCATGCACTCTCCTTGTTTTGTTTTCCACTCGAACTAATAAATAGTTACACTTTGAAAACCCGCTTTTGGAACTATGTCAGTCACCTCACAAAACCTCAACCATGCATGCATGCACACTCTCTTTTGTAATCCCAAATCAAACGTATAAACATATATTTTAAAACACACGTCAACTTATTTTGAAGGATGTCGAATCCTCTTTTGGAAGTCTCGACAGTTAGCTCACCTACACCATTTATGCTTAAACACTCCATGCATTGTTCGAACATATACCAGAAACACTAAAAATAGGTTAAGTATGTTGTGCATACAAAATATCCCAAGTCGCCTAGAAGATAACTTTATATTTCACAAACAAACTTAGTGATCACCTATTTTCTTTACAAGACCCATTTAACAGCATAACAAACTACATTTTTCATTTAAACATCTTACAACAACAACCACGATTCGACCCTTTAAACTAGCCTAATTTGATCGCATAAATCGTTTTTGAAAACTAGCTAAGAACAATATTGGGCCTAGAGTTGTGCTTCGCTAAAGGGCCCAATGTGTAAGAATTAAGCTATGAATCGAATAAGCTAGTGAAATAAGCTTCTTTTATCTTAAATAAGCCTTACAAAAAGTCGCACACTTTTTCCTTTATCATTTTAACATTTTTGGACTAAAAACGTAACGCGTTTTAACTATAAGGACTAAAACTGCCAAATTGTGAAACATGTGTATTGAAACTATGAAAACAGTTTCTAAAGGATCTAAAATGACCTTTAAATTTATTTCAAGTCTTATATATACATTTGAAATATTTTTGGAATATTGTTAAACTTTATATTTAACAAAGGACTAACTACGTAACGCAAATACGGTTAGGGTAAAAAGTATAAAAATCGGGAAAGGTCAAGGACCAACTATTTTTCACTTAACATCCTCATTCTCATCACTACATCACTTCATATGCATTCATTACATTCTAGTTGCATATATTTAACTTTCGTTAAACGATTTCACTCGCATATCATTTCATCATAATTTGAGGCGATAATACCTCGAGTCAAGTGACATAAGAATCAAGATAATATCATTGTATGATATTATATTTTCTTAACTTGAGGCATTTTAGGCATATCACACTCACTTCATCAAATCGTTATACGATTTCTCACGTTCACACGCATCGTTAGTTACAAGTCGAATACTTAGATATTCCTCATATTCAGGTCTTATATTGAAGACGTTTACGTGATCGTTTCTATAAGTCTCACTTGATCTTATAATTCCATCTTGTCAGCTACACTCCAGGTGAGTCGTGGTCCCCCTACTTTTATTAATTGTTTTAATAACTCTTTTGGGGGAGATACATGCTTCAACTGTTTTAAATTACTTTTATACTCTGAGAAACTCTTATGAATTATTCGAAACCATCAACTGTGTTTTACATGTCTTAAACCCCTCTTGAAAGGGATATGTGCTTGTATACTTGCCAATCACTTACCTAGCTAAACATTGTATTGAAACATAACATTTTCAAACTACGTGTTGTAACACGATACTCATTATATGTGTACGATTAACAACTGAATGTACTGTTAAACTTTACTATGATATTGCTACATTTCAATCAGGAAAAGTAACCAAAAAACTAAAGTACATATATGTTATGAACCCCTGAACTCTATATTGTCTAAGTTTACCTAAGTTGCCATAAAGTCCCTCGATCATGAGCCATTAATCACTACGGTGAGCGCGAATATAGTGGACAGCTTCGAAACCTGTAGAGGCTGACGACCTATCCCACTAAGTATGGACGGAATGCCTTAGGGCTAGTCGTATTTAGTCGCGATACACTATATTTGAATAAATAGTAGGATGAGGCAATCACCTATTACCTGGGGGCAACCCATCATAACCTGATGTGACCTTACCGTTTTTACGAAACCTTTGTTAATGATTTGCGCGTCATGAGGCTTAGGACAATATAACTTTATGAATATATATGTCTTCCTATATATATTTGGATACAGCTGTAGACCACCACTCCTTACTGATAGATATCAGACCTTATACTATTATTATCACTATGTGTTATAAATATGTATCATATACTTGAAACCTAACTGTTATCATATGATAGAACAAAATAATGCTCGACATATCGTTACTTTTGAAAGTTGAACCATTATTTCATTGCAAGTATATAACGACAATACTCCTTTTTACTCAAACTTGGACATATGATCGTCAGAGGTCATAAATGATTTACTCTTGGATTTTTACCCAAATTTGCAAACTTGCTAGTTACTTTCATAAGTACTAGCATTTATTTCAACATTTACTCTACAACTCTCGACATTTTTGAAAGCAAATTATTTTCTACCAAACCCCACGAACTCACCAACCATTGTGTTGACGTTTTAAGAATGTGTCTTTCAGGTACTTAACGGAGCAGGACAAGACACGGAGCGGGCATCCTATATACTCTGATAACTTAAATAGTGTAAAATCAAATATGTCATTCTTTTCCAAATTATCACACTTTTATGAGGTTTTCAAATAAAATATTTCGCCTTTATAATAAGACAATATTTTGAATGACATATAACTTTCAAAACGCCTTTTCCAAAGTCGTTTTCTGAAATTTCTAACTTCGATCCTCAGTGTAACACCTAAATATTTTCCGCTGCCACATAACCAAATTTGGGGGTGTTACAATATATATATATATTGGAGTGATAAAGTTGTGTTCTTTATTTTTTACAAAATGGTTTTGGGAAGGGAGTGGGTTTTGTTAGGATCTCTGGGAAATAAGAGTTTCATTGTTGCTGCCGATAGTGTTAAGCTGGTTCCTGCCGATAGCTTTGGTTCCTGCTGCAAGCTTATTGCTGCCGACAGTGTTATCTTGTTTCTGCCGATAGTGTTTGTTACTGCGGATAGTATTGTTTGTTATCCGTATATTTAGAATGTTTTTTAAGATTTATTTTTAGTAGAGATCTCGTTTATCTCTTCACACGTTTTCTTGTAGAACGGGTTAGGGTTAGGTCATCTTGTTAGTATAAAAGATAAACCCGTCTATGAGTTTATGTACGCCTTTAACGTTTTCAATATTCAATATCACAATTCTTAGTTTATAGTCTGATCCATAGAGGATCATTGTCCTTTAGAGTTTTCTTCTTTATTATACTTGCTGTTTAGTTTCCGCATAAACGCTTGTATAGCATACAGAGGTTCTCGTTTATACCAAGCTCAATCAAGCTCGAAGTACTCGATCCTACAAGTGGTATCAGAGCCTGGTAAGGATCTCTGATAAAGAAGAAAAAGTTCGATTTCATATTTCACAACCCTCTTTCAATGGAAGGCGAAATCCCACAAAACAATGTCATTAACCCTGAAGAACACCAACCCAAACCTGAAACCTCACAAGTCCAAACACAAATCGTCACCACCATGTCCACCAACAATGCTAAATTCCCATATCTGAAGAAAGATGAGTATGAAGTCTGGGCTATGAGAATGGAATATTGGATCACAAACAGTGATTACAATCTGTGGAATGTCATTCTCAAGGGAAATAGCAAGAAGAATACTGGAAGGGACGAGGATGGCAATATCTATATAGAGCCACCTGTTACTGCCGAAGAACACATGGCTGTGCAAAGGGAAACCAAGGCAAGAACCCTTTTGCTTCAAGCTATTCCAGAGGATCATATGAGTGATTTCCATCACTTGGATGATGCTAGAAAGATCTGGCATGCTGTAAAAGCCAGATTTGGAGGGAATGATGAATCCAGAAAAATGAGAAAGTCTATGCTTAAGCAAGAGTTTCAGGAATTCAAGATCTCTGAGGCTGAGGGGATTCACAAAGGGTATGACAGATTCCACAAGATCCTGAGTCAACTCAACCAGTTGAAAGCTAGGCCGGACGATGAAGACTGCAACACCAAGTTTCTGAGGGCTTTGCCACCATCCTGGTCTCAGGTTTCCATAACACTCAAAGCCAAAGGAGGTCTGGATTATATGAGCTTTGATGATCTGTACAACAAGTTGAAAACCCTTGAACTGGATATCAAAGGATATTCCACCTATACACCTCATACTCCAACCCATACTGCTTTTGTTAGTAACTCTGGTGCTAACAAAGCATCATATGGAAACAGTCCAACACCATCAACATCATCAATCTCCTACTCACCTGTCACACCAAAAGCTCAGACTATATCTGATAATCTTGTAGTGGATGTGCTTCATTCATTTGTTGCTGAGAGTACACCACAGCAGAAGATTGTGTATGAAGATTTCAATCAGGTTGATGAATTGGATCTAGAAGAGATGGACCTAAGATGGCAAGTGGCTATGATATCGTTGAAATTGGATAGGTTTGAAAAGAAGGCAGGAAGAAGGGTCAACTTTGATGGACAGGAACCTGCCAGGTTTGACAGAAGGAAGGTGAGGTGCTATAAATGTTCTCAAACAGGACATTTTGCCAGGGAATGTACAGATAAGAAGGTAGATGACAAAGTACGATATTCTGCTTTCAAAATTCAAGAGCTGGACTCAGAGGACCCCAAGGCATTGGTATCTGTGGATGCGATGGTGGACTGGGAGCATCATGAGAAGACGATTGCAAGTGGGGCAGATAAGGTCTTTGGGATGATAGCTGGATATGGTGAGAAGAAACAAGTGGCTGGTCAGTTTGGAATGATGGGTCATCCATCTCAGGTACACAACTGTCCATTTGGTTGTGAATCTATATATGCTAAATTGAAACAGGAATTTGATGATATAGAAAGTGAAAATAAGGATAACTTTATTCAACTTAAGGCTCATAAAAAGGCTGTTAAAACATTAGAACAACAAAAGGTCTGGTATCAACAACAACAATCTGCTTATGAAGTAAAAATAAAGGTGTTAGAAAGAGATTTAAAAAATGCCACTAATGAGTTTAAACATTCTGAAAGGGAAAAAGCTAAGGTAGTGCTAGAAAATCAAGAGTTACAATCTAAGCTAGATAATTCCTTAGCTAGATTTGATAAGTGGAAAGACTCATCCAAAAACCTTCACATGCTTATTGATAGTTCTATGTCTACTAAAACTAAAAGAGGTTTAGGGTTCGGTAACCTAATAGGGCCAAATCAGTATTATGACCCTAATGAGTATAGTGTTTTTAACCCAGAACCTGTAGATTATAGAAAACCTGTAAAGTATGTTAAGGAGGGAGGAATGAATGATGTTCCTCCACCCATAACTGGAACATTTAAACCTGCTAATCCTTTTGATGACTTTGATGATTCACAAATGATCTATGGCAAACAGGCAAAGGACTTGCCTAATCTTGATTGTGACTCTAATGAATTTGTCTCTTGTTCTTACAGTGACAAATCTTCAGAAATCAAGACTAATGACTATGCCACATGTGGATCAAGTGATAAGTCAGCTCCAATAAAGTCAGAAGATCTCTCCTCAGAAGTAGCTACTGATGAATCTCACTCAAAGACAGCTGCATTTGAAGATATTTCTTTTGATAGTGTTAAAAACAATAATGTTTCTAGTTGTGGTTCTGTTTCAAATGTTTCTAGTTGTGATTCTGTTTCAAACAATGATGGTTGTGGTTTTAATTCTGTCAAGGATAATTTTGTTTCATGTGTTGGTTTGAATAATTCTGTTTGCAATGAGAAAGTTATTGTTAAGAAAAAGTCCACTAGAAAGAAATCTTGCTTTGTGTGTCGTAGTTATGATCATCTTATTAAAGATTGTGACTATTATGAAAAAACAGATGGGTGTATATGCTTGTAAAAATAGGTCTGTATGGAAAAATGTTAATGATATTCCCCCTTATATTCCTCAAGCAGCTAGGAGAACTTCAGTTGCTTCTGGCAAGCCAGTTTCTGCTGGTAAGCCTGTTGCTGCTGATAAGTTCATTCCTGCCGATAGACCTGTTGCTGCTGTTTATACTGTTCCTGCCGGTAGGATCAATCCTGCTGGTTGGAGAAGTAATATTGCTAGACCTTTCAGCAGACCTACTAGTACTTACTTTCAAAATAATATGAGACCTGTTTGTTTAGACACCATGCACAAGGGAGGGGCAAGATGGAAAACTGCTGTTAAGTCCTCAGCAGGTTGTTCTTGGAAAATCAATAACCAACATATGAAAATGGGGTCCAAGATCAATGGTGGATCTCATCAATCTCCATGGTTTAATTCTTATTGATCCACTAGGCAGGCTCAAGTCAGCAATGGCTTGAGTCTCTCTTGTATCTAATGTTGTATATGTATTCTTTTTCTCAGGATTTTCCTTTTAGAAGCAAAGATGTTGGAATTGTTGACAGTGGGTGTTCCAGGAGTATGACAGGGAATTTGGAAAGATTGCATGACTTTGTACCTTTGAATGGAGGTACTGTGACATTTGGAGGAGGAGATGGAATAGTTTCTGGGTAGGAGGTTGGTTTCTTGGCAGTACAAGAAGCAGACTATAGTGGCTACATCTTCTACTGAGGCAGAGTATGTTGCTGCTGCTAGTTGCTGTGGACAGGTACTTTGGATGCAAAATCAGCTGTTGGATTATGGGTTCAACTATATGAACACTAAGATTTTTATTGATAATCAAAGTACTATGTGTATTGTTAAGAATCCTGTTTATCATCAAAGGACAAAGCATATTGAGATTCGACATCATTTCATAAGAGATGCTTATGAGAAGCATCTTATTCAGGTGGTTAAGATTCACACAGATGATAATGTTGCTGATCTGCTGACCAAGGCTTTTGATGGACCAAGGTTTAAACATTTGGTGGTCCATATTGGGATGGTAAATCCCTAGATACTGAGCTTAAGGGGAGGATTGCAGCTTAAGGGGAGGATGAAGCTCAAGGGGAGGATTGTTCTTGTTGTTGTTGTACATTTCTTTCTTTCTTTTGGTTTCTTTTCTTATTTTCTTTCTTTTCTTTTGGTGTGTTTCTGATTTGATATTCTTAGTTTAAAAAAAAAAAAAAAATCTTGTATATTTTGTGTGCTAATAAGATGGTTTTGTGTAACACCATGCAGGTACAGTGTTGGTGTTTTCACCTGCACAACAAATGGTGCTCAACTCACCATGTCTTGCAGACAAGAAAGAGTTGGCTCACCATGAGGGTACGGCTCTGGTGTGATAATCAAATCCGTTGATAGCTGTAATAGCTTGCTCAAAGCTATAGGGTACTTCAACTCACCCATGGTTTATTCCTGAGAGTTGGAAATGGTTCTCAATTCACCATGGATGTAACCCTTTATGGGATCCAAAGGATTGGCTAGTCCACAAAAGTATGGTTTGTGGTAAAGACAATTGGTATCCATATTTGGTATTCAATTCACCAAGGTTTTGTTGTAACCAAAGAATTGGCTAGTCCTGAGCAAACGGCTACAGGTAAAGACAAGTCAAATCCGTTTATAGTTACTGATTTGCTAATAAATCAGATGGTTATCAATGTACCATGGTCTAACACACCTAAACATTGGCTACTCCAGTAGTGATGGCTATTGGTAAAGAGACATCAAATCCATTAATTTTCAATGATTCACCTCTCACAGGAGTTAACACACCTGGATGTGATGAGAATAGTATGAAACTTAAGTGATTTGATGTACATCTAGTCATTAGTAGCAGCCAAGTTCAAGTGAAAGTCATGATGACCAGTATACATGTTTTGAAGAAGATTTCTTATTCCTGCTGAACTATTGAAGTTGCTGCTGGATGCTATAGAGGTTGGAATCTCGCAAGTTAAGGATTTTGCTGCTGGTTACTACTAATTGCTGCTGCTAAGTCGCAGTCCTCAAGCCTGAGAAGTTACAAGCTCTATCACATTGGAATCTTGCAGGTTAACCTAGTCAACCTCAAGATTAGGGGAGGATTGTTAGGATCTCTGGGAAATAAGAGTTTCATTGTTGCTGCCGATAGTGTTAAGCTGGTTCCTGCCGATAGCTTTGGTTCCTGCTGCAAGCTCATTGCTGCCGACAGTGTTATCTTGTTTCTGCCGATAGTGTTTGTTACTGCGGATAGTATTGTTTGTTATCCGTATATTTAGAATGTTTTTTAAGATTTATTTTTAGTAGAGATCTCGTTTATCTCTTCACACGTTTTCTTGTAGAACGGGTTAGGGTTAGGTCATCTTGTTAGTATAAAAGATAAACCCGTCTATGAGTTTATGTACGCCTTTAACGTTTTCAATATTCAATATCACAATTCTTAGTTTATAGTCTGATCCATAGAGGATCATTGTCCTTTAGAGTTTTCTTCTTTATTATACTTGCTGTTTAGTTTCCGCATAAACGCATGTATAGCATACAGAGGTTCTCGTTTATACCAAGCTCAATCAAGCTCGAAGTACTCGATCCTACAGGTTTGACTGGTTTTAGTTAAATAAAAGGGTACGGGATGGGTTATTTTAGGATTGGGCTTGGGATGGTGATTGGGCTTGGGTTTATTATTTTAGGATAAAAGGGTTTAGGATTAGGCTGGATTTAGATGGGATAAGGGTTAAGATTTATTTTTAGGTTTTAGGTTTAGGTTTAAGGTAAATTAGGTTTAGGGTAAATTAGGTTTAGGGTAATTGTGAAAATAGGTTTTGGTTTCGGGTTTGTTTTTCCAAGCTCATTCCAACGCTAAATCCCGAGGTTGACTTTGACTTCGTATTCACTTGATTAAATACACAAACGTTGTCGAGACGATCCAAAAATGTCCGTTTTTGCTCTTTTTCCCATCCAAGCTCGGTTTTGTCCGCTTTTGCCTTGTTTTCAATCCTTTTGTACCTGAAACACATAAAAACACAAACCACAAATATTTGCAACAATAATTTGTCTATTTGGGTGTTTTTGGTCATTTTTGTGTCTTATATGGGTATAAAATGATGAGTAAATAGGCACTCATCATCCCCCCACACTATCAATTGCTAGTCCCTAGCAATCCGATCATATAAAGTAATGAAAGGATCAAAAAAAATACTAAGTATACCCCGTTTCGACTTTTTATTTGATGCAAGAAATTTAAACTAGAACAAAAATAGATAACATGCTTGATTTCCAAAACTGGTATCATGGAATGGGATTCACACAAAATGGGTGTCTCCAGGGAATTGTAATCGTCATCCTCTTTTTTATACTCCTAACTAAGCTTACACTCAATGTGCAAATGCTTTTGTAAAATGCTAACGCTACTTATACTAGTAATCTTTGAAAGCCGAAACTTAACTTTTCACTCCCACAATTTATTCAAGTTAGGTGACTGTGCTCTTTTTCAAAATTTTGACCGCAAAAATCGACATTTATTATGGTTGTTACTTGTTTAAGTCAAATACTAATTTACCGGGAACCTCGGAAATCTAAGGATCGAAAAGGGCCTTTTCCATGTAGCGGCTTTCTTCTCGGCACATCCCAAACTAGTTGGTTTTAGGTGACCTGGCTTTTGACACCCCACAGAGAATAGTACCGGAATCAGCGGAATTTCGATTTCAAAGATTTTGGATATTCCCACTAAGCTAGTATTAAATACTTAAATAGATAATAACAAACGATCATTTAGAGATTAGAGACTCAAAGGTGAGATCACTCCATGTAACGGCTTTCTTCTCGGCACATCCGAAACCAGTTGGTTTTAGGTGACCAGGCTTTTGATACCTCACAGAGAATAGTACCGGAGCTTTCGGGGTGTTTGAAATCAACAATCTACCAAATTACCGTTTAACCTTTATGGCAAAATTGACGAATCCAAGTTCAACTTCCGATTTAAATTTAAGAGAAAGCAAGTTTCCTACATTTATTAACATATACATCTTTATTTTTGCAACATCAAAACTTATTGCATTTTGCAAAATCATTCCATTTTCTTATTTTGCAATATCATTCCATTTTTTTTTCTTTTTCATTTTTTCATCATTTTTTTTATTTGCTTTCTCAAAAATTAAAATAAAAAGTTGAACTCGGACTCTATATCCAAATTGTATAAAAATTTGTTTGCATAACAACATGATTTTGACGTTCAAACGTTTGAAAACAACACTAATTTTAGTCAGATTAAGAGCTCCTGGGAGGAAAAGCCATATATTAATTATATAAGCTCTAAAGAGAACCAACTACTCTACGCTTAGTATTTTCATTTGCACAAATCGTAAAACCTTAGCCTTATCATTAAGGAAGCAGGCAGATCAACATTCTGGCAGAGTCGGGATTCCCTTTGTTCTAACCTAATCAAGACTAAACACTTTTTTTTTCTTTCTTTTCTTTCTTTCTTTTTTTTTGGTGCAAAGCACTTCTTTTTCATGCAATTTCTTATTTAAAAACGAAAAAATTTTAAAATTTTGGCTAAAACGGGGGTACTAGGGCACTAGAAGGTACACATGTGACAAAATTCGCGAGAATTCCCCCCCACACTTAGAATTGAATATTGCCCTCAATATTCAAAGTACCGACTATTATGCCGAAACTTAGAACGTAAAAAGGTAATACTAATAGCCAAGTGTGTGAAAGAATTCTCTATTTTCACAAACAGGATTAAAAAGATATCCCTAGATAATCGTTAGCAAAAAGATCGTATATTGGGCGGCTGGATTGAAAACAGGCGCATCAATCATCACGATCTAAGGGAAACCTGCAAATAAGAGCAAACAACACACAAACAAAGCACAGTAGAGGAATCCCCCCACACTTAGTGTCAGAAATTAGAAAGAAGTCAGAAACATGGGTTGTCACCCATGTGGTGCTAATGTTTTTGTTAACCGAGTCACTAGCTTGACTCGACCCCGAATTCATTGGTCCATGGGGAAGCATGTGGAAGAGAAAATCTCCATCGGACTTTCATTCAAGATGTTTGGATAAACATTGAAGCATATGAAAGTTTCACACCGATGAGATACACCCGGCTCAAAAGAATGATAAATGGAGATGTCGGGGTCAAAAATGGTGTCTTCACTCCCAAAGGAGAGAAGGAGAGGGCAAGTCACCGTATAGGTAAAGAAAGGTAGAAAAACTCGAATGACATATGTGAAGTCAATATAATGGCGATCCTCAAAGGGTAATGTCACATATGTCGGAGAAAGAATGTCCTTTTGAATCTCGGGATTAAGAATTGAGGTCATATCATCAAGTTTTGAAATAATAGAGTCCTTGACCTCATCGTTCTCTAACACTCTATCAAAAAGAGGATTTACGTTGCTGGAAAAGTGCTCGTTATCAAATTCAAAAAGAGAGTTTGAATAGACTTCGATACTTTCATTTGGAACGTCCTCATCCGAAAGTGATTCATCATCCTAGAGGAAAATCATCATTGGAATTGAAAAGTTGGTTAGAGAAAATCCCGGAAAAATCCTCCTCAGTGTCAAGAGGATAATCATCACAAATAGACAAATCACATTCATTGTAGGATATATCCTCGGACTCACTTGGGATTGGGACAAGGTTCTCAACACTAGACTTTATGAATTCGTCCGATTCCTTTTCAGGAATAGTGCTAAGATGCTTATCCCCCATAATGAGAGAGTCCTCGGAGTCCATAGTCGGTAAGATGGATGTGATTGCAATAGACTGAAGGAGTTGAGAAATGATATCGCTCAAAGGAATAACACTCTCCTCGTCGTCTTCCTCATCATCGTCATCGAGAATGGCAGCCTTGAGAAATATGGAACGCCTTTTTGCTGCTCATTCTTCGGCTAGTAATTCTTTCATATATTTTTCATGACGATCTTCTTGGGGAAGTTTATTAACCAAATCCTTAACTTCTTTTATTAGATCTAGAACATGGAGAAGTTCTTGAGGAAGTGGCTGAGGTTGTGTTTGAATCATTTGGTACTGTGGAGGTTGGTCATGATAAGAATAATCATAATTGTTACAAGGTCCATGCTCATAGACAAGCGGGTTCCTCGTTTGACAATCGGAGTTATAATGCGGACCTCCACAGTACTCACAACCATGTGATTGATTCAGTGAAGTATATGGATATTGGTTATAACCAAAATTTTGATTGTTACACGGAACTTGCTCATGGACAAGCGTGTTCCCTGTTTGACATTCAAAACTTTGGTGAGGATCTCCATAATTTGCACAAAGATCATTTGGCACATTTTGAAACAATGTATCATGGAAGTTTTGATAGCACGGTTCTTGCCCAAATGAATTCTGAGGAGGGTGGTTGAAATCGTTTTGAAAATTTGGATAAGTGAATGTATTTCCGATTTCAGAAGGGCAACATATACAAAGTCCGTGAGTAAACCCACATTCTTTACAAAAACATCGTTCACAAAGTGAATTATTTCCCAACGGATCTCCACAACTAAAGCAATTTTGCTGATTAATTGGATATGGCTGGGATTATGGAGGGTAGTCGGAAGATCCTTGGGAATCATTGAAGGAAGTTGGATTTGTATTAATGGGTAATTCACACCAATTACAAAATCCATTGCTACAATTACCTCCACACTGCTCACACAAACACTTGTAACAACGATGATCATCACCCACTGGAATTTTACAGTGAAAAAAGTGATAGTCGAGTGACGACATAAAAATTAAACATTAAGGAGGGATAAGAAGAAAATAGAATTAAACGGATAGAGGGTGAGAGATAAAGAATTAAACGAATAAGAGGAATAAGAAGAATATTTTTGGATTTTTAAAATTTAGAAACATTTGAAGAACACAAAAGAAAAAGGAAAATAGATTTGAAAAGAAAATCTTTTTGGGTTTTTAATAAGAAAATATTTATGAGAGAAAACGATAACTTCAC
This sequence comes from Artemisia tridentata subsp. tridentata, assembly GCA_021014915.2. NCBI lineage: Eukaryota > Viridiplantae > Streptophyta > Magnoliopsida > Asterales > Asteraceae > Artemisia > Artemisia tridentata. Next base: position 435,941,846 of record CP139506.1, on the reverse strand, counting down.
GGGGAAAGGTCTTCAAAACACGCATCGACAAAATGGGAATCAAAAATTCACTTCAAACCTCCTCGGCAGCGGCGCCTAAAATTGATTCGTGAAAATCAATATATAATTTCTCAAAGGATTACAAAGGAAATATGTAAACCCGAGTCGTTATCCCCAACGAAGGATTGAATGGAATTTGTGATTTCGATTTGTGAAACGTGTCGTGAATAGTGATAAAAGAGAGATTGGATTTTTTAAACTAAAATAAGTGAACATAAACTAAAAACGACTAAATAGGCTAGGGAATCGATAATCTAAAGCATACATAATTAAAAATGTAAATGAAATCTAAAAACGGGTTTAAACCGGGAAACCCCAAACCTAAACGTCAAAACAATGAAATATTAATTCTACGGGTACAAATATATTTTTCCTAAGTTCTAATTAATAAAAGAAAATTTTAGAAAAAAGAATTATATTTTCTTTTACTTTTATTTTATTTATTATGAATTAAAAACAGTTTTAAAAATAAAAATACATAAAAAAAATACTAAAACTATTCTGAAATTTTTTATGAAATTACTTTATACTAAAACAGTCCTAGGAAAAATATTAACAAGGTGCCAGCTTATTTAGATAAGCTGTAATAAGCTAATAAGGAAAATAAGCACAAAATGAAAAATACTGGTTAAATAGAAAACAAGGGAAAGTATAACTGATAAAAGACCCTAGGGCAGTTGGTATGTGTGTGGTGTTGTGAGCAAGTGGTCCAGGGTTCGAATCCCTGGACTCTCTTTTTATGAAAACTATTTTTTATTTTATTTTTCCTTTTTAAATCTAATTAAGCACATGTAAATAAGCAATTTTAATGAAAGGAACTATTTATGAAAACTACAAAATAAGCCAGAATAAGCAATGGAATCAGAACAGTGAACATATAAAGGGAAAATAAGCTAAGGCTGTGGATAAATGACTGTTAAGCTACTTAATAAGCTAAGGGTAAACTAAATAAGCTAGACAATACTAAGTGTAATCTAAATAAGCAAATGGGGACAGAAAAAGTCATAAAGATAAGAAAATAAGCACTGATCATGGCAAATGAGCAATTAGGTCTGCTGAGTTGCAGGCTAGTACATGGCAAAAAGGGTTTTTTCAAGCGATTAAAAAGCTACTATAAGCTAATCTAAAAAATTCATAAAAAATGCTAACAACTAGAATAGCAAGCCAAGCCTAACTGTTCCAAATTATAGCTTATATCAACTTATATCTAACAAATGATAAATAAAAGAAAACTGCTGAAAATTGCAAAATCCAAAAATTGCAGTCTGCTTAAACCTATTGTGGACTGTTTAAGCAAATGACTGAACCAAGGCTTAAGGGGACTTTACCACTACTGGATATAGACTAAATGGACAAAAAGAAAACTAAGATTTGACATCAAATCAGCTTATAGCTGTAATAAGCTAATTTGATCAAGTTATACCCTATAAATTCACTAATTAATTCAAAACCTACAAATCTTAAGGAACAGGCCAAATACTCCTATTAACAACTTAATTAAGCTAAATCAATCAAGATCAAACCTATATTAAGTGCACATGAACAGTACTATAGCTCTTTTTACCCGTTTTGGCTGTTAAGCCAAACACCTCTTTAGAAGGGTCTGTTTTGGTTTTAAGCTAAAATAACCCAATTTAGGCTATGATTCTTGATAACAGATTATTAACTAAGTGTGATAAGCTAATATGAATGACTAGTACCTAGAATTAAGCACTAAATAAGCTAAAACTATATTAAGCTAATTATGACTGTTTTAAGGTTTTTAAATGAAACTGAGGATTAAGCTAGTGCTAACTATCAAATAAGCTTATATTTACTTAAAATAGGACAAATAAGCAAAGAAAAAGCAATAAGCACTAAAATAAGCTGTGGTACAGTAACTTTGACTTGTGTTGACTTTTTGGCTATTATTGAAATTAAAACTGAGAAGCAAAAAGGGAACTCACAATAAGCTCAAATGAGCTTATATAAACTGAAATAAAAGAGAGCAGAGAGCTTTTAGCATGTAAACAACAATTACTTTGAACTACTGAATTATCATTAAAACTAGAATTTCAACTGAATTAGTACAAGGCTTGGGAACTTAAACTGAAACTGAATTTAAGATTACAAGAACATGAAATTAAGCTAAAACTATAAGACTTATCCGAATTTGACTAAATTACACTAATTTTACTCTAAATTAACTACTACCCCATCTGTGTGCTGAGGAGAGGTTTTTTATATCACCAAAATGTTCCTCTCTTTCTTCTGAGCAAATCCCACCCATTGAATTTCTTCCCTTCAATCTCAGTCGTCCAATCTCATTTTTGGCGGGAAAATGGGTTTGGTGGATTTCCAGTTGCACATTGCATTACGTGAAGATTGTACTGTGTCTGGAGCTAGAGGGGGGGGGGGAGATAGCGTGTAGCAGAGGAGAGTTGAGGAGTGGGTTTGTCAGGGATAAGGTGAGGTGGGAGGTGGTAATGGCGGGCAAATGGTTTTGGGAAGGGAGTGGGTTTGACTTTGTTGTTTGACTGGTTTTAGTTAAATAAAAGGGTACGGGATAGGTTATTTTGGGATTGGGCTTGGGATGGTGATTGGGCTTGGGTTTATTATTTTAGGATAAAAAGGTTTAGGATTAGGCTGGATTTAGATGGGATAAGGGTTAGGATTTATTTTTAGGTTTTAGGTTTAGGTTTAAGGTAAATTAGGTTTAGGGTAAATTAGGTTTAAGGTAATTGTGAAAATAGGTTCTGGTTTCGGGTTTGTTTTTCCAAGCTCATTCCAAGGCTAAATCCCGGGGTTGACTTTGACTTCGTCTTCATTTGATTAAATACACAAACATTGTCGAGACGATCCAAAAATGTCCGTTTTTGCTCTTTTTCCCATCCAAGCTTGGTTTTGACCATTTTTGCCTTGTTTTCAATCCTTTTGTACCTGAAACACATAAAAACACAAACCACGAATATTTGCAACAATAATTGGTCTATTTGGGTGTTTTTGGTCATTTTTGTGTCTTATATAAGTATAAAATGATGAGTAAATAGGCACTCATCATGCTACATGATCATTTCCAAACCGAACTATTCCCATGAACTTCCATACAAAGTTGATCAGCAGCTTCAGATTCCCGGTCATGTGCTTGGAGCAACCCGAGTCGACGATCCAGAGACAAATTTCAATGACCTGCGAAGAACAGATGGTTTTGTATATGGAAACCGTTTAACATTTGGTTCCAGGGGGTTAGAGGTAACAGATGAATCACACTTAGAGACGGTTTCAATTTGATCTTTTGGAACAATTTCTAATGTGTCATTCTTAATAGTAAACATTCTACCCGTTGGTTTCCATGTGCAAAACTTAAGATGGTCCTTAGGCAATATTCTACTAGTGGTTGATCTAGCTAGTTTAATAAGTCTTTTAATATATCTAGATTTAGCACTAGTTCCTGAAGGAACCTCTTTCTTAGCAGGCTTATCATTCACATTTACAGATTCAGAAACAATATCATTACAAACATTTTCAGACAAAGATTTCTCATTCATTAAACAAACTGATTCATTACATGCACTTGAAATATTGTCCTTAACATTACATCCAGATGACACATGTTTCTTATTTGAAAGCAATAAATTCCTAGGGTGTTCTTCTACTTCTTTTGTTTTATTCTTGCTTTCACTCATAGAGGCAGGCGAGACTCTATTGTTCCTTGTATTGCTCCTAGGCTTTAGTCTGCTGCTACTAGAGGAACTTTCTACTCCTGTAGAAGGTAAGGCACACGCATTAGGATTTATTTTGTTGTCCTTTGAATCAGTTTTAGCATGCATAGTCTCTTTTGGATTATCGTTCACACTTTTGTCTATCGCCCTATATGTTTTAGATGTGGAGGTAGACGCAATAGTGGTACTAATCCTATAAAGTCCAGGTGCTATCACATTTTGGTTTTCGACAACCACTTTCTCTTTTCCTTTCTCGTTTTCCTTAGGCAAGGGTGTAGAAATAGACATTTTTGGTCTAGCAATCTTATTTTCCTCACTCTTCCTATTTTGACATTCAAGCTGAGACTTCAAAAGATCAATTTGTTCTTGCATGTTTTTGTAAGAGCGCTCATACGACAATTTGTCATACTTTCATTCTTCCTTTTTTCGATCAAGTTGTTTAAAATATGTTATGTTTTCCTTTTCAATCCTAGCAAATGCATTTTCATATTTTTCAACAATTTCAGAAGTCTCAGCTCGAATTCTTTCATCATCTTCCACAGAATATGTTTGGTAAATAATGGACATAATTTCAGTCGATAGAGCTACTTCAGAGAGAATGTCGTTGTGTATTTCTAAAACTTTTATGTGTTCAATGTTTTCATTAGCTTCCTTCACCAGGGATTTGTGGTCCTTGACAAAGTCGGCTGTTTCTTTCAGAAAAGTTCTTTCAACATGATCGGTCCCAAACGGTCAACTAATATTGACCAAGTAAATGGTCAAAAAGAGTCAAACAACTTAAGGACACAATACAATTTACCAAAGGAGTTTAGTGTATCCCTGGGTCGTTAAGTCCCAATGAGGTGTGAATTCTGTAATAGAACGAATCTGTGATCGGGTGATAATTGAACAGAAAAGGTTGTGAGTGATTAAACTAAGGAATTTTAAAAGAAAATAACTTAAATAAGTTATAAGAACGATTACGTGAAAGTAAATGACTTAGAAACGTTTAAAACTTAAAAACGTACGTTTAAATAAAAATTACGTAAACGTACAAAATAAAACTTGAATTCTGACCAATATAAATCCCACGGATGTGAAAATTATATTTTTAGAATCCAAATGATAAAAGAAAATTTTAGGAAAAATAAAAATATTTATTTTACTATTTATCTATTTAATATTAATTAATTACTATTTAATAATTATTAAAAACTAATTTAAATTATAATAAATACTAAATGAACTCTAATAAATATGAAACTTTTTCTAAAAATACTATAAGGTGACAGGAACCTATAAAAATTATAAAAATGATAAGTGCTTATTGAAAAAGCAGAAAAATAAGCCAAATGGCTTAAATAGAAGCTATCACTTATTTTATATTTTGATTTTCTTGAATTTTCTTTTACAAAACTATTTAACTACTGAAAATAACTAACTTTAATGAAGACAAAAATTTTAAAACTTAAAAACAAGCTGATTGGAAGCTTATGAGCTTATCAGTTTGAGCTTTTGGCTCGACTTGATGGTTTAAGCTCAAATAAGTGGCCAAATAAGCTAAACAAAAGGAAACAAAGGTTAAATAAAGAGAAACTAAGTTAAGTGAACTGGGAATGAGTAAAAAGTACAAAAGATAAGCACTGAATAAGCTTAAAGTAGCAAATAAGCAAATCCAATTTACACTGCCAAGCCAAACACCCTGCAGTCAAGTCTACAAGCAATTTAAGCTTATGAAATAAGTTGAAAAGCTCAAAATAAGGACTGGAGTATTGAGATGGCTTGCTGAGCTATTCAAAAAGCCAAAGCTTTCAAAGTGGGACCCACTAATGAGCTTTTGGAAGGCTTGTGAAAAAGCTTGTAATACACTGAGGACTCAGTATATTCAGTGAAATGGGACATACAAAAAGCTATTAGCAGGCTTATCAAATAAGCTAGAAAATGCACAATAAGCCCTGAACCTTTGAGATTGGTGGATAAGCTTCACAAGGAACCAAACCACACAAGCTCAAGTTCACTGGAGAGCTTTTGAGAGCTTATGAAAAATGGCTCAACTACACTGACTGCTCAGTGTAGTGAGTTGTTTTGAACAAACATTATAAGCATGATAAGCACTGAGAATAAGCAATACATGGGAAAACAAAAGTAATTATAACAAACTAGCCAGAAAGGCTTTCTAAATCAACAAGTTTCACACACTAATATGCACTAATAAGCTTTTAAGGAGCTTATGAAAAAGGCTGTTTTGCCTGTGCACAGGGCAAGATTTGACTTTTTAAGTTTTATCTATTTTGACTTAGATGAATTTTGAATGATTCCAACTGATTATATATGATGAAATAAGCTATAATATGAATGATTTAAGCTAGATTAACAACTATTGCAACTGTATGTGTGATTAAACTAACTGATATGCTAACTATTATGCAGAAAAAATAAATTAAAACTGATTTTGACTTTATCAAAAATAAGCACTGAATTTTATGCTAGAATTGAGCTAATATGAACTAATATGACATATAACAACAACAAACAACAACTAGCATACACTGGAATACTAATCTATCAGCAAATCCAAACAGTCATTTAAAACACTGAATTTGTGATTTCCAAAGCAAATGAATGATTTGGATCTCAACACTGTTTTCAAACTTTATATTATCATAACACAAGTCCTTATGAGCATTAAACAACAATAATAACAACATGAAACACAAAAATGAAAAAGATGCTAATTTTAACTGTAAAATGGAATTTTTAAGAAACTACAAATTCAAAAGAACAAGCAAGCTATCTTAAGCAATATTTCTACTTAATCATAACACAAGAACATAAAAACACAAGGATTCAGGCAATAGACTACTTATACAGTAGAATGCAAAAATTTAGTAAAAAGCTTACAAGTAGCATCCAGCTGAAAACACAGAACCAAGAGCCAAGAACAATCCTAATAGCTTACCACTAAGCTTCTAACCCAAGGCCATCCAAAATTCACCTTGCTCCAGCTGTAATCACCATCTTTATTGACATTTTTGATTTTTGATCTAATTTTTGTGATTTTTTTGTATTTTTTTGAGTTTTATAACTACACTGACTTTTAAAGTATCTAAAAGCTTTCAGAAGCTTTCTAGGAGCATATATGATCTAAATGAGTCCAAGATTAACACTATTAACAACATTCAAGGGAACATGAGATTTTGAACAAGAAATTGCATAAACTGATTTCAAACTTAGAAACTGAAATTGATTATTGGAAATAGATTCACATACACTGAAAACACTAAACAAAGTACTTGAAAGCTAAATTTAACACTGGAAATTGAAAAATAACTAAGTCGACATAAGTAAAACTAAATAAAAACTAGATATATTCTTCTACTGCCTCTCTGCCTTCATATATAGATATTTTGAGATCCCTACTTGCTTCTGAATCTATCCCATCACTAATCTTGGCCGTTGGTTGCTCTGAATTCATCCTAGCCATTTAAACAACTTTTGGCGCCAAAAGTCATATAAGGTGGGTTGGGCAGTTTGGGAGCAATTAAAGAAGTTTGGTTGGTTGTGGAGGTGGAGGGGACAAGTTAGATAGTAGGTTATGGAGTGGGAGTGAGGTGGAAAGCAAAACCAGGTTTGTGAGTGAGGATGGAGTGTAGATTGGTGGGGAAGCATTAAATGCTCAGTGGGTGGTTTGTAGAGGTGGAAGGATGAGCTGGTGAGTAGTATAGGTGGTGAGGTGGAGGTGATAGGTGGCCAAAACCACCTCTGGTATTGGGTTGCAGGTGTTAGAGAGGGAGGTGTACAGGGATGATGGTTTGGAGGGGGTTGACCGGGGTCAAACTTTGGTTAACTAAGGGTGTACGGGTTGGGTTATTTATTTTGGGCTTTGGGCTTGGGTTATAGTAAGGATTGGGTTGTAGTAAAGGATTATTTGTAGCTGGGTTTAATTTTAGGACTTAATTGGATTTAGGTAAAGTCTTAGGGACCAAAGTTGTAATATCCTGAAAATCCAAGGACTATTGCTGCCAAAAGTGAAAATTAATTCCAGGGACCATTAGTGAACATGTTTGATTTCCCAAGGATTCATGTTGACTTATCTTCCAAATTAAACCTTCAGGGACTAATTCTGCTAATTTATGAAACTTCAGGGACTGAAATTGTCAATTTTGTAAACTTAGCTCGTTTTTCACCTGTTTTCAATCCTTTTGTTCCTGAATCATATAAAACACATTCTATGGATATTTGTAGCATTATGTGACTTTTCAAAGTGTTTTTGGCTGTTTTTGCAGTTTAAATGGGAATAAAATGATGAGTATTTAGACACTCATCACAACATTAAGGGCAAGTGCATAAATTGCATCAATTGTGTAGGGTTGATATCTTTTTCAAACATCTTTTGCTGTTCCAAATGAAAACTTGAAAACCAGTCATTTTGATTGCTATTTGTTTTGGATGCCATAATCACTTGAAGCATTTCAATTCTCTTTTTAAGATCATCCAAAAATCGTCTAGCTTCACTTGTGTTACAAGTGTTCTTAGAGGACATTTGTACGATGTTAGAAAGATGTTTTGAAACAACTTTTCATTTTGCGACAGCCACTGGTTTTCTGAAAAACATTGGTGACTCTTTTTGTACAAGATTTACTCCAGAAATTATGTTAAGCTGATTATAATCAATTGGTTTAATTTATGGGTTCATTTGTCTCATTTTAACACGACTCTCTTCAGCAAGCTCAATCGTTTCATAAGAATCACGAACCTCAGGAGGATCATGTTTATCATTTAGCACACAAGCATTATATAACACATTCTGTTCCTTCTGAGCTTTCTTGAGATAATAAGGGTTTTGACAACCGATAGCCATTTGCTTCATTGTATGTAAAATCGGGTTTGGATCGTTAATTAGCAAATTACTTGTTTGTGCAGAACGACCCGTTTTTACAAGCAAATCCTCCAACTTTTTAATGATTTCTTCTTTGTCAATGATTTCATCAAGAAGTTCATTTTCTCGTTTTGAAAACCTTGCATGCAACTCTTTCTTTTCTTTTTGAAGATCCGAGCAAGTTGATTTTTGTTTAGAAAGTTGGTTGGTTAATTCAGAAATTTCCGTGTTTAAAGATTTAATTTGCATGTTCAATTTAACATCGAGAGTGTCGTATTTGATTTGCAAATGTTTCTCTCTATACACAGAATCTCTATAACCAATTTCAAGTTATGATTGTCGTTTGTTATGAAATTCAAAAGCTTGTTCATTCACCTTATATCTCTCAAGCTCAGCAGTCAATTTTTCATTTGCGGCCTTAACATTGCGATTGATCTTTTTGACCTTTTCTATTTCAATACTACAGTTATTCAACAATGATTCAAATAGAGCACATGTTTCTTCTTCATTCTCAGTATGCTGTGACTCGAAGCCTCCATTAGAATCCATATCTGGAGTAGCCAAATTTGTATTGCTACAACTTGGGGAGTCCATATATGTATCGTAAATGAGATTAGGAGTCGCAGGATGTTGTTCATTTTGAGGTGACATATCAAACATTTCATTATTGTGACATGTAGCATATGTTGGTACCTCAGATATCACATTGACATCATAAGCAGGAGGTGCTTCAGAATCCGTGTCGTATTTAACCTCCTGAAGATTGGCCATGAAAATGTAGTTGGCATCAATGTCTTCAAGGTCTTCTGCATCATCCATAAGTGGCATGAAGTCATGCTCCTCGGCATTCAACTGAAACCCTGCCTTTTCCTTCTGAGCTAAAAGCAATGCTTTCTGCAGATAAGCTGGATCTTTCTTGTTAGGCTTGGAGGGATAGTTTCTTGCCATGTGACCAGTACCCTGACAGTTAAAACACTTTACCAAATTCCCTTGATTCATATTCCCAGCATTCCCAGCAACTTGAGCAGCAACATTCCCAACCTGATTCCCCATATTCTGACCCCTCTGATTTCCAGCAATTTGACCCAACTGATTCTGATTACCCATGTACTGACCCCTCTGATTGCCTGCATACTGCCCTTGATTTTCCATCTGAAACCCTGTAGCATATCCTTGCTGATTCCCATAAACTCCAACCATTTGTCCTTGATGTCCCATGTTGAAACTTGGCTGAGCAATCTGCCTGTTGCGAGTGTTCGATTAAATCCTTTAGTTGTTGTTAATTGGTGTGGAATAGCGTCCTTGGAGTGCCTTGGATATAAGGTTAAATGCTTGAGTTAAAGCAGCACTGTCATCATTGGCATCGTATTCTGGTTCTGGGTATTGTGGGTTTTGAGGTTGTGGAATAACTTGTTGTTGTGGGTAGAGTGGTTGTTGTGGAATGATAGCGGTTTGAGGAACTTATTGTTGTTGCATGTGATTGTGAGTGGGAGTTGATGATGATGGTTATGTATTCACTGTTGAAGGTGTTGGTGCTTGAGCAATCAAGGCTAGAGGATCATGTTGTTTGGCTAGCTTTTCTTTCCTAACTTCATCTGCCTCTTTCTGGTTTTGCTTCAAAAAGTCATAGAGCTGATCATAGTTCACCTCATGAAGGTTCTTTGTGTTAGACCCGTTTCCCGGGTAGTGGGACCCCACCCTAGATGAAGTTGACCCGAGCCTAAGTATGTTGACTAAGAGTATGTGGTTGTCTAAGGGCAAATGATTATAGTATTTGTTATAGCCTAGATGCGGCGCATCTAGGAAGTACATGCGGCGTATGGTAGAATGGAAAGTAGAACCGACTGGTTATAGTCCATGCGCTGTATTGGAGAAGGAGATACGGCGTATATAAGGGATAACATGGATGCGGCGTATCTATGCAGATAGATACGGCGCATCGACCTTAAATAAGCAGAAATGACAGAATTGCCCTTGTAGCTAGAATCTTCCCCATTTATCTATAAGTTTCCACACTCTCCTGTAAAAGAGAGTGTGTTGCCTGTGAATGTCGAGCCAAGGAGAAAAGGAGGGAAGATAGGGCTAGGTGATGGCTTTTAAGGACCCATGTTTATCATCCTTCTTAGCTATGAATATCAAGTAAGTAATCCCTCTCAAGTTAGTGATTTAAGTGGGAAATCATCATATGATGTGGGTATGATCATATGATGATTTGATTAGCAAGATGATTATGTTTTGATGGGTTTTGATAACCCTTGTTATGTTATTATTTGTTATGTTGTTAGGTTTTATTATTTATGAAGGATGGTGATGATGATGATGGATCATTGTGATGATGATGTTCTTGATGTGTTGTGTAGCTTGGTTGAGGTAAGTAAAATGATGATAGCATGTGTTATATGAATTTCTATCATATTGTGTTATGTATGTTTATGTTGAGAAGATGAGCTTGGTTGATGTTTATGTGATGCCATGGTTATGGCTTATGTGATGTGATGATGCTATGAGATATGTTGATGTTATGTGCTAGATGAGACTTAAGTATGTAAGCCATGATGTAAGTGTTTATGTATATGATGCATTATGTGGATTGAAGTATAATGGTGTGTTATAGTCGTTTTACTTACTAAGCGTTATCGCTTACGGTTTAGTTGTCTAACCGTTTTGTAGGTGTTTATGCTATGGCTTGGATGTAAGGATGTAGGGGTTAAAGCATGGTTATGCAAAATGGGTAGCTTTGGTAAGATTGTAGAGCTTAGGTAGATACCGAGCTCAAGTGTATAAGTTTGTACCCCCGTGAGTCAAGTAATGCTTTGAAATGAGTAAACAAGTGTTAAATTGTATGTTAAGTGTCTTGTAATGAATTGGAAGTCATTTGGTATGTTAAAGTATGTTTTATGTGTTTATGGGTTGAGTTAAGGGGGTGTTTGGCTAAGGTGTAAAATGTACCCATTTTGGAGTCAAAGGGGTCAATTGCCGTGTATTATAGTTGGATATCGTTTTGAATGTAAAGGGAGTGTTTTGATACAAGTTATAGTGTTGTAAAAGGTGTCAAAGTGGATTGTGTAGTGTGTTGAGTATATGTGATGCGCGTGATGTGTCGTTGCGGTTTAGCAGTTTTAATGCCTACTCAAGTTTTAAATTTATATTTAGCCGACTTATCAATAACACACACACTTAACGAGCAGTGTACCCGGTCAGTATGAAGATAATGGTAAGTAGAGTGTCGATCACTAAGAGTGGAACGTATTATCTCGTTATTCTAATCAGTATTTTAATATTCTAACGCAAGGGGGTTTCAGCCTGAGAGACTGGCACGGTTTGTTTGCAATTGAATAATAAAATAAACCAAAAGGCACGAATCAGCAAGTAGCACACACGTACACAGATAAATACTTGAGACAATAAGAGGGCTGTCCTTATGATTAAGTAGATTGTCACTTGTTTTATTGATAGCTTTATATGAAGTGTATGTAGTTAACCCTTTCTCGTTGGTCCTAATCTTATCGGCGAGTAAACCCTTAATGATTACTTATGTCTAAAAGTTATTCCTAAGTGATCAATTTAGTAATAACCGTGGGAGCCACATTATGTCCCGCAGTCAAATGCCCGCAAGCCACTAATAAACACAGAGGTTATCAATGCACTAATAAGTAGTAACCAAAGACATCAACATATAAACTTTAATTGATGGGAAAGCAAGTATTAAAGGGAGTGCAATCTTTCGTTGTCACATTACACAAGCCACCAATCCTGATGAATTAAAGTTTGCTAACACAATAAAACAAAACTACTTAATGAATTAAACACATGCAGCACCTTCTTACAGCTCTTGTATCTTTGATTTGGGTGTGTCTTGTGCTGCCTCCTTAACTGAATTCGTCCTTTGTTCCTCCTGTTTGAACTTCGGTTTTTAGGTTTTTCGGAACTTTTATAATGCACCCGAAATTCGTCTGGCTTTGGGGTATTTATAGTTTCTGTCTGAGGGAAGATGCGGCGCATCTACTAAGTAGATGCGGCGCATGTACTTAACTTCGCGTGGGGTCCAAGATTATAATATTCAGGAATATTCGTACACCGCCAGAAGATGCGGCGTAACTCCATGATTAGATGCGGCGCATGTCCTCTTGTATCTTGGATCGTATCTGGTGATATCTTGATAGAGATGCGGCGCATGTCGAGAGTGAGATGCGGCGCATCTGGAGCAGAATTGACTTGATCTTGTCCATGTCAGTAGACCTTCAACTTTATGCACGTTTTGCTCCATAATTAGTCCAAAATCGCCAAGTTTCACCAAATGCTTGTTTTTACCTGAGAATTACAAAAGTAAACGATTAAGTATCAATCCTCATACATATTATAGTAAAACAAGTCAAATTAATAGGATAAATGATAGTAATAAAATGTACTTATTTGAGTTCATCAAATATCCCCCCACTTGAACTTTACTTGTCCCCAAGTAAACCTTAGAATTTCTTTTATGAAAATGTATCCTAAAAGATGTTAGGATTTATTTTTATATTTAAGCATGTATTCGTTTATTTCATAATCATACAACTAAACACTTAACGATTCAGAAGTAAAATAAAATAAGTCGATAAAAGCAAATCTAATCGTTTAACTGTCCAGTCGCGACGAATATTCTATCATAAGCTTGGCAAGTATACACATCTCCACCACTAAAGCTAAGGAGTAACAAGTCTAAAGCGGTAAAAAGGGTTTTTAGGCTTAAGGGTTAATTATTCTCTTTCACTATCGATCTCAAATTCCAGAAAAGGCGACAAAATCACAAATACATGATCGAATCCACGAACACGATACTTGCAATTGCTCAAATCCTTAACTCGAATAGGCTAAAGATAGGTCCAAACTTCACCAATAATAATATATCAAAAAGGGCGACAAAATCATAAATACATAGCCGAATCCACGACTACGATACTTAAGATTGCTCAAATCCCTAATCTCAATAAATCAAAGGTTTGGTTGGATAAAGAATAATAAAGGGCATGGATAACATTTGGGATATAAATTGGTGCAAAAATAAAAATAAACAAAACAGATAAATTAAAATCCTAAGTGTGGTTAATCACTATCCCAACCATCCCATGAATAAGACTCATATCATTGAATAACTCACGCTTTAACACTTGAAACACACGCTTTAGGTAGACACGAATTATACTCAACAAGATCTTAATCAAAGAATAAACCTTAGTTGGTGTTCCCATAACTGCCAATTCCCATTCAATCCATAGATATAGTACAACAAATAGTGGTGATATCGACCACTTACATAACTTTACATAAGTTGGTTAAAACTAACTTCCAACTTTTCTTTCTTTCTTTTTCTTTTCTCATTTTTTCGATTTTTTTTTTTTTTTTTTTTTTTTTTTTTTTTTTTTTTTTTTTTATAAAGATAAACATAGATGTGTAAAATTTCACCACATCACTATAACTTTCTTTCCGGATAATTTTTCCATACTTTTCATGACTTCTGAAATAATGGTAATAGTGAAAGTAGTAAACACACGAAAAATAAACTCCAAAATATACAATATTTACTTTCACTCCAATTGCATTGTGCAATTTCCCGACCTAACCATAGATAATGAATTACGCACGCGAACACAGGTAATGTAAGGAAACACACTTTGCCTATAGCAATCAACCAACCACGGATTCTAATCTACAGGGTAGGCTAAGGTGTAAGGGTGTAACGAAACATTTTAAACATAGGTGTAAGAAACGAAAGGAATGGCTCTGAGGGTTTTTCTAGGGGTATCTTACTCTAAAAATGAGAGTAACAAAAGGTTTATACGGGGGTTAACTAACCAGTGTAGTTAGTTAATAACACATAACATATAAGGCTATTTGGGTGTAATCCTAGAAATTTACCAAGTTAGACAAGTCACTCCAATTATATAAATAATACTTATTATGGTGGTCTCGAATAGTATACAAGCCAAGTTCTAAAGTTTACAAGTCACCGGCACACTCATAGATTTGTGAATTTTGAAAAATCACAATTTTTGAAAATAACGTCATGTGTGCAGTTATGCAACTTAGATCTTAAACAAAAACATGCTAAAAAATTTTTAAGTTTGATATATTAAGCACATTTTAAGCATAATTTTTGAAAAAGTTTAGGACAAGTAATTGTTAAGTGTTCTAATTCTCCAATCCCCCCACTTAAGTTAAACAACGTCCTCGTTATTTGTATAAAAGGTTAAAAACTGGAAAATAAAAGAATTAGAACAGAAAAACTCCCCTGAGATTTGCTCGGTATGATCCTCCATTAGTATAAGAGCAAAAATCAACTTCTTGTGGATTAGAACGTTAAAGCTTCATACTTGATGTATCCACAGGAAATCCAGGAAACTATAATACCACCAACACTTTAAAACACACCTAAGATAAGAAAGGTTCAAACTTGCATAATACATTAGTAGTTAGGAAAAATAAATAAAACTTAAAAATTAAAACTGAAAATCATCAGGTCAGTCGATGCGCCGTATCTTATTGAAGAAGATACGCCGTATCGAGCCTGGGATAAATACGGATCAGAATAAGGATGCGCCGCATCCTTAACCAGGGATGCGCCGCATTAAAATTAAACTGATAAATAGTTTTAAAGTCGAAAATAAAAATGCAGAAAAATAAAATAAGATATGACCATTGCAGGAGATGCGTCGCATCTCAGAATTGAGATGCGCCGTATCCTCATGCGGCCTAGACTGACTCGACACAGAAAACAGAATAATAAATAGATAAATCTCCGGGTTGTCTCCCGGTAAGCACTTGTCTTTATTCCAGAGTCTTCAAGTTAGACTCACGTTCAGCTCTTTAATATCGATCATTGAAGGAGTCGGAAACATCGCGCTCCTTCATCGCCAATTCAGTAATATTGAACACTCCTTGCCCTTCCTTAATTTCCACGCCGTTCTTCTTCATTATCTGTATGAACAAAGTCCTGTCCCTTTCGGGCAGAGATGACAAAATGATAGACGGGAAATTCTTATTATCATATAGGCACAAATAAGCAAGGTGGGGTGGTAGTTCAATAAACACATCATTGTTCAAATTCGTTTTCTCAACTACTCTCCTACGTTTATTAATTACTACACAATCATACCACTCATCATCAGAATCATTAACAACATTGCGTCTAAGTTCGGTGGGTACATTAAGGTCAATGAATTCCTCAAAGTTCTCATGATTAGGATTAGTTGAGTTGTTTTGAATCAATGTTTCTCCCATAAGTCTAGCTTCAAGATCGAGGTCCATACGCTCTCTTAATCCTAGCACATAAACACCTCTAATTATGCTTTTAACCGGATCTTGGCATTTATAGACTAGTTTATTATTCCCTACCCTTAATGAAATTTTTCTTTTAAACACATCAATCTTAGCATGGGCAGTAGACAAGAAAGGTCTTCCGAGGATTAAAGGAATCTTAACATCCTCGGGCATGTCTAGTATAACAAAGTCTACGGGAAAAATAAACTGCTCAATCTTAACTAGCACATTATTAGCAATCCCTTCAGGTCGTTTTACCGTTTTATCAGCCAATTCAATAAGTAACTTAGTTGGTGCTAATTTTCCTAGTCCTAGGGTAGCGAATGTCTTAAGAGGCATAACACTAACACTAGCTCCTAAGTCAGCTAACACATTATTGAAAGATATATTATTAATAGAACAAGGTAGAGTAAAACTTCCTGGGTCTCTTTCTTTATGAGGCAAGGCATTTGAGTCGGTTGCAGGGCTCTCTTCTTTCATTGTTGCCTTGATCTCCTCTTCAATCTTTGTCTTCTCTTTTAGTAGTCTCCTTAAGCTGATTGAAGAATTAAAGAAAAATTCGGGTCTTGCACCATCATTACTATTCATCGATCTTCTAGGTATATTAGGAGTGACTTCTTCAGTGGTGCTTATGGCCTTGACATGATCTCTTGGGTTGGTTTCAGTTGAGCTCGGTAAACTTCCATATCCCCTTTCTTGAAGAACTTTGCTCATTTGACCGATTTGTTGTTCCAATGCTTTGATCGAAGCTCCTTGATTTCTTGTAGTAGTGTCCGTTGAAGCTCGAATTTCTTTGATCATAGCAGTATTCTCTTCACGTCTTTTAGCAGCATCGGCCATAATTTGCTTTAAAGTATCATCTAAAGTTTGCCTCCTTTCTTGATAAGCGGGATTGAAGTTGTTCTTTTGATAGAATCCCGGACTAGCTTCCCTAAATCTTCCTGAAGGTCGGAATGGTTGTCCAAATTGGGTGTAATATGCTTCTTCAAATGTCTCACTTTCATTCTTGTTCGGGCAATCTTTAGTGTAGTGAGGTCCTTCGCACTTTTCACATCCAACTTGGGCAGCATATGCTCTTTCATCTCGCTTCTTCATCTCTCTACTAATTTTATCCAATTGAGCTTGAATAGCAGCAATCCCGTCAAAATTAGTGCTGCTCTTGGATCTAGTAGAGGTCCCATCGTGCCATTTTTGGGAATGATCAGCAGCATCTTGGATTGCTTTCCTAGCATTGGTTGCACTCATTTGAGGTACAGCTCCCTTAGCATCCAAGATCTGTCTAGTTGGCACGTCCAGTCCCTGATAAAACAATATTATCTCCTGCATAGGGGTTAGATAGTGTTGAGGACATTTTATCAATAAATCTTTAAATCGTTCCCAAGCCTGATAAAGGGTTTCATCAGGCTCTTGCTTGAAACTATTGATAGCCTCCATCTTTTTAGCAGTCTTAGCAGGTGGACAATATCTCTTCAGGAATTTGCTCTTCAAACCTTCCCATGTAGTGATTGAACTAGCAGGTTCATTCCTTAGCCACTTGTTAGCAGCTCCTTTTAGTGAGATTAGAAAGATTCTTAGCATGAGTTGATCGGTATTGACTCCTTCTGAAGTAAACAAATCTGCAATCTCCAGGACCTTTTCAACATGCTCATTAGCATCCTCTTGTTCCGTCCCACTGAAAGCATTCTCTCTTAGCTCTTTGAGAAACTGACCCTTCAACTCAAATTTTGAATTATCATCAAACTTAGGTCTAGCAACTCCTGAAGTGTAATCAGCACGGGTATTGTTCATGTATTCCTCCATAGTAGTGTTTTCGCCCATTGTTTCTGTTTCAACTTCCTCTTTTTCTTCAGAAAAGTAATCAAGCTCGAGTGAACTTGAAAGATCAAAGCTTCTTGTGTTGAAAAGCCTTTTAAGCGAATGTAGGGCTCGTTCAGGATCTTCGAAAGGTTGAATCAAGTTCTTCGTAGAACTCCTGGTCATGCACTTCCTGAAATCAACACAAAAATATCAGTAGGGTATGCTCGAGAAAGTAATATATCAGATAATTAATAACGAAAACGGAATACGAAAAATTAAAGTTACTGATATCTGCAGACGATGCGCCGTATCCAAAAAGTAGGATACGCCGTATCTTAATACGTTAAAATTAAATCAGACTTTATCCAGTAAATAGATACGCCGCTTTAGAATTTAAGAATGCGCCGTATCGAATTAATTAATCAAAAATCAGTTTATCTAATTAAAATTAAATGCGTCGTATTAACGAAAGTTAATGCGCCGTATTTTCGTTACGTTTAAAAATAAATATCGATTTTTGATTCAGAAAGATGCGCCGTATCGACAGAGATCGATACGCCGTATCTGTTTAATAATTCGCAAACTGTTTTTAATTAAAATAATAGATACGCCGTATCTGCGAAAGCAGATGCGTCGTATGGCGTTAACGTTTAGAATTTTTTTTTTTTTTTTTTTTTTTTTTTTTTTTTTTTTTTTTTATCGAAAATAGATACGCCGTATCTGCTAAAGCAGATGCGTCGTATTACTTTATCGCTTAGAAAAATTTTCTTATTAAAAACAGATACGCCGTATCTTGGGAAAAAGATGCGTCGTATCGAATTAATTAAACGCGTTGTATTAAAAAAAAATTAAACGCAATACGCCGTATCTGAGAGATCAGATGCGCCGTATCGTTTGATTTAGCACAGTACAACGATAGCAGAACAGAAAAATATGAAAAATAAAAACAAAAATTAAACACACAAACGAAAATAAACACACAAAAATAAAAGAAAACAATTAACACACAATACAACAAATATGCAAAATAGTACAATGATGCAATTAATCTAATAAAAAGAAAAACCTAATTAAAATACTAATCAAATTAACAGATAATAACAATTCACTCCCCGGCAACGGCGCCAAAAACTTGATGCGCGTGATGTGTCGTTGCGGTTTAGCAGTTTTAATGCCTACTCAAGTTTTAAATTTATATTTAGCCGACTTATCAATAACACACACACTTAACGAGCAGTGTACCCGGTCAGTATGAAGATAATGGTAAGTAGAGTGTCGATCACTAAGAGTGGAACGTATTATCTCGTTATTCTAATCAGTATTTTAATATCCTAACGCAAGGGGGTTTCAGCCTAAGAGACTGGCACGGTTTGTTTGCAATTGAATAATAAAATAAACCAAAAGGCACGAATCAGCAAGTAGCACACACGTACACAGATAAATACTTGAGACAATAAGAGGGCTGTCCTTATGATTAAGTAGATTGTCACTTGTTTTATTGATAGCTTTATATGAAGTGTATGTAGTTAACCCTTTCTCGTTGGTCCTAATCTTATCGGCGAGTAAACCCTTAATGATTACTTATGTCTAAAAGTTATTCCTAAGTGATCAATTTAGTAATAACCGTGGGAGCCACATTATGTCCCGCAATCAAATGCCCGCAAGCCACTAATAAACACAGAGGTTATCAATGCACTAATAAGTAGTAACCAAAGACATCAACATATAAACTTTAATTGATGGGAAAGCAAGTATTAAAAGGAGTGCAATCTTTCGTTGTCACATTACACAAGCCACCAATCCTGATGAATTAAAATTTGCTAACACAATAAAACAAAACTACTTAATGAATTAAACACATGCAACACCTTCTTACAGCTCTTGTATCTTTGATTTGGGTGTGTTCTTGTGCTGCCTCCTAAACTGAATTCGTCCTTTGTTCCTCCTGTTTGAACTTCGGTTTTTAGGTTTTTCGGAACTTTGATAATGCACCCGAAATTCGTCTGGCTTTGGGGTATTTATAGTTTCTGTCTGAGGGAAGATGCGGCGCATCTACTAAGTAGATGCGGCGCATGTACTTAACTTCGCGTGGGGTCCAAGATTATAATATTCAGGAATATTCGTACACCGCCAGAAGATGCGGCGTAACTCCATGATTAGATGCGGCGCATGTCCTCTTGTATCTTGGATCGTATCTGGTGATATCTTGATAGAGATGCGGCGCATGTCGAGAGTGAGATGCGGCGCATCTGGAGCAGAATTGACTTGATCTTGTCCATGTCAGTAGACCTTCAACTTTATGCACGTTTTGCTCCATAATTAGTCCAAAATCGCCAAGTTTCACCAAATGCTTGTTTTTACCTGAGAATTACAAAAGTAAACGATTAAGTATCAATCCTCATACATATTATAGTAAAACAAGTCAAATTAATAGGATAAATGATAGTAATAAAATGTACTTATTTGAGTTCATCAATATGCAGGTCTTCCTGCTGATGTTCTGTGTAAATTGGTCGATGCGGCATATCTAGCATATTAGATGCGGCGTATCAGAAGTTTAAGGTGATGCGGCGTATCTAATATATCAGATGCGGCGTATCAGAGGTTTAAGGTGATGCGGCGTATCATATCCGGTTGATACGGCGCATGGTCTTTCATCTTTGATACGGCGTATCCCTCAAAAGGGATACGGCGTATCGTTGGTCACAGAAGGTCGTTTGGTTGTGTTATTAAAATTGTGTGAAGTGTTTAGAAAGAGTTTTCGAGTATATGTTCTTGCAAGTATTTTAAAGAGTTAAATATTATATGTTCTGGTATTGAATGAAGAATTTGTATGAGTCCGTTTTAGTCAAACGTTTCCGCGTAAAAAAGTCAAAGTTTCTAGTATAAGCGGGCACGGGTAACACTTTGTTTGGTTAACGATTGTGACATATCGTCCCCATTCCTCTGGAAGGTTGTTGATGAACTTGATGTTTTGAACAATTTGCCTTGGAGCCAACTTGTTCCGGATGAGCTCATTCATGAGAGTGCAAAACCTTGTGTAGTAAGATTCAATTTGTTCAGCCGGAGTTGATGTGAACTTCTCCCATTCAGTCAGAAGCTTGTTTTCTATGTCTTGTTGTCCAATTTCCGTACCATGACAAAGCCTTCGAACTCGTTCCCACATATCATAAGCAGTTTCACAACTGTCAACAGCACAAAATATTTCCTGTGGTAAACCAAGTTGAATTAAGTGCATAGCTAAGTCATCAGCTTCAATTTGCTTCCAATCATCTGCTGTGTATTCCTCTTCTTTTTTATCACGAAAGGATGGTGCAACGGAAGGTGTTGCATTTGGGTCACCGGCTACTTGAATCTGACGAGGCTTGAATGGACCTTTTTGGATGGAGTTAATCAAGAGTTTACCTTGTTCATTAGGTTTGGTTTTCATGTATCGAAGCATACGGCTTGTCCATGGAAGGTAACTACCTTTTTCTAGCATTGGAGGACGGTTTTCAGCACCAGTTGCATGGATATCTTGTTGAGTAGTCATTGTTGATGTTGTATGATAAAGTTGATTCCGTTGATTTAGGATCGTTGCAAAGAAATAGGTGTTGTGGTTGTTGAAGTTACAATTTAGATAAACGAAACAAATTAAATAAAGTTACTAAATTTGATTAGACTATAATTTAGACAAGATCAAAAGTTCACAGAATTCGACAACGTTATGTAAATTACAATTTAGATAAAATGACAATTTCTATAGAAATTTCAATTTAACCAAAATTTATACAAATTATGGCAAAATTTCAATTTAGATAGAATTTATCTAATTTATATAAATTTGTAATTTATATAAAAAATCTAACTATTTTATACAAAATAGTAGATATCCGATTGTCGAAGTATTTTGCACACTTATACAAGTGAGAAAATACCGAGTTCGTAATACTTGATGTAGTAGAAATTACGTTTGAATCAAATTTATAAAGTTTACTTAAGTTGTTTGAAGTTTAAATCAATTGTGAGGGACTGAAGTTGCCAAATGCGAAAACTTCTTTAAACAGCCTGAATTGCGATGAGGGACTAGAAGTGACAATTGCGAAAAGTCTCCTCTGTCCGAGATCCAATTGCGAAAGGTTGCTGAGTTGTCCGATATCCAATTACGAAAGCTCTTTATCAATTGCGATAGGCTGTGAATTGCGATAGGATTCAATTGCGAAAACTTATCACCAATTGCGAAACTTCTGAAATGCGAAAGGTTTGGTGATTTGCGATAGCTGGCAATTGCGAAAAACCCTTTTTACTCGCAAATGATTTGCGAAAAACCCTTGGCTCTCGCAAATGATTTTCGAAAAACCCTTTTTTATCGAAAATCTTTACAAGATTTTGATAATAAGCACAAGACGATTAGCCCACTTTTATCACGATTCTTATACAAGAAAAGTGACAAAAAAAAAACAATCCGCAACTTTGAAGATTCGAATCGTAGCCTTTTGAACACTTTTACCTTCGATCAACTTCAAGTATATCACGTAAAAGATCAAAAGTTCACAACTTTTACACAAGAACTCTCGAAATCCTTAAAAAGCTAAGAACTTTTTGTCTTATATTCACGAAACAACAAAAAAGCTCTCACCTTTTTTGTTTATACGCACGTTAAAATGAAAAAGCTACCAACTTTTTTCTTAAAACTCGCTTAAACCACAATATGAAACGCAACAGTACACTATTTAAGAACAAAGAACGCAACTTTTATATATTTTAACAAGAAAAACGAACACAACTTAATCCTATTTCCTTGTTTGGCGTATTGATACCACTTGTAGAACTAGAAATCTAACTTAAACACACAACTAATACTACTATTAAACTACTAATATCGTGACACTCAAGAGATATAAAAGATGAGAAGAAAGTAGATGATGGATCGTATGATATAATTTCTAGTCGATGTTTATTAGATTCAAGAAAGAAACAAACAAACAACAACTTTGAGAGAACACACACCTACACACTCTCACCTATACTATACTATGAGGCACACCACAAATGAGGGTGAGAGTGTGTATTTATAGAGTTGATGTGTCGCCCTAGTTGATTCAAACATGGGCTTGGTGGGCTTTGTGTTGGACTTGGACTTTTATACATTACTTGGACATTTCTAAACAAAGTCCAACACAAAGCCTTACATTACTTCTACTACTACACGACACACTATTCTAGATATAACAAATGACCATCACTTTACTAAAAATATAAATGCTAACACCTAGCCCTATAATTAGTCACTTATTTCACAGGCTTACTTGACTTGCTTCTAATTTGCTACAGTATGAGCTTGATATGATATATTGGGCCATGTATAAATGAATCATTTTTTTTGGTATCAGGAGAATGGTTAGCCCAGTGGACATGCATCACTATTTTTTTAGCAATTCACAATTGTTACCTTTTTTATGTTTAGTATATATAAAAAAAAGAAAAAAAAAAAAAAAAAGAAAAAAAAAAAAGGTTTTACCGAATTATAGCCGCCAGTGTGCTCTAGAGCAGCTGGTCACAAGGACTCAAATTGAGACTTGTGTATGGGTTTTCCCCGGGTTCGATCCTGGGTTGTGGGTTTAGAAATAGGTTTGGTTTACCACTGAAGCAACTTGTCAAAAAAAGAAAAGAAAAAGGTTTTACCGAATTATAGCCAACACTTGGCGAGCAATTCACAATTGTTACCTTTTTTATGTTTAGAAAAGATTTTCACGTCATCCTTATAAATACCATAACATAATTCACGAACCCTAGAACGAAACTGATCGAAGCAATAGGAGAATCAAAGCATTTATTATGGTTTCAGTCGCCAAGTAAGGTACGTAATATATACTCTCATGCATGCATGTAATTTTAACTGAAAGAATCATTAAGAAAAACATATATGCAGTAGGTTAATTAGCATCTTGTGTATGCATGATAACTTTGTGCAGTGAAGTTACAAACTGAAGATGTAATCACAAATCTGGAATTATAATTTTGGTCAAAGGGCTTCAATTCGTAGCATAGCTGTTCCATGAGATACTCAACCAAGTTGTGGGTTCAAGTTTAATAATTTACCTGTTGAATAATTTGCCTCTCTAAAAAACACTTTTTAACTTCCATGAAATTTACACACAAGTCATTATTCTGCTATTATATATGTTTCCAAAAAATTTCATATGATACCGTTAAAGGTTAAAGATACATTCTCTAAACGACTGATAACCTTACATTAAACTTTGTTGAAGAAGCAGCAAAAGGAGTCTAGAGAGTGACTTGAGATTAGTTAGCTAAGATTTGTGAACCAGATTAGAGTTACTTGTTATATTAATAAAGGTTATAGTATGCTGATTGTTTAATTAGTATTTGAACAAGCCTATAAACTAAATTGAAGGTGATTTACTTGTGTTGGGTGTTAACCGAGAAAAAAAAGAATATAATGAAAATTGATAAGAACTTAACACCCTTATTACCGGCCACTTACGAAGTATTATAGTCGTATTTATTACTGTAATAGTTTATGGAATATGAAGAGTTTTATAATTATGTGGTAGAAGAATGTGCTGGTCATCCTAATAATTGTTTGGTTACGGTGTGAAGTTTGTATATGGCCATGACACTATTTTTATCGCTCGGACGCCTCCAATATTAATGCATTATTGATAAACTCGACCAATCAAAAAACTAGGAGTGTTACATTTTTGGAATATGATAGGGAATATATTTTGTTGAAATTGTAGGAGACTTGTTAGGAAAACAAGTGAGAGCTGCTAAGATATGGAGAGTTTCAAGGGATTTTTACATGGGGTTGCACGTTTCTCAAGCCGATGTGTCACAGCTTGTCCTAGGGAACCCAAGTGCAAAACTCTAGAAGAAACTATAAAAAAAGAGTTTCCTGCTGTATTCACGGTTTGTAGATAACATCTAATGTATATACTTTGAATATTCAAAGTCTTTGAATATTCAAAGTCTTTTGTTTCCGTGGAACCATAGTTTCTAATATACTCCCTCCGTCCCAGTAAAAGTGTCCTACTTTGAATATTCAAAGTCTTTGTTTTTCAACTTTGACCGTAAATATTTTTGTTTGTGTTATACTCCCTCCGTCCCAGTAAAAGTGTCCTACTTTGAATATTCAAAGTCTTTGTTTTTCAACTTTGACCGTAAATATTTTTGTTTGTGTTATATAATACTTGATGAAAGTTATATGAATTGATTTAGTTTTAGATGTGTTTTCATTGGGTATACTTTTCATCAAGTATTATATAACACAAACAAAAATATTTACGGTCAAAGTTGAAAAACAAAGACTTTGAATATTCAAAGTAGGACACTTTTACTGGGACGGAGGGAGTATAATACTTGATGAAAAGTATACCCAATGAAAACACATCTAAAACTAAATCAATTCATATAACTTTCATCAAGTATTATATAACACAAACAAAAATATTTACGGTCAAAGTTGAAAAACAAAGACTTTGAATATTCAAAGTAGGACACTTTTACTGGGACGGAGGGAGTAGTTTGTTTTTTATTGCAGAATATTACTTTGTTTGTGAGTAGGAAAGGTTCGGGGCCAGATGTAGTGAAAAATTTAAGTTTTAGTGCGGAAGGTATGCTTTTGTGATCTATCATTAGTTTATACTTTGAATATTTGTGTTCCTAGCTAATATTAATCAAACAATTTTGTTGTTGGTAAAAGGAGTAATAAGTTGCACCATTGAAAATATTGGGATGGTACAGAAGGTACATATCTCGGGTGACTTTTATCCAGTGCAAATTCTTGAGAGTGTGTTGAAATTATGGACAAAGGGAAAGCTAGTGAGTTGGAAAATTTCACGCGATTACTTGGTTAAAAAGATAAAAGCGCGCTCAACCAGTAACACAACTTCCGAAGTGAAACATAAATACTACCGAATGTGCAAGGAATGCTACCGAATGATTGGACATCATAATGAAAAGCCAATGACTTCAGATAAGACTCGAGATAAATCTTTTTAAAATACTGTTCAAAAGCCTGCAGGCTCTTGCATTTTTTGACATGATGTCTTTAGCTCTAATTTTTCTATGTCTTTGAAGTAGCACTTACTAATTATAATGTGTTCGGTTTTATTTTTTTTCCCATATTATACTTTATATTTTGTATATATGGGTCCATTTTTTAAAACTAGTTATGGATTTATATATTTTATTATGATGATTTGTGTATATACATATTATACTTTATATTTTGTATACATGTCTTTTTGGATTTTCATAAGGGTGATATTTGGAGAGTAATGGTTTATATCAGAGATCGAGGATAAAAATTGCCATACACATTATTTAAGAGTGTTTGGAATTTATTATGTATACACATTATTTGCGAGTGAAATAAGCAGTTGTGAATAAGTAAGTTCATCTCCTTACTCTAAATAACTTATTTTAAAGGGCAATAAGTTCTCATTAGCAAAGTGAATTGAAGGTGTGGTCATGCTACAAGAGACGACAGTGCACTAATAAGATATTATTTGACAATTCAGTGAGATGTATAAATTTCATTTTAAGATATACAAATATTATTGTTCGGATACATAACTTTAGTAATAACCATTATTCGTTTAAAGAATTTAGGGATGGCAACAGGTGAGAAAAAACCCGCCGTCGCCTACCTCCTTATATTCTATATGAAACGGAAAGTTACATTTTTACCTTTTTTAAAGTATCCGCAGATCGCAGCAATCACTAAGAATACTGCCCATCATTGCTTCACATGATCACTGTCTAATGTCTACCACTAATTACCAATTTTTGGAAAAAAAAAAAAAAAAAAAAAAAAAAAAAAACACAATGTTAGCTTTGTTTGCTCGGCTTCATGGTAGTGTTCTTCTTGTTGGTAATTCAAATACGAAAGAAACAAACAAACAAATTCAAACAAACGAAGAGGAAACTTTATTCAAATTGCCAAACCAAATACAAAATTTCAATTCCAAAAGTACCAAATTCTAATTCAAATGGTACACAAAATTCTAATGCTAATGACCATTATTTATAGACTAAATAAACCTTCATAAAAAGTTTCCTAATTCTAAACAAACTTAAATACCAAAACTTGTAGGACAAGTCACACAATTTTCCAAATTTACCAAACAACCCTTAAAGTTTAAGTTATTTTTCTAACAATCTCCACCATGGTTTGAAGAAGAAAAAGAAGAAAAAAAAGTTCGTTAGGGCTTTATTTGGCATTGAAGATTCGTTGGAATTGGGATTGATTGTTTTTGTTCCTGTTGGTCCTCCGTTCGAATTTGGATGAAATAAGATCGTTGGGAATAATTGTTATTTAGATCCTAAAATTGATTTGTTTATCTACTGGTTAGTATTCGGTATGGATTGGCCTACCATCAGGTTAGTTTTGGACTAAATATTGTCTTTTGGTATTTGTGCATTTGAAGTATTTGTATCGGGTTGAATTTGGTATTGGGCTTTTGCATCAGTATTAGTTTGAATTTATTGTTTGAATTTGTTGTTTGAATATTATGTTTGAATTTGTTTTGATTTGGGTTGTATTTGAATTTGGACCGTTATTCTAATTTTGTATTTGGTTTGGCAATTTGAATAAAGTTTCCGCTTCGTTTGTTTGAATTCGTTTGTTTGTTTCGTTCGCCTTTGAATTACCAACAAGTGGTATTCGAGCTAGGTTCGTCATAAGGAAAAAGAAGAAGGAAAAAAAAAAAGTTCGAACTTCAAGGTTTTGGAATTGGTTTGTTCGATTGTTTGGAATAATCGGTTTTGGTGGAGCTAAAGCAATTGGGATTCGTGGATGGAATCTTTTGGTTTCTAAATTTGGTATTGTTTAGGACTTCAGGTAGCACTTTTATTTCTCTTTGGTTATTCGATATTATTTGTTTTTTATTGGGCTTTTGTTAGTTTTGGTCCAATTATCTTTTAGCCTATTTGGTAATTAGTAGTTGTTTGTATTGGTACGATTTTGTTTGGTATTCGAATTTGGATTTGTTTGAAATTGGACCGTAATCCTTATCAAATAAGTGGATCAATATAATTATTATCGAGTATCATATTTGGGGCGTTTGAATTATTAGAGTCCGTTCATCAACTTATTTAGTTAACTTGTATTGGTTTGATACTTTGATAGTAAGTTTGAATTAGGACCGTAATTCTTATTACATAAGTGGGTCATTAGAATTTGAATTTTGGTATTTAAAATTTGAAGATCGATTTAGTGTTTGAAGACTTGGTTATAATCGGGTCGTTTGGAATTTGTTCGATCGTTGGGAATTCTTTAGTTTGAAAATTTTGGATCTTCGTTCATCGGACTTTTGAAGTTGGTTGCCCGAATTTGATTGTATTTGTTAAAGATCACTTGATCCGATTTCTCTGTTTGGTTGACGGTTTTGAATTTGTCGGTTAACATTTGATTGGTCGTTTTGAAGTCATCGGTGTTTGATTTGGATCGAATTTGTTTTGGACGGCTTTTTGGGAATCGATCGTTGATTTGAATTTGGCTAGCATTTCTAGCGTTTGGAACTTTGAGTTTGATTTGAAGCAGGTGAAGGAGTTTAAGTAACGGTGGAGATTGTTAGATAAGTGACTTAAACTCTAAGGGGGATTTTGGTAAATTTGGTATTTAGTTTTTGGTATGTTTCCTAATTTGAGTCGGTTTAGAATTTGGCATTGATTTCTTATAAATACGGATTAATGACATTAGTTTTGTTTGTACCTTTTGAGTTAGTTTTTGTGTCGGTATCTTTGAATTTGGTTTTGTATTTGGTTTGATAATTTGAATAAAGCTTCCGCTTCGTTTATTTGGATTTGTTTATTTGTTTCGTCTTTGAATTACCAACACTTCTTAAACTTGTGAGATCGATCTGCATGCTTGTTAGGCATGGTTCACATTCAATGACAGATAGAGTAATTAACTTCATCGCCAACAGTAATGTATCTAAGTTATCGTCTTCTATGTATATATAGCTTTCCTCATGGAAGGATTCCCATTAAATGGTCTTTCAGATAAGGTGAGAAGAGTTGCTAAACAAAGACAACTGACAGAGTATTTTAACTTTGTAGATGCATTCGATGATGACTCATCAAAGCGAACGCGCAAACGTAATGTTTGGTGCACCAGTTTTTGCCGTGTCTGCTGGTCTGCACTCTCTGTTAGTAACGCTCGATTTACGCCCATTTTCCATGTAATGAAATTCATTGTATATGCTATCTTCCAGGTTTCCTCAAATTTGTACAATGGCAAAAACTAGCATAATTTGTTTACACTACAAGGCAATGATCACGAGTGCATAATTTGTTTACACTACAATTAAGCTAACTAGCATAAAACGCTTAGCACATAAAAGACTATTCAGATGACTTCTGTCAAACCTTTACAGTATTAAACTCATTATCAAAACGACATTTGTTACAAGGAAAAAATATTCGAAATAACAAAGTAATGGCTAACATATGTGTATTACTATATCTGTGAAAGAGAGATAAAAAAAATCCGATAGTTCAGAAAAACATTAAAAGTAAGGCTAGAATTACTTTTTATACCACAAAATCATTTTAGACCCATCTCAAGCGTAGGAAGAGGGTGCATCAACATATGATCAGACTCAATTTGAGCCGTCATTGGAAGTTCACCTGTCATCGCCTTATTACGATTCAATAATCCCATTATCACAAAACACAATATCAACACCACAATCGAATGCCCAACAAACAACAAATTCATCAACGCCACACCCCTTAATTGATCCTCATCCATAACACAGTTAACATCAGCACTCCCCTCATCACTAACAATCACCACTTTACCACACCCTTTAAACGCAAACTCATCACTATACAACGACAACCCAACCTGCCAAACCCATGTACCTTTCAAAACAAACCTACCCGACAATAAAAAATCAGCAAAAAATGCAGAAGGCCTAATGGAAAGATAAAAACACGCAAAAGCACAAACTAAAGTCAAACCGCCTAAAAAACTATACTCAAGCTCAGCTAAACCAACAACACCTTTCCCATTCATCAAATACTCTACTAAAAAAGCAACACCTGCGAAAACAAATAAGAAATGCTCCGGCACTGCAATGGGATCAAAAAACTCCTTAACACCAACGAAAACAAGAACCACCCAGAAAAGCAAAACAACCAAAGATTGCTGCATGAATGAAAACTTATAAACTGGGTGAGCTGAGAAAGCAAGAAACAAGAAGAAATTTGAAAAAGAAGCAATTGGAAGAGCAATAATATAAGCAAAAAGGTCAAGGTTTTTGGAAGTGGGTGAGTTTGAAAATAACCATGTTTTGGATCGGTAGTTAGAAGGGCTGTTGTTGTTGTTGTTGATATAGATTGAGAATGATGATCTATTTATTCAAAAGCCATTAATGACCAGTCAATTAAACATTTACGGTGTGGAGTGATACATTGAAGCAATGCCCTAATGGTCATAACTCAATGTATTTCAATGTACATTGCTTGAGTGATATCGCAAATATCCACTTGACCGGTCAAGGAGAGGTTTAGAGATACTAGTCTTGGGTTAATCTCAACTCCTAGCTAAAGGTGATGTAGGTCTCTTATTGATTTAAACCTTTCTTAAGAAAGTATAATGTTAACAAAACACTATTGAGTGTGGAGCTACATCGTATCTAAGCTCTTAGAAAAAATGTATATTCATTGAGATCATACCTAAACTTTGGCTATAAAATAAGGGTAAAGACTATAAAATAACAACTTACTTTCTCCATTTTACCGAGATGAAACACGTACTTTTTTATCAACATTTAAGCCAACGAAACTATCAAGTATTGTTCCGAGATGAAACACCTACTTTTTTATTAACATTTAAGCCAACGCAACTATCAAGTATTGTTCCGATATCAACAAAAAGTTGTTTAAGAAGACAAGGGTAATATAGTCATTTCAAGTATTATTTAATTATTTTATACAACTTTTTGTTGATATCGGAACAATACTTGATAGTTTCGTTGGCTTAAATGTTGATAAAAAAGTACGTGTTTCATCTCGGTAAATTGGAGAAAGTAGGTTGTTATTTTATGGTCTTTACCCATAAAATAACTGAAAACTTTGGTTATAAGAACATTCATTACGATAAACCTTTTTTTTAGTTTTATAAAATATTAAATCAATAATTTTTAGACTTTTTAATACTAAAAACCTTAAACCTATATTCACTATGTTATAAACTTTTATAATTATATAAAATGTCCTATAATACATGCATTAAATGTATTGAAAATTGTAAGAAGTTCCAAAACTAAGACCTTCACATAGATATGAAATAGGGCAAATGATTAAAAAAAGTATCATACTTGCCATGGTTTCCTCTTCAGGGTAGCGAACAAATTTTTTTGCCTTTGTGGGTAATTTACTTTCAAATTCATCCTCTTTAGGGTATTTTGCGAAATTTTTGCCCTTCTTAGCTAATAGAAATTTTTTTTTTCCCGAATGGCAAAAATGTCACATAGTACCCTAAAGATGATGAATTTGAAAGTAAATTACCCACAAAAGCAAAAAAAATTGTTCGCTACCCTGAAGAGGAAACTATGGCAAGTATAATACTTTTTTTAATCATTTCCCCTATGAAATAAATATCACTACTACAAAATGGTAACATACTCACATTTATTAGAGCATGTTTACACACTTTAAAGTGTGAAGAATCAAAAAGTTCACACAATATACGTGTGAACTAATTGGGTGTAGCAAATATTTTCACATTTTTATGCGTGAAGATTTATACTCCCTCCGTCCCAAAAAAAAAGTGTCCACCTTACTATTTATGTTTGTCCCAAAATAAATGTCCAGTTTTTATATATGGACAGTAATTATGACTGGTTTTCATATTTTACCCTTATAATCAAAACTTGCATTAATTACTCATTTTTTATTATTTCTATATTAACTATGAGGGTAAAAATGACTTTTTATCAATCAAAACTACCATTAATTACACATATCATAATTTCTCTATTTTTTTGTGGACTCTTTTTTTTGGGATGGAGGGAGTACTCTTTTTCACACTTTTAAGTGTGAGGGTTTAAAACAATTTTTCAAATGATGATTTTGATTTTGAACTAAATTTTCACACTTTTAAGTGTGAGATTGAAATTCGTTAAACTTTTTAAGTGTGAGGATTTTGAAAGAATTATTCACACTTTTAAGTGTGAATATCTCTAAAAGAAAAAGTTTTCGGTTCATAAAGTACGAATAAAAAAACGTATAGAAATGACAAATTTGTTGTAGTGTATCCACTATAGTTGAAAAAAACGTAAACTTTCTCAACATTTTTAAACCTTTTTATAAATTTAGCATAGTGGATTTTTAGTAAACTAAGATTCGAGAGACCATACATATAAGTGAAACACTTGTCATCCAAGCAAATAATATGACTGAAGATTTGAATTAAAATCTTTAAAGTGAATATGAACCAAGCCTAAATACGTACTTTGAACAACAATAATATCAACTACATGTGGAATTCAAAAGAAGAGAAGTCTAATAAAACGCGTAGACAAAATTATATGTGGCTCTTAAGAACTCTGCAACCCCATAATAAGGTTGTGGCAGAATAAAACACATTTCATACATTCTAAACTACTAACAAACACTTTAATGGCAGCTTCATAAATCACAGCACCTGCAAATGGGCTTTGTTCTTCCTTTTATGGAAGGTCGGGAACGTCTTCTATATGTGGTGAAGACTATTCCACCATGCTTGCAAAGACTACACCAGCATGGGTCAGAGTCGGGAAACCGTTAAGACATGGTCCAATGATGGGAAACGTTAACGAAGGGAAAGGACTTTTTGCTCCTGCAGTAGTTATCACTCGTAACATCGTTGGGAAAAAGCGCTTCAACCAGCTTAGAGGAAAAGCAATTGCTTTACACTCACAGGTACACCTCCCTTTGCACGCCATTATTACTTTATATATGGAACTCTTTTCAAGGTACTCAAGAATATAAGTTGATGATTATAATTCTGATCCAACCATATATATATATATGTTTTGCAGGTAATCACTGAGTTCTGTAAATCAATAGGGGCAGACTTAGGAGTATTCATGGTAGAGATGGGGGATTAACGGGTGGGGAGGTTCTTAGAGACTGTAATAGCAGGGGGTTTGGAATGACATAGTTAGGGTAGGCCTTGATATTGATCAAGTAGGTGTTGAGTTTACATCATCTATTGTTAAGAAGGTGGGGAGCGGGAATAATATGACTTTTTGGATAGATAGGTGGGTAGGAAATCGAAGATTATGTGATATATTCCCTAGGTTATTTCATTTAGATAGGTGTAAGGAGGCTAAGGTGGCAGATAGGGGTACTTGGGACAATAGGGGTTGGTCATGGGTGAGGGAACCAAGAGGCAGGGGATGTGGTGATTTAGAGAAGATGCTAGGGATGTTAAATGATATTAATTTGTCACATGATTGTAGGGATTCATGGAGATGGACACTTAGCCAAGACAATAAGTTTACAGTTAAGGCTCTTGCTGTTGGAATATGTGAACTATAATAAATCATAAACACATAAAACATCACAAAGCACGCAGCGGAAGATCTAATGAACATGTAATTAATTAACTTAAATAAATACGTACCTTAATCGCGTAATCAATCAAGAACAACAAGAACCCTAATTTGGGTTGTGAATGTGTCGAACCAAACAAAGGAAAAACACCAAGAATCACAAGCTAAAATAAGCTTGTCACTCGTTCTTGTACACACGCGATAGTAGCGTTCCAATGGGAAAGCTAGGTTCAAGATCACTAATAAACCAAACACTTGATTGCTATTAGCTCAAGCCGAATTCCCTAGTGGGAATAAAAATGTCGACTAGCACAAGCAAGAGGGAGAAAGAAGAGAAGTTTGGCTTAGAGTTAGGGATACTTGATTAGGTGAAAATCAAAACAAGTGAATTTGTATTTATAGGCAAAACCTAAAAACACAAACTTGTTCCCTAAGCCACTAAAAGTCGGCCAACCCAAGCCCAAGCTTGGTTCCAGCCGATCCAACCCAACCATGGGTTTCTAGATCCTTCTTTTCACTTTTAGTCCTTTAACGGTCGTTATCTTTAACACCGTTAAGTACTAACCGTCGTTAAGTGTTATTAGTGAAATGAATAAATAAATATAAATATAAAATGTATATTTAATTATTCAAACCATTGGAACTCTCACGTATTGTGTGCAATCCCGATTCTCGGGTTCGAAACCGGACATACAAATATTAATATCATTATACACAAAAACTAACAGCTCCCACTTGGATAATGATTAATATTGTAATGACATGGGCTAGTCTAGCTTTAACAGATCCCAATGCCCCCAGCTCGATCCGAGTTGTGGTTCTCCTGGAAAAAACCACTTGATGATATAATCATCATACTTATCCTTTTGTTACTAATACCGCGTTAATTTGGATATGGATCTTGTCATTCCATAATTAACAGTAGTTTCTCGTTTATACATAATTGAACAAGATTACCAAAACATCTGAACGTCTTCCAGATAGACTTTGGGCGTGCGCACGCAAACATCTTGTTAATCATACGAGTGGCCAAGCAGTATTAAACTTCAACACAAAGTTGAAGGAACAAATCCCTTATTGACTGCGAGCATAACCCTTGAACTTCGCATCATTTCTGAAAATAGCCCTTATAACTACCTTTTACGGATAGCGTTAGACTATCTCACAGAAAATGAGCTACATCCTCGGCAATTATCTGGCATCTCAAGTCTGAGGATAAATATTCATGATATACTTGATGACTATGATCCATAAAGTATAATCATGTGACATTGGTGTCTTAACCTTACAGTACATTCTACCAATCCTCACATTTGTCTTAGTTCAATAATATTCCCATATTATTAATTGACAACGGACTATTTAGAATAAATAAATTATTCACGGATTTAAACATGCAAATATAGGACACAAATATTAATAATGATAATAAACGTTATCCGCACTTTATTTCATTAAAATAATAATTGTTTACACGTCCCTATCGAAATACTAATCCAACAGATTTACATGAAACTATCTGCTAAACGAAGACCAATACCCTGAGCATGACGATTAAACGTCTCCTTAGGTAATGCCTTCGTGAAAGGATCAGCCAGATTGTCATCTGTGTGAACTTTGAGTACTTTTATTTCACCATCATCGAATTGTTCTCGAACATAGTGAAGTTTCCTTTTAAAGTGTCTGGCGCCTTTCATAACTCCAGGTTCATTGGCGAATGTAATTGCAGCAGAGTTGTCGCAATATACATTTATAGGTAATTCTATTGAAGGCATCACTCCAAGATCCTTAATGAATTTCCTTATCCAAACAGCTTCTTGTGCCGCTTCCGATGCAGCAATGTACTCAGCTTCTGTAGTAGACATGGCCGTTATGCTCTGCTTTTTACTCTTCCAGTCCACAGCTCCTCCATTTATGACAAAAACGTAACCCGTCTGAGACTTCGTATCATCTTTATCAGTCTGAAAGGATGCATCGCAGTAACCTGTAACATTCAGTTCTGCGTCTGGATTTCCCCCGAAAACAAGAAACATATCTTTAGTATTCCTTAGATACTTAAGAATGTCCTTTACAGCTTTCCAGTGTTTTACCCCTGGATTCTGCTGATATCGACTGGTTATGTTTTGAGCAAATGCCACATCTGGCCTTGTGCATCTAACAACATACATGATAGAACCAACTGCAGAAGCATATGGAACTTTTTTCATGTATGCTTCCTCTCCAGGTGTAGAAGCACACATTTCACTGCTCAATTCATGTTTCACTTGCATGGGCAGATATCCTTTCTTGGAATTCTGCATATTGAATCTCTTCAATATTTTATCCATGTAAGCACTTTGACTTAAACCGATTAACCGTTTAGATCTGTCTCGATAGATCTTGATTCCAAGGATATAAGCTGCTTCTCCTAAATCCTTCATGGCAAAACAACTACCAAGATATTCCTTAACTTCATTAAGGCTTGGTATGTCACTTCCCATGATTAATATGTCATCGACATATAGAACAAGGAAAACAGTGTTACTCCCACTAACTTTGTGGTATACACATGGCTCATCGAAATTTTGAGTAAATCCAAACTTCTTGATTTCCTCATCAAATTTCTTATTCCATTGCCTGGATGCTTGCTTCAATCCATAAATGGATCTTTGAAGTTTGCATACACGCTCAGGAAATTGTGGATTCACAAACCCCTCAGGTTGCGCCATGTAGATATCTTCATCTAGGCGACCATTCAGAAAGGCGGTTTTGACATCCATTTGCCAAATCTCATAGTCATAGTAGGCAGCTATGGCTATAAGAATCCTAATAGCTCTAATGTCAGCCACAGGAGAAAAGGTCTCCTCATAGTCAACACCGTATGTTTGGGTAAAGCCTTTAGCTACCAAACGAGCCTTATAGGTGTGTACATTGCCATCCATGTCAGTCTTTTTCTTAAATAGCCACTTACACCCAACTACCTTAGCATTGGGTGGAAGGTCTACTTCAGTCCAGACTTGATTATCTCTCATGGATTGCATTTCCCCATCCATGGCAGTCTGCCATTTTTCCTTTTCAGGACTAATAATGGCAGCTCTATAGCTAGTTGGCTCATCAGTTTGATCCAATAGTATAGTTTCCACATCATCTATGTTCAAACATAGACGCTCAGGAGCCTTTGCAGATCTTGAAGATCTACGGACGGGTACCACTTCTACTTCAGGTGGAGGACCTAAACTTTCTGGTTCCACAGGAAGTGTGTTAGTGCTTTCAGAAGGTGAAGTATCTTCATGATCATTTTCAAGATCATATGCTCTCCCACTGATTTCTTGAGATATTAGATTATCTTCAAGAAAATCACCGTACCTAGCCACGATGACCTTATTTTCAGGTGGGAAGTAAAAGTAGTAACCCTTCGTTTCCTTAGGGTATCCTATGAAGATACACTATAACAGATCTTTGTTGGAGTTTATCAGGTGAGTCAAGTTTAACAAACGCCTCACAACCCCAGACCTTTAAGTAAGAAAAGTTGGGAGCTTTTCCAGTCCATACTTCATATGGAGTCTTATCAACCTTCTTAGTTGGAATCCTATTCAACACGTGAACAGCCGTTTCAAGAGCATAATCCCAAAAGGATAAGGGAAGAGTTGTAAGATTAAACATGGATCGTACCATATCTAACAAAGTACGATTTCTCCTTTCAGATACACCATTTTGTTGTGGCGTATAAGGAGAAGTGAGTTGTTGCACAATACCATACTCACCCAGATAATCCTTAAACTCTTGGCTTAAGTACTCACCACCACGATCGGATCGAAGTGCCTTAATCTTCTTTCCGAGTTGCAATTCTACTTCATTTTTAAAGACCTTGAATGTCTCAAAGACTTCATGTTTATGTTTAAGTAAATAAACATAACCATAACGACTATAGTCATCCATGAAGGTCAAGAAGTAGACATCACCGCGTTTAGACACATGTCTAAGTGGACCACAGACATCCGTGTGTATCAATCCAAGTAGATCCGAAGCCTTCTCCATATTGCTATGGAAAGGTTTCTTTGTCATCTTTCCAGATATGCAAGATTCGCATTTATCAACTGAATCATCATTGATATTTTTCAAAAGCCCATCGTGTTGCAGCTTTTCCATGCGATTCTTGCCTATGTGGGCAAGACGGCAGTGCCATAAATAAGACGAGTCTAAGTTAGACTTGACTCTCTTATTCCCGATGCTGTACATTGAATTATTTCTATTGGATACATGGTTATCCATGTCAATCTCAAACACACCATTTAATGAAATAGCATTAAAGTAAAAAACAGAATTTAGAGAAACAGAAATTCTATTATCATTAAAAGTATGCTTAAAACCCAAATCCAATAACAAAGAAACTGAAACGACACCTCTAACAATAGAAGGTGCGTAATGACAATTGTCTAAAACCAAAATTAAACCAGATGGTAAAACTAGCTTAAAAGTCCCTATGGCTTCTACTGCTGCACATATTCCATTTCCCACGTACAAGTAGCATTCCCCATAGTTCAGCTTCTTTGCTCCTCTAAGCCCCTGCGATGTATTACAAATGTGAGTACCACATCCTGTATCATATATCCAGGCATTTTGCTTACGAGGAAAAGAAAATAATTCAACCATAAAAATACCTGAAGTGCTGGCGCCCTGCCCAGCCTTGGCATTCTTATTTTTGCGACACTCCTCTAGCAACAATGGACAGTCACGCTTCCAGTGTCCAGGAGTATGGCAGTGGTGACAAGCAGCCGCATCCTTTTTGGGGTAATCCTTCTTGGGAGGAGGATTCTGCTTCTTTGGCTTTTGCTGATGGGTCACAATCTGCTTGCCCTTGTCAGCGTTGCCCTTTCCTTTCTTGTTCACATGTTTCGGTTTACCGGGCTTAGCTACCCTACCACCTCTTATTGCCATAACAGCAGGTGTAGGAGCTTTCTTTGTGAGTGCCTTCTCATGCTCAATAAGCATTGCATGCAATTCAGAAAATGTCTTCCCCTTGCAATGCATGTTAAAGTTGCGCACAAATTCACCATATAATTCCTCATTGAGGGATTTGTTGATGAGGCCAACTTTAACGTCTTCCACAAACCCGCAATTAAGTGCATCCAGTTGGTCAAGATAACCTTTCACTTTAAGTGCATGATCACTTACGGGTGTTGTCGCATCCTGCTTGTACTTGCCCAAGTTGTCAAGTACATCATACAATTCAGCCATAGGAGATTTCTGAAACATACGTTCCAGTTCATCAATCATGTTTTTCGGGCCATATTTCTCAAACTGTTTTACCAGTTGATCATCCATCCCCGATAGCATGAGACAAGCCGCATCATTGTGCTTGTCATAGGCTTCATTGAACTGCCTAAGTATTTCATTAGGCGAGTTTGCAGGAGGAGCTACAGGAAGGTCCTCAGTAAGACATTCTGAACGTTTGGCAATTCTAAGAACAAGCCTTAGATTTCGATACCAAGCGTTAAAATTCTTAGTCCCAGTCAGTTTTTCCTTTTCAAGCATCATCTTGAAACAGGAAGTTAAGTTTGACGAGTTTCCGGGTTGGGCCATTTCTACAGAAAAAAGTTCAAAAGTTAGTACTTTCGATAATAAAACATTTCATGAAAATTAAACACCCATTGGTTAAAAAACCATTTAATTTTCACTGAAAACTAGGATCCTAATTGACGCCGTTTCATTACATCAGCTTTGGCTGCTAGCAATGAAAGTGCTCAACAAGGTACGGGATCACCCAATTGCCAATGTCAAATTGCAATTCCTAGAAATCTTGGGACTTACATTATATTGCCAACATCAGTTGCAAAATGTAAGCATGTTTCATCCCCAATTCTTTATGTCTTGGCGCCGTTCCATTACATCAGCTTTGGCTGCTAGTAATGAAAGTGCCCAATTAAGTTAACCAACTTAAGAAACAGTAAAATGACGTCGGTTTATTGCATTCAGCTTTGGCTGCTAGCAATAAAGTACTCAATTTTACCCTTAGATGACCACCCTTTGAACATCAACATTCAGCTTTGGCTGCTAGTGATGTAGGATGAAACCTTAGGTGTTTCTTTTTGTAGTTGGGTGACATATAACTTAAATTTAAAAGGTAATAAAATTTTGATGTGTTAAATCAAAAAAATATGTACAAAGATGTCATGCATTCGTCTTTGTATCATATATATATTTTCAAAACAAAACCATTAACTCATTCGTAGCTCAAATCATCAAATCTTTTAATTGAGGCGTTGAATAAATTACAACATTGCCTTAAGATGCTTCGTATTTATCGTGGTGTACTTGGTAAGTCTAAAATTGACGCACAGGCGGGCGTAGGGACGACAACCACCGAAGCTGGTTAAAACCGTGCCCCTCTAAGGTCACAATTTAATGCGTACCAACTAGAACCCACTTTTTAGTTTGTCAATTTTAGGTCCGCCGCTTCGACCACTTAGTACAGTCGCAATCAATCAACTAAAAGAATATGATTTTCTTGCTAAAATAATTAATGTAGTAAATTTATTATTGCTAGTCTCGCCTGGGAGCAAATTACCGTGCGAAGCGAACCACTGTCGGCACATAAGACTTGGCAATAAATAAAATTACTACAAAGGTTTCATAGTTATTAGTCTTATTTATTTTTATTATGAAAATTACCCTCTTTTGTTGTTTACAATCCATCATAATATAAAACACAAAAGATCAAGTAATCACAAAAATAAATAAACACATAATAACAAATATATGATCATCCACGATATCATATAGCCACATGCAAACCTTTTTTTTTCAATAAATCCTATTATTAATTCTATGTGTAATTAAATATGTATTAAACTAACAAAACTCCCATTGGTTTTCGAGCTCATTGTGCCCAATGGTCCACAGACACCAAATAACTTGGCCGCGTAAGTTTTAGTTAATTTAATACCACATTGCACATAATTTATTAATTAATATATTGAGGTCTTCCCCAATTTAAGATTTATTAAACAAAACATGTAGCAAAACAATACATACAAATCGTCCCATACATCAAACCATGACAAAATATGCAAGATTTTGTCATGGATACCATATTAACACATAATCATGAAATCCATATTAACATGTTAATATCTAGTACGTATTTAATTAATTGGTGACATCACATAGTATTCACAAATTAATCCCTAAAAATTTTCCATGCATAATCTAGGGTTTCTAACAAGTTTTTAATAAAAAACTAACATAAACCCTAAAAAAATAAAAGTGGATCGATCCACATATATATAAAATTAGGGTTTCAAATTAAAACCCTAGAACATTTAAATGCATGTATCTAATCAAGATCCAATTTTTAGGTTTTATTAATTAATTACAAGTTCTAAACGAGGCTCATGATGCCACTGTTGGAATATGTGAACTATAATAAATCATAAACACATAAAACATCACAAAGCATGCAGCGGAAGATCTAATGAACATGTAA
The DNA here is from genome assembly GCA_021014915.2 of Artemisia tridentata subsp. tridentata. Classification (NCBI taxonomy): domain Eukaryota; kingdom Viridiplantae; phylum Streptophyta; class Magnoliopsida; order Asterales; family Asteraceae; genus Artemisia; species Artemisia tridentata. The sequence continues at coordinate 435,901,133 of CP139506.1, read as the reverse complement.
TTAATTAACTTAAATAAATACGTACCTTAATCGCGTAATCAATCAAGAACAACAAGAACCCTAATTTGGGTTGTGAATGTGTCAAACCAAACAAAGGAAAAACACCAAGAATCACAAGCTAAAATAAGCTTGTCACTCGTTCTTGTACACACGCGATAGTAGCGTTCCAATGGGAAAGCTAGGTTCAAGATCACTAATAAACCAAACACTTGATTGCTATTAGCTCAAGCCGAATTCCCTAGTGGGAATAAAAATGTCGACTAGCACAAGCAAGAGGGAGAAAGAAGAGAAGTTTGGCTTAGAGTTAGGGATACTTGATTAGGTGAAAATCAAAACAAGTGAATTTGTATTTATAGGCAAAACCTAAAAACACAAACTTGTTCCCTAAGCCACTAAAAGTCGGCCAACCCAAGCCCAAGCTTGGTTCCAGCCGATCCAACCCAACCATGGGTTTCTAGATCCTTCTTTTCACTTTTAGTCCTTTAACGGTCGTTATCTTTAACACCGTTAAGTACTAACCGTCGTTAAGTGTTATTAGTGAAATGAATAAATAAATATAAATATAAAATGTATATTTAATTATTCAAACCATTGGAACTCTCACGTATTGTGTGCAATCCCGAGTCTCGGGTTCGAAACCGGACATACAAATATTAATATCATTATACACAAAAACTAACACTTGCAAGATTGGTGGACGAGCAACGGCTTCAAACGGATCACTTGGGTCATGAGACAGTGTGGAATAGCCTTGCTCCAAAGAAGGTGAATGTTTTCGTATGGCGAGTTTTGAAAGGAAGACTACCGGTTCTTACCGAGCTTGATAAGAGAGGTATTGACTTGCTGATGCGTGGTTTTGTAACCTTACAACAGGTTTTACCTCTCAAGGGATCTCAAGAGGCTTACAACCCCACCAGGCAGTGTACCTGACCGATGTAGTATAGTGTAGTGGTAAGTACGGGGGATTGATCGTTCTCCACAGAGAATAGTGTTCGTTAGGTATGAAAAGCTACTCTAATTAGGTCTAAGGGTTGAGGAAGATTCTTTTTATGTTTTTATATTTTTATGAAAGCAAGTAAAATATCGGTTTTGAAAGAGTGGGCGGAATTAGTTGCTAGTCAACTAACCCAAAATAACTACAAATGCAAATAAAATAAATAACTGAAATGAAAATGTTGGTGAGAAACTTATGTGTAGAGAAATGTGTTTACTTAGATTTCCTTACTCCCTAACTATCTTTTACCGGTTAATTAGTGTGTATTAGTCACGTGGATGACGGGTGTATTCCTTAATACCAATCGTGGGGTGGCGTACTTACTTCCCCAACTCTACAAGCTCCTACTTCACTCCTATGTCGAGCCGGCTAGGAAGCTCCTAACATGGGATCACTAGAATTCGCTTGTGCATTAAATACAACCATAAAAACCTTTAGTACGCATTTGGTTCATGTTTCTTATGACGTTCAAGCAAGTTACCGAATAGGAAGTTAGCCAGTTTTCTTAAGCCTAACATAGATAAACAATCATCCAATACAACTAACAACACACTAATAACCAATAATCAATAGCTAGGTTTCATTAGATCTAAGCAAACACAAGATAAATTTAGCCTAACATGTTAATCAAAAGACAAGAATAAGATAAAATCAAACAACACATAGACATATTGAATGATTAATTGATAACTTATCTTCAATGTAACATGGAAGATCTCAAGGCAAAAGGCCTTGAGAAAGAAGCTAAATTCGTCCTAGGGTTTTCTCCCAAAATTCTACACACTAAGCTCTCCCTCATGACAAAAAATTAGAAAACTATATATAGACTTTTGCATCTGACGGCGTCACCTTATGGATTGTGACGCCGTCACCTCGCCGCTTCTAGGGTTCCCGGATGACCTTCTTGACGCCGTCCCTCTTTAGCTCTTCAAAAATCCATTCTGGCTTATCAAGGCTTGACGCCGTCAGCTCGTGAACGTGACGCCGTCCCCTTATGATTTAAGCCGTGACGCCCTTGATCAGGTTAAAGCGTGACGCCGTCAGAATTTACATGCTATTTTCACTGGCTTATCATGAGTAAATTTCACGTCCACTTTTTGTTGCCAAAGCATGACTCCGTCCAGAGTAAATTGTGACGCCGTCAAGAGTAACTTTTAGCCGATTTTTGAGACTTTGTCGTTTTCTTCACTTTTAGAATCTAAGTGCTACCGGTACACACATCATAGCATAAATGCTTTTCCTACCAATTCTAGGGGCGAACCTCACATATTTGGGGGTGGAAAATTTTTTAGTGGTACGGTTTTTGTGCTAGTCATATAACTCCTATCCGTGAGACGCTCATTAAGATCAAAGTTTCACTCCTATATGTTGTAAAAAATTTTAAATTTGGCACTAAAATTACCCTAACAGGTATTTCTCTCAGTTTTATTACACATCTTCCATTAAACAAACAAAAGTCAAGCGCAATAGCATTCTCTAAAATCGTACTTTTACCCTCCCCTTACACTTAAGATGAACATTGTCCCCAATGTTCAAATAACAAGATGTAAAAGAAAAAGTAAAAGAATGAAATCAAATACTCCCCTGATTCGCTCGGTGGATAATGAAGTTACACGGTTAAATCTTCTTCCAAAGTAATGTTGAAGCTCCATGACTAATGCATCGCCATAAGCTTGATCCAAAAACATCTCCTTGTCCAAAATAACCTGTTAAACCTGAGAAAACAAACACGAAAACCTGCATAACATCGGCGGGAAAAAATCTATATATAAGGATATAATGCTTGTGGAATGATAATTTTGCAGATTCCTGGAGATTATAAGTTGGAGATTTTAATAAAAACTTTTCTAAAAACAAAACTTTCAAAAATTTCTGAAAATTAAATCTGACGCCGTCAGGTTATGAACCCTGACGCCGTCAGAAATGACCTGACAAAAATTTTCATTTTAAGTTTCCGGAAAATTTCTGGAAAAACCTTTACCTTACTTCCTGGAATTCCTGCAAAACATCATTATGACTCGATACAAGCATTTGACTCAAACAAACACTAATATGTATGTTAATTTAGTATTATTATGATTCATGTTCATTTGTGTTCTAATAAACCGATTTGGATTTCCCTTACACTTATCTTTTGCAAAATACCTTTATATGTAGTTAAGACGAAGTTAAAAACAAAATAAAGCATTTTCACAATTTACTTTTGAACATGAATCAATACTAATAAAAATTAAACACACATACGGAAACAAATAAAAACAAACAAACAAACAAATAAACACACAAAGCAAATAAAACAAATAAAGCTTGGGTTGCCTCCCAAGAAGCGCTTTTCTTTATTAACGAGTCTTGTAGCTAGACTCTAAGTCACATACATTACGTGACTCCATCATCGGTCACGGTTCCTAGGCCATTCTCCTTTGATCCTCTATCAGAATCACTTTCATAGTAAAGGTATTTCGGGTCCACGTGATCAAAAGGATTGTTTCGGTATTTAGAACTAAGTTCCTTATCGTGCTTAAAGAATCCGCTTGACAGGTCAAAAGTGTCCTTACATCCCCTTCTCACATCATCATCACATAACACGAGTTGGGAACTTAACCCATCGAGCCCTTTATAATCAATCTCCTTGAATTCTCTCATCTTGTAAGGTGTTTGGTATGAGATTTCCCTAATCCCATCGGTGAAAGTCATGATCCCATTGAGCTCGTCCACAACCAAGCTTGTGGCCTGGCAAAAAGGTGCCCCAAAAACAACTTGTGATAACCTGGGATCGATGTACTCTTCGATATTATCGACGATTGCGAAGCTCATAGTGAATGTCATATTTCCTACAAACACCTGTATATCATCATCTATGCCGATGTCGTCCTTCCCTTCATGAATCATCCCCCATCTGCAAATGTTGTTATAATGAAACAAGGACATCACATTTTTGGGTAAACATGTGTCAATGTAAACATTATAAAAATGCTTGTGACCAATCATGCAAGGTATTTTGAGATTATTTGGATCATGTTGCTTAATTCGGCCAGGCCTTCTACCGTGTAACCCCCATGTGTTACCACTTGCTGATGGTTGATACTCATACACTTCTTCACAGCCATCCCGAAAAATCACTTTCCTGACACCATCGGTAAATAATGCACTCCTATCATCCTCATCGAGTATCACTCCCGTTGCTTTTATGAATGGTTTGCCTAGAACAAGGCCAGTTAAGGATGGGCTGATGATAGAGTTCATGTTATTAATTACAGTTAACTCGATATGAAAGAGGAACTTTTCTATCACAATTGGTACCCTCCTTATTACCCCGATGATATTAGACCCTTCATATTTGACTTGTTCAGTGAAGGCTTCGTTGTATAGAGAGAGGGATATTGCGCTCATAGAAGAGTTGGGGTTTATGTAGGCACCTTTTATAAACTTTTTCCTAGTGGTGCAAGATATCTTAAAGACCCTAGGGGCGCCATCCTCTATTCTCTCTCCGAATCCCATAGGCGACCTTGCTGTGCCCCTCTCAAGTTCCTCTACCAGGGGGCGGTCTAGCAGTCCTGGGAGCCCATGAGGCATTTCGGATTTCTCTTCCGAGCCCTCCTCATCACTCACCTCTATTGTACTCGAGTTCTTTGGTGAGTCTAGATAGTCGTCGGGCGCCTCGGGTTTCTTTTCGGGAACTTCACCCTCCATTTCATTGTCCACATTCTTGGCTGTTTTTTGGTCCAAATTTGGTTTAGGAACAGGTATTGTTGTAATGGTGTTCGCGAAGTGGAGAGGTTTCGAAGGGGTATGAGTATCTCCTGTTTTTTTTTTCGTTTTGTGATATGTATTTGAAGAGTTTACTAGGGTGCTTGATTTTTACAGGAGGGGGTGTTTGGTGGGTCACCGTAACAGATTTGATCTCATTAACTCGTGCCAATTCACAAGTTGACCTGCCAGCAAGGCGATCATTGATAACCTTTAACAGGTTATCGACCTTGTTGTTCATATCAACTTGCTGTTGTCTGAATTGATTCTCAAGTTTGGAGAGCTGTGTTTCTTGAGAGAGAATGAATTTTTGCAGTGATTCCTCGCGATTTTGTTGTTTATGCGTGTGTCGCTGAGGATAATGTTCAGACCAGGTGAGCGGGGTAGAGTCATTGAATGATACGCTACGAGTTTGGTTCCAACTAAAATTTGGCTTATTCTTCCATGCCTCATACCCATCTTCGGAATTTTTGGGCCCATAATTAGTGGCGAGCCACTTATCTCCCGCCTTATCGATTCGCGAGGATGCGAATTCTTTGAAAGCCTGTTTGGGAAGTTCCATGCAATCATGAGTGTCGTGGGGACCACTACATAATTTACACGAAGAAGTGATTTTGTTCACTAGGCTTGAAGGTTTAGGAGCCTCGTAGGATTTCATGAGAAACTTGACTTGGTCTTCAAGTTCTATGATCCTACGGTCGGAAGTGCTTGAATTGTTAGAAGGCAAAGATATTGCCTTGACCGTTTTATTCAAATCACGGGGATCACTCCAACTTTCGTTGTCATAAAGAGCAAGATCCTCTAGGAGAGCCCATGATTGTTCCGCACTTAGATCACGTAGCTTGCCACCGGCCGATTGGTCAATGGTTTGCCTCGTGGAGAGATTGATATGGTCATAGAAGATTTGGACTTGGAGCCAAAGTTCTATGCCATGGTGAGGGACTTTTTGGAGTAAGTCCTTGAATCGAGTCCATGCCTCGTAGAGAGTTTCGCCTTGACGTTGTTGGAACATCAAGATATCATTCCTTAGCTTGGTGGTTCTTCCCGGTGGGAAAAACTGAGCAAGGAAACGAGTGGTGAGATCATCCCAAGAGGTAATGGATCCTGCGGGTTGACGTTCTAGCCACTGACTAGCTTGGTCCCGCAAAGAGAATTGGAAGAGACGCAATCGGGTCGTCTCTCGAGTGGCAACATCAAGGTCTATAGAATCAGCGATTTTAAGAAAGTCCTTGAGATGTTGATTAGGATCTTCAGAACGAAGTCCATGGAATGCGCATCCGCTTTGCACCAACCGGATGGTGTCGGATCGCAAGGGTGTGATATTGGCTCCTTGAGTGAGCTCAATGGTGTTTCGATAGCCTTGGTGGCTAGGACGGGAATACTCTCCTAAAGTACGGGCTCTAGGAGGTGGTGGTGGTTGTTGTGGTGGTGGGTTGTGGTGGTTAAGGATATTACCATCTTCCATGATGTCGGATGGTATGGTTACGAACAAAGACACGAAGAAAATAGATAGACTAAAGAAAACCTAGAAAAAAATAAAATAAAAATCTCACTAGAAAGGAATCTAGTGAGTAGACCTAATAGAAATAAAAATTCAACCTAAACAATAACTATTCCCCGGCAGCGGCGCCAAAAACTTGATGCGTGGTTTTGTAACCTTACAACAGGTTTTACCTCTCAAGGGATCTCAAGAGGCTTACAACCCCACCAGGCAGTGTACCTGACCGATGTAGTATAGTGTAGTGGTAAGTACGGGGGATTGATCGTTCTCCACAGGGAATAGTGTTCGTTAGGTATGAAAAGCTACTCTAATTAGGTCTAAGGGTTGAGGAAGATTCTTTTTATGTTTTTATATTTTTATGAAAGCAAGTAAAATCTCGGTTTTGAAAGAGTGGGCGGAATTAGTTGCTAGTCAACTAACCCAAAATAACTACAAATGCAAATAAAATAAATAACTGAAATGAAAATGTTGGTGAGAAACTTATGTGTAGAGAAATGTGTTTACTTAGATTTCCTTACTCCCTAACTATCTTTTACCGGTTAATTAGTGTGTATTAGTCGCGTAGATGACGGGTGTATTCCTTAATACCAATCGTGGGGTGGCGTACTTACTTCCCCAACTCTACAAGCTCCTACTTCACTCCTATGTCGAGCCGGCTAGGAAGCTCCTAACATGGGATCACTAGAATTCGCTTGTGCATTAAATACAACCATAAAAACCTTTAGTACGCATTTGGTTCATGTTTCTTAAGACGTTCAAGCAAGTTACCGAATAGGAAGTTAGCCAGTTTTCTTAAGCCTAACATAGATAAACAATCATCCAATACAACTAACAACACACTAATAACCAATAATCAATAGCTAGGTTTCATTAGATCTAAGCAAACACAAGATAAATTTAGCCTAACATGTTAATCAAAAGACAAGAATAAGATAAAATCAAACAACACATAGACATATTGAATGATTAATTGATAACTTATCTTCAATGTAACATGGAAGATCTCAAGGCAAAAGGCCTTGAGAAAGAAGCTAAATTCGTCCTAGGGTTTTCTCCCAAAATTCTACACACTAAGCTCTCCCTCATGACAAAAAATTAGAAAACTATATATAGACTTTTGCATCTGACGGCGTCACCTTATGGATTGTGACGCCGTCACCTCGCCGCTTCTAGGGTTCCCGGATGACCTTCTTGACGCCGTCCCTCTTTAGCTCTTCAAAAATCCATTTTGGCTTATCAAGGCTTGACGCCGTCAGCTCGTGAATGTGACGCCGTCCCCTTATGATTTAAGCCGTGACGCCCTTGATCAGGTTAAAGCGTGACGCCGTCAGAATTTACATGCTATTTTCACTGGCTTATCATGAGTAAATTTCACGTCCACTTTTTCTTGCCAAAGCATGACGCCGTCCAGAGTAAATTGTGACGCCGTCAAGAGTAACTTTTAGCCGATTTTTGAGACTTTGTCGTTTTCTTCACTTTTATGCTCCAAAAACGTCCAAAATGCCTCCTTTTCCAGATTTCTCCTCAAAAGTACCTAAAATGACAAAAGGAACGATTTAGGGCAATATTTGATCAAATAAATACGATTTAGGGCTTAAATGACCCCTTAAAAGCGGTACACTTTTCGCTTCATCACTTGCATACTCTTTTATGTCCTTGTGGAAATAATGTGGAAACAATCAATCACTCCATGGTATTTTGCGATATGGCTTGGAGAGTTTGGGAGATCGTATTTAACTGGTGGAAGTTTGGTAGTGTAGACGTGTTTACCATAAGTGAGTTATTTAGACATAATGGTATCGGTTCACAAACTAAGGAAAACAAAGCATTGTGGCAAGTAGTGATTTGGGTGACCGACTATTTACTTTGGAAAGAGCGTAATAATCGGGTCTTTCGCGAGAAAATAGCAAGCACAAACAAGATTTTTCAAGATATTCAATTGAAGAGCTTTCAATGGGTTTCGAGACGGTCTGATAAGTATTCTTGGTGCTGGCAACAATGGCTTCGAGAGCCCTTCAAATGCAACTCAAACAGTGCAGCTGTGCAGTAGCCAATTTGTAATTCAGTTTTGGGTTTTGTGTCGTGATGGGCAAAATAAAATGCGTCAGTGGATTGCTAGTTCAGGTGTGGATCCTTGGTCATTATTTAATGTATGGTATTCTATGTCATATTGTAATGTGAGGCTGCTAGTGTGAGTGTGGCATCTTTTTTTCTTGTTCTTATTCTTTCTGTCATCTTGTTGGGAGAGTTTGAACAAGATAAGGCTCAGGTAGTATTCATGAGCATATGTTATATTTGTATTTGTATCTTTGATGTTTCAATATATCATGACAATCATATAAAAACAATAACATCGAGTACATATAGCGGAATCAATTAATGGATCATATAATGCATAAATTAATTAACCAAATAATAAAGTAAACGTACCTTTGATTCTAGTAAAAACAAGAATCAATCATTAATTATTCTTCAATTGGATCAAGATCCCTAAATAGGGTTTATAAGTGGATTAAAGAATAACCCCTTACCTTTTTGTTATTCAATCCAAGATATAACCAATAGTGTGATTATATCACGTTCTTATACACACGTACTAATACCAAGTAATGTTTATGCAAGTAAATTAAACACAAAATGTTTTGTTTATAAAAAACAAAGTAATCGACCCTAATTAAAGGGTTAGGTCGATCGAATTTTTGAGACAAAAGAGAAGGAGAAAAACTCAAGGTATTGTGTGTACAAAAGCTAGAAAACAATGAACCTTGAGTTTGTTTATATAGGTGAGTTTTCTTGGAGCTCAAGTAAAGGTTTAGGGTTGAGCAAACCCTTGGCTGATTGGATCTAGTCCCACAAGGGGGTTCTAGAGCCTTCTTGACTTACCAAAAAATCACACATAAAACTTTCCTATTATTCGTTTAATGGTCGTTAGTCATTATCCGTTAAATACTAACGGTCGTTAAGTGTTTTGTGTTATTAATAATTATACATAACATTTATAAATAATTATTATTCATTTACTCTTCATACGTAAAGTGTGCAATCCCGTGATCTCGAGTTCGATCCTAACACACGACTATTATTTTATGTCCATAAAACTAACAGCTCCCACTTAGACATATCATAATAGTGTGATCACATCGGTTAGCGTCTTGCAACACGCCGATGCCTCTAGTACAACTCGAGTAAGGCTCCTGGAAAAACCTTTTAATGATTTCTCATTATTATTATCCTTTTGTTTCTAATACCATGTTAATAAGGATATGGATCAAAGTCATTCCTTAATTAACCATTCTGTTTCTCGTTGTTTGTGATTGAGCAAGATTACCAAATCTTCTGAACATATTCAGGGGAGATCTTGGGCGTGGCCACGCAGACATCTTGTCAACCCTACGAGGGGCCCAGCAGTATTAAACTCCAAAATAAATTTGAAGGAACAAATTCTATCTTGACTACGAGCAAAACCCACGAACTTTGTAACACTTCCGAAAACAACCCTTATGACTACCAGTTACGTATAGCGTTAAGTTGTTCCACAGAAATGCACTACATTCATGACAGTTATCTGGTATCTCAAGTCTGAGGATAACTATTCATGATTTACTTAATGACAAGATCCATAAAGTAACATCATGTAGTTGGGATAAGTCCTATATTCGATATCATTGAATATCATGTGATTTTGGCATATCCACGCATCAATATACTTTAAGTATATTATACCAACACCCAGATTTGTCTTAATTTAATAATATTCCCATATTATTAACTGACAACGAATGATTTAGAATAACATTTATTCACGGATTAAACATGCAAATATATGACAACAATAATTAAAGAATGAACATAAACATAACCAAATACTTTATTTCATTAAAACATAATAATTGTTTACAATATCCTTTATCCAAATACTAATCACAGTTATGCATGAAACTACTTGCTAAGCGAAACCCAATGCCATTTGTAACACCCTCGTTTTCGATATTCGCAGCAAAAATATAAGTTTGGGGTGCTACTTCAAGGTTCACAGTCATGAGTATAGAAAACGACTCGAAAAGAGACGTTTTAAATAAATTGTTATCATTCATTTATGAAATCAGAGTTTACATATAGAGGTCCCAGCGAGAAATTTTGAAATACGTTATAAATGATACATTATTCGTTTGAATGATAACAAAACGGACATTCTTTATAAGAAAGTCCACCGCCACTCCGTGCCAAGTTCAGTCCTTAAATTACCTGAGATAAACATGCTAAAACGTCAACACAAAGGTTGAGTGATTCCATAGCGTTTAAGTTTATAATCGGTTTGAACACAGGCTAAATAAAAAGATATTCAGTTATATCACAGTTCGGGATATTGCACTAAACCTCATGACACGCAAAGCGTTGACAGTTTCCAGTCTCACTAACATATTAAAAGAGGTTAGTGGTTTGCCCCCAAGTGAGAGCTTTCCAAAACTCCTCATAGATTTCAAATATAATACATCTGCCTAGCCGGCTACCACAAAGATATCCATCCGACTAGAACAAATGGGTCGTCAGGCCAATAGATCTATTCATTATATTCGCGCTCCCCCAGCAGGGGACTAATGGTGCATGATACGAGGGAATTTTAAATAAATATGAATATAAATATTCAAATAGGCAAAACTTTAACTTAGTGCAATAACAATCAGAAAATACTTGTGTTCGATTTGGTAGCATGTATCTCCCCACATATTTGAAAAAACGTTAATAAAAAGTAGGACTACGAACTCACCTTGACAGTCTGGATGGAAAACAACGTTAAACAGAGTTGATAAACGTCTCCGGCACGCAACCTGGTTTGTTATGTCAATTTTCAGTAAACGTTTCTGAATATATATAAGTTTATTGTTCGTTTCGTAACGTTTTTGGTTGTTGATTAAATGTTAAAATGAGACAATATTAAGTCTCTTCAAAAGTTGGATAAGATTTTATCTTATTTCTTCATTTTTATGTTCCTGTTCCGTTTGTTCGTTAAATATACATATCTCGTTCGTTCGTTTTTGAAATAAACGTATTACGTTTATTAATTTCTATTAAATCGGAAATAATAATAATAATAATAATATTAACAATTATAAAATGTTATGTTTTTGCCCCTAAAGTTTCGTATGTTGACAGTTCATACCCTTGAACTTTTACAAAATTACAACTTTTACCCCTGAACTTTGGTCAAATGACAGTTTCTACCCTGGAGTTTTGAAAATGACACTTTCTACCCTTGTTATAATCGTTGACAAAAATGGTCCTTGATTTAAAATAACTTTAGGGACTTGACAATTTTGGCCCATAAAATCTCTAACTTATTAATTTTGAAAAATAAAAATGGTACATATTAAATATGTTGCGAACAACAATTTTTGAACATCAATAAAACCGAGGCGAGGGCTTGGTTTTACGTTTTTCTTTTTCCTACATAAAGTTAGCTGGGTGGTCTCGTTTCTAACCAAATTTCATAATTTTTAAAGATCATCTGGATGTCGAAATAAATTTCAAAAGTTGGTCGAGTAAACACTATTTTGACAAAACTGAAAAATTAAAAAGATTGGTTTATTAGTTCTAGCGAGTGGGCAGTTTTTGAAACGGAATAACTTTTTGAGAACTTGATCTTTTCACGAGATTTTTCTTCCTAAAAATAGTTAGCTATGTGATCTTTTAGTTAGCAAAAATTCAGATTTTATGATGGTCCTTTTGTAGTCGAAAATTAGACTCAAAGTGGGCGAGTTGGGACTATTCTCGATCAGACTTAAAAATAAGATTTTAAGGTTTTTCAGCTTAGCGATAGGGCAATATTGGGAACTCGATAACTTGGTGATAACTAAATCTTTTTACAACGTTTTTCTTTCTAAAAATAGTTAGCTAGGTGACCTTTAATTAGGCAAAAACTCGGATTTTATAAAGATTGTTTGAAGGTCGAAAACTAGGTCCAAAGTTGGCGACTTAGGCTGTTACTCGACAATATTTTTAAAAGAATAAGACTTATGGTTTTTCAGTTCCAGCGATGGAGCAATATTCAAAACACAATAATTTTATGATGACTTGATCATTTTACGAGATTCTTTTTCCTAAAATTAGATAGCTACGTGATCTTTAACTTGACCAAAAATCAGAATTTTTGAGGCTCGTTTGAGGGGTGAAATCAAGGTCCAAAGTTGGTGATCTGGAGCTGTTTTAGCGATAGAACAGAAAAGAAGAAAAGAATCTGATTTTTAATCTTCTTGTTTATGCCACATGTTTTAATGTTTATTAACATTATTCTAAGTATTTTTAATATATGTTTAACATGTTTTATGGATACTTGATGTTGATTACTTCAAATAAATTAGGGTGCGTTTGTTTACTGATCAAACAGAAAAGAAGGAAAAGAAGAATATAAACTAGTTTCTGATTATTTATTTCTTTTAGATGTTATTTAGGATTGTTTTTAGAGTTATTTAGAATATATAAAAGAATAGAAAAGAGCTTGGAACACTTACTTGAGTTTACTAGTCGATTAGGGTTTTGTGGAGTGAATTGGATTTGGAAATGATCACCAAGGTTTCCTCTTGATCCTAGGCTTTCTAAGTATCTTATTTAACTCCTTAGGGGACTGTTTTGATCAGTAGGGATGAGGGTTTATCTGTTTTGGGAGTATGTCGATTAGGGTTTGAGGGAAATGAAGGGAATTGGTTTGATATATATACAGGAAGTGGATTAGGGTTTTTGATTTTGACATTTAGGGTTAGGGGGAAACATGTAGATGTGTCACACTCCTATTGGATCCATTTGTATGGAGGAGGGGGGGGTTTAGACGTGGCTTATATGGGAGGTGATGTGGTTTATTCTTCTCCATACAAGTATTTACTTGGTGAGGTCATGGTGATGTGGAGGAGGGGGGAACTAAGGATGGGGCTTTTAGTGTAGGTTATATTTAGGAAGGAAAAATGAATTGGTTTAGTAATCTTTGAGTTGGGATCGAACTAGGGAGTTGAGATGGGAATTCGAATGACTTATATGGGTGGTACTTAGGGCTAGATTGGGTAGTACTTAGGGTTTTGTGAGATGATAAGTTAGTTTTAAGGTTTATGGTTAAGGGTTTGTGATGTGAAAAAAATATCTAGGGTCTTATATATTTTACATATGGGTCGAATTTTAGAGAAATGGAAAAGGAAATGGGTTGTGCTTATAAGGGTTGTACTAGAAGCTTAATAGGGTTATACTTAGGGTTGAGAAATATAGAAATTATAGTTTTAATGTTTCCTTAAGTTATATAATTTTTATGCAATTTTTATTATGTTTAAAATGTATATAAATGGGATTTTAGGATCTTGTGCATTAGACACTTGTACACTAGGTTTAGAGACTTGTATTTATATTTAATGAGTTTAGGAAAATTAAATTTTAAGTCTTGTGTATGAAAAACTTGTAAATTATGCTTTAAGATAAATATAATTAGGGTTTTAATAAGGTTTTTGTAAATATTTGGTTTTTATGCATAAAAGACTTGTACCTTGGCTTTAAATGACTTGTACATTAATATTTTGTAAAAATATCTTATAAATAAATTAGGGTTTGTGAGTTTTGTACATAAAATCATAGCTACCTGAAATTAGGGTTTTACCGGGAGTTAAAGTGGAATTAGGGTTTTTATGCTTTAGATGCTTGTACCTTAGTTAAATGAGTTGTACTTTAGTATTTTTAGGGTTTTGTCACTTACATTTGTTGTTATGATAGTTTAGGATTTTATAGAATCTTTATTTGATAAAGAACGTACGTTAATGAATTAACGTAAAGTGGCAAACGGGATATCTTAATATTTCATATGATAATGTTTACACAAAGTAAACATTAAATACGTTGAGGTTGGGTTGCATGCGAGCACATTTATCGAGGATGTGATCTACGTCACATAAGATAATAATTATGATCAGTCAATAATAAATAAATAAATAAAAAATTTACATGTAGAAAAGGATAAGTATTCTGTAAGTTGGTTTATCATAAAGTGGGATTTTCACAGTGGTTACAGTCACCCCCCGTTGAGGGAATCTCGTCCCGAGATTCAGTCTACGTTGGTTGAGAGATTGGAAAAAGTGAAGTATAGAGATAGTCAGGCCTAGATCTCTGACCTATTCAGATAGGGAATATAAGAATGGGAAATCGTACAACGATTTCATTTACGATGGGAGTTTGATATACTTAAAATGCCTCAAGTTAAAAAAAATAATATTATCTTTATTCTTATGTCCTATGTCTCCAATAATATCTTCTCACTACTAGTCCTTGATTATATTTTTAACCTGAAGGAAATATCGAGGGATTTCTATTCGATACCTGAGGGAACGTAGTTTGGTCAGTTTTATTCCTACCAGATGAACTAAATTCGAATGTTTTGTCATCTAATAAATCTAAAGGCTGTGAACAGTGTCTCCAACGGTCAGATTCTAACGGTCGTGAACAGTGATTTTAACGGTCAGATAACGGCTAGATTTCATCCTATAAATACCTCATTTTCATCCACATTCTTCCACCACTAAATTCTTTCCTAAAACCTCAAAATGCCGCACCTCATTAAATACCTAGCAATTGTTTACGTTGTTGCGGTTGCTACCTACATGGCGTATAATCCGGATGAAAATTTCGAAGCCTTAGGTGTGATCCTAATGTTCGTCTTACCACTTACTATCATAGCCTTTATCGTGGATCAGTCATGGGGAAAATAAGTCTTGCACTAGGGTTGTTAGTATGGTCTTTGTTGTCTTTCCTAGGTACTCTTTGTTGTCTTGCGCTTGACGGGCTTACTACTCCACATCTCATCTAACACATAACATCAACTTATCACATAAGCCATATTCATCTCATCACTTAAGCATATTAAAGTCCATATTGCTTGACATCAAACATACATAACACATATATGATAGAAATCCATATAACACATGTTATCATCATTTTACTTACCTTAGCTCCAAGCTAAGCACATCAAGGCCTCATCATCAACCTTATCATCATCATCATCATAAACACCCTAAATCATAACATCATACAAACACTTAACACATAACATAATAATCATAACAATGGTTTATACAACCATTAGCTTATCTCTAACAACACTAATCATCATATAATCATACATTGATTATATGATAATCAATCCCATCAATTACTAACTTAAACCCACTATCAACACATCACATAATCATCATAACCTCTTAATTATACTTAACCACCACTTACCCATCTTTCCCAAGTTAGGGTTTACAAACCCTAACTTCTCAATTCATCAATTAACACTAATTAAAGAGATTACTTACTTGGGAAATCATTGCTAGGGCTTATCTCTTGGTATGGAATCATTCACTAATCATCCTCTTCATCATCAAGCTATTTTCCCTCTCTTTTCTTCTCTAAGCCGACACCCCACACAACCCTTGAATATTGTGGAAATGTCTAGACTTTCCTGGACATTTCTTATCTAAACACAAGTTTGGGCCATTGGCAAGAATGGCCCCTCAAGTCCCTTTCCTTCTATTTTGGACACAATAACTTATAACACATTTAACACTTGGCAACCTAAGTCCCTTTAGTTATGCATCATATTTTATATAACTGCATTAGTCATATTTTGACTATTAGATTTGACCACAACGCAACATTCGTTGACTGGCCAATCACGTAAGGCCTTTGGTCCACTTTCATCTAGGGTGGGGTACAAGTACCTAGGAAACGGGTCTAACCGTAGTCAACCCGAATGTTTAAGTAAAGCCTTTAGCTACCAGACGAGCCTTATAGGTGTGTACATTGCCATCCATGTCAGTTTTCTTCTTGAAGAGCCATTTACTTCCAATGACTTTAGCATTGGGAGGAAGGTCTACTTCAATCCAGACATCATTATCTTTCATGGATTGCATTTCCCCATTCATTGCAGCTACCCATTTCTCCTTTTCAGGATTATTAATGGCAACTCTATAACTAGTAGGTTCATTAAGATCCCTGATGCGGGATCACAAGACCTCACAAAAGGTTTTACTTCTCAAGGGATCTTGAGAAGCTTGCAATCCACCAGGCAGTGTACCTGATCGTTGTAGTGTAGTATAGGTATGTCCGGGGGATTGATCGTTCTCTAGGAGAATAGTGTCGTTAGGTTGAAGTGTATGTCGAGATAAGTCTAGAGGTGAGGGATGATTCTTTTTGTGTTTTTATATTTTTTGAAAGCAAGTAAATTCTCGGTTTTGAAGGATAGGGCGGAATTAGTTGCTAGTCAACTAACCCAAAAGCTACTTAATTAAACTAAAATGCAAGAAAATTAAATTGGTGAACTACTTATGGAGAGAAAAACGTGTTTACTTAGATTTCACTACTCCCTAGTTATCTTTTATTGAATTGTTGAATGTCACAGTGCAGTTGTTTTAGTTGAAGCGTTGTATTCCTTAATACCAGTCGTGGGGCCGTGCTAAATTCCCCAACTCTATGAATATCAATTTCTCCTACAACCTTAAGTTAATTAAGCTATCATAGGATCATCAATATCAACTCATGCATTAAATACAATAAGAAAAACCTATATTGTACATATGGTTACGTTTTTTAAGACGTTCAAGCTAGTTACACAAAGGAGATCAGCCAGTTTTCTTAGCCTAACATGAATCAATCAACTAAACAATAGATAACGCATCAATAATCAATAACTAGGTTTCATCAGATCTAAGCAAACACTAAGGAATTTAAGCTAGCGTGTTAAAAGGAAGAAAAGATAAGCAAGTAATCAAACAACACATAGACATATTGAATGATTAAAGGAATACTTAACTTCAATGATACATGGATGAAAATAGGCTGTAAAAGCCTTACTAGAAGTACCAAATTCGTCTAGGGTATTGTCTCCTAAAAGTGTCTCTCTATAATGAAAAAAATCGAAAACTATATATAGATTTACAAAGCTGACGGCGTCAGGTTGTAGCTTCTAACGCCGTCAACCCGTCGTGTTTAGGGTTTCGTCTTGTGCAAGTCGCTGTTCTGACGCCGTCACTAGTAAACCTCTGACGCCGTCACTAGTAAACCTCTGACGCCGTCACCTTATAAAAATAAAGCGTGACGCCCTTCTTCAATTACACCTGACCCTGTCAGGCGTAAATTCTTGGCTTTTCTCTGACCCGTCGTATGCTAGAAGATTAATAAGACACCATTTATTATGGAATGTGATGAATCACATTAAGTCTTAAAAATTGAAGTTCGGAATTTGTTAAACTGCTTTTGAGTAGATCATTAACAAATTTGATGTAAGGAACTGCCAATATGTATTTATAATGTCCCAAAAGAGAACAATATTGTGTTGCTCTACTTGCTAAGTATTTATAGATAATCTATAAATTGCAAAAGGCAAGTGGGAGTTTTATCTTGATAAGATAAAATTATAAGATACGTAATCTTCTAAAAATACACTAGCAAAGTCATGATGAGGATTAAACATGTTAATGTTAAATCTCAAGATGATGGAGTCTAATTGAGTATATACTACTCAATTTCCTAACCTTTATAACTTTTGGAAGAATAGAAGATATAGTTATCTATAATCAAACAATATTACAAGAGTTTGATTTTCCTAACTGAAAATACCATAAACATTATGTATTTCATTATGATTAATATTGTAAGTCAATCTTACAATAGGTGAGATAAATATATTTCGTTTTGACTTACCTATTTACCAACTAAGTTAAGTTAATGGTATAATAGAATTTCCAAGCCAATTGCATGCTATATAACATAAGTACTTTTAACCAAGTCACTTCATGTCCATGTCTTATCAAGAAGACATAAACTGTTATAATCCCAATATACGTTATAAATCATTGATCAACTCAATGACTTCTTGTATATGTCTTATAACAAGTCAACGTCTTACTTTATTATAAGTCTTATAGCAATAAAAGACTTCATATTTATATCTTTACAATAAAATATAAACATGTATAATTAAAGCAATCATGAACAACACAATTTGGTTTCAATAATATTTCAAGTTAGTTTATTACTTCATATATTTATGACATTCTAAGAATACATAAACATTCAAATTTGAAGTAGTATTAGATTACTTCATTTATTTTATGTCATTACAATAATACATAAATATTAAATTTGAAGTAGTCTTATATTGACACTTGTTCTAATAATTATCTAATTTAGAAACTTGCAAATTAACATAGTTTCATCACATCAGCTGAGGCTGCTAGTAATGAAAGTACGTAATTTACCTTGTCATTAAAATCTATGTCAAGTTCTCACTTACGCTAGATATTAACTCCAAGTGTTCTATAAATTAGATGTGAATAAAACACATTAGAAAATTAATCTCTCACCTTGCAGTTAAGAGAATCCTTTAAATCATATTCCTTTGTGTTGTTGCTTGCACACAATAAAGATTTCTCCCACTTGTGCATGGAACAACATCACAACACGTCACGCTTTTGTTTAATTGATCAATATGATTGTGTCATAGATATTAGTAGATATAGGACCACCTTGTCTGGTAAGGAAAGGTACATGACTATCCTTAAAACCACAAGTGTCTACAATTGGAAAGTAATTATCTCAAGAAATACTAGAGATAATTCAGGTTACTACCAAGATATCAAAGCTTGTAGCTCATACTGAATTATAGATCATTACATTAACTTATTATTCAGTAATTTCAACACTATGCTCCCACTGGATTTGACAACATTATAAGTGTTGCATAACCAGTAAAAGTAAATAGTGTGTTATTTACTTTCCTACACCTTTGAGGAATCACATACGTAACAATTACTTAGGTACTCAAAGAATGTATTCTACTTTGTAAATGATGGGCTATCCATCAATGCTATTAACTTGAGAAATTGGGTATGCAATTTCTTCCTCAATAGGTCTACCATCCCCACAATGGTATGTAGCACCTTTAAACGGTCAAAGCACAACAACTAGACAAATATGATAGTTTGCCTTTTATCCATTTAGCGGTAACTCGTCTAACTCCTAATTTTAATAAGTCATAAAATGTGAAATTTTCTTAACTATTTAAAATTCGCTATGAGTTACTTCTTAGAATTTAGACAATTCTAATTTTCCTATTATACCTTTCTCATTCATGGAAAGGGATAGGGTTAAGTCTCACTCTTCTCAAAGAAAGTAGATTAGGTTTATTCTTTTAGTAAGGTTGACTCTAGCCAAAACCCTTACGTGTGTAGATCATCTTTCCACTAAAAGATTTGGTATGCGTTAATTTACACATACCTTTTACCTAAATAAATGGACCAAAAAGACCAAAAACTAACCAATTATGCCAAATATATTGTGTTTTTGTGTTTATACATGTGCAGGCACGGATATCAAGGAAAAGGACAAAAATCAACGAAAAAGGGCAAAAACGGGCACGAGAATGGAAAGAGCATTTAAAGCCGAGGCCGGGGAAGAAATCATCAAAGGAAATCATATTCAAGTTCAAAAATGCCAAAACAAGCCCTTGGATCATGTCAATATTGCAAAAACAATCCTTGGAATAATTTTCCCTAGTTGGCAGATTTGGTCCCTCCATATTCAAAACCAATTCCAATTTAATCTTAAAACTAAACCAAATTCACTAATAATTAAAAACCCAATTCTAAATAACCCATAACCCAGCCCATCACAACACAATCCGGATCCCACCTTTCTACCCTAACCCGAAGTCAAACCATATTTACTACCCAGTCAAACAATAAAAAAAACCCCAAACTAAAAACCCTGCCAAACACTATTCACCTTTCTTCTTCATTTTTACCCTGCTCCCACCAAGTTTTAACCGTACATTAAGTGTTTCTAGAAGATGATGACACAAGGGATTGATGACATGGACAAATCCCAGCATTTGATTGGAGGAAACACCTCACCAAAATGATCCAAGGGTTGCAAATTCAAGATTGGAGGCCAAGCTAAGATCAAGGGCTGATATTGATGATCCAGAAGCATCTCCTCAGGCTATAAATACAAGACCTTCTCACACACTCAAGTCTCTCTCTTTTTTAGCTTAATTTTAGGTCGTATTTAGGAGTAGGTATAATTTAGGGGTAGTTTAGTGAAGCTTTTAGTATAATTGTAGCTTAAAAGCTTTAGCTTATTGTAATTTCATTCTCATATTTTAAATACTGTATTCACTTCAAGGTTAAATGGTTTTGTAAGTTTTCATTTAATTTCCAACAATAGTCAAACTGCTTATTTGCTTATTTCTACTGCTTATTAGCTTTATTTCTGAGTTTTCTAGCTTATTTAAGTTTATAATTGATATTTGTTGTTTTTTTAGCTTAAGTTGTCACTTAATTCTGTTTGCTTAAAAAATTCTCAAAAATACCATAAAAACTAGCTTATTACTGTGTGCTTATTTCTAGTACTTTTGTGTGGTTGAAAGTTGCTTATTAAGTCTCAACATACTTCATTGGTTATCTTTGTTTCCAAATTCAAGCTTATTTGATCCACTCTAGTTCAAATTCTCAAAACAGCCCATTTTAAGGGGTGTTTGGATTAAGCCTCAAAATGGGTCAAATTAGGTGTTTCCTGTTCATTGGCACTTTGGTGATTTTAAATCTACCTTAAAGTAGTTTAAATCAGTAGATTTTAGGTTAATTTGGCTTGATTTGATAGAGTTCATAGCTTTAAGTTTGATTATTGCAGGTTATATAATAGGGTCTGCTCATATAAGCTTACTATAGGTTTAAGCTACTTTGGTGCTTGTTTTTGCTAGTTCTTTGTTCATTTCAGTTCATTAAGGGGATGTTCAAAGGATGGTGATATTTCATTAGGCTTTGGAGAATTATGGGTTCATTTTTGCTCAACTGCTATCATAGAGTCAAAATGTAGCCTGCATTAGTAGTAACTAGCAGGGTACCCGCGCGTTGCGGCGGCGGGTACCCTGAAATAAAATTTTCCGGTGAATCATGTATTTTAGTTTATTATGTTTTATTTGACAATAAATTTACGGATATCAAGAATTTCGTATAGCCCGTGCCCGTTCGGGCTCGAACCCGTTGGCCCGTGCCTGTTCGGGCTCGAGCCCATTTGGCCCGCGCCCGTTCGGGCTCAAGCCCATTTGGCCCGTTGCCCGTTCGGGCTTGAATATTTGTATAATGTGCTTTATTATTTGTATTAGTGAAATTTAATGCACGAATTGTGTTTAATTTGGTTGTACAATATGCTTGATAATTTGTATTTCTTATGTAAGGGGTGTTTTAATAACTGTATTAATTGTATTTATTGACCAGTTAATTAATTTACTACATTAAATAGCATTAATGTGATGTTTTGTTGTACAATATGCTTCTTGTCTTGTACATCTGAAAATTATGTGCATTAAAGTGTTATACACTATGTTTCTTTTATTGTAAGTAGTAGTCATTATAGTCATTAATAACATTGACCACTTTAATAGCATTAATGTTGTAAGTCTGAAAATAAGTCTGAAAATTACACCATGCTTATTTTGTTGTACACTATGCTTATTTTGTTTTAAGTCTGAAAATTGTGTGTATTAAAGTGTTGTAAACCATGCTTAATTTCTTGTAAGTCTTAAAATTTTGGAGAGAGAGTGCTTCCTCCATTATATGTAGTATAGATATTGCCCAGATCAGTGTAGTTTTTGATTTTTAATTTGCTCATTATAAGCACAATTAAGCTGTAATTCAGCACAGTTAATATTTGGTAGCTTATTTAGTTATTACATATTTTTCTGAATTTTCTTTTTAGCTTTTTCATAGCTTTTCATAGCCTTCAAGTCACATCAGAAGCCCATATTCAGGACTGCATCAGTTTCCCAAATTGCTTATTGAGATTTTTAGTGCTTATTTGCTTTTGACTTTAGCTTTTTCTGAGTATGTTGGATTATTTAGAGTAGGTTTTGATTGAATTAGCTTATTCTAGTTCCACTTTAGCTTAAAATAGCTTAACAAGTCCCTTAGCTTAACTGATCTTAGCTTATTAATCTCATTACTTTCTGAATTGATCTTGTTGTGCTTATTATGTGCTTAAAATTGAGTTTCAAAAATTGTTGTTCTTGTAAAAAGTGCTTTTTGTCTTGTGCTTATTCAGTTTCTAAAAGAAAAACAAAAAAACAAAATAAAAGGAAAATGCCAAAACCAGGATTCGAACCCAGGTCTCTGTCCATACCACACCTCACCACACACACTCACCCAACTGCCCTAGGGACTTTTATCAGTCATACCTTGCCTAGTTTTATACTTAACTAGTTTTTAGTACTTGTAGCTTATTTCACCTGTTCAGCTTATTTACTGTAGCTTTTTCCTTCGTTTTATTTTTCTATAATTCCTAATTATAATAGTTAGTTTTTATAAAAAAATTCAAAATTTTCCTCTATCATTTAATATTTTTAATCATTTAATTAGTTTAATTTAGTTTTTAATTCATAATTAATTAAATAAAAATAAAAAAAATATAATTCTTTTTTCTAAAATTTTATTTTATTAAATAGGACCTAGGAAAAATAGTTTTACAAACCTAGGGTTAGAATTTCTTAGATTTCACTTTTAAACCTCGGGATTAGCCCGGGTTTTGCGCGTTTTTAGTTTTCCCTTGCGTTTATAGGATTACCTTACGATTTTGCCTCCGTGTGCTTTAGATTAATGTTCCCCCTGCTTAGTTAGTTGTTTTTAGTTTATTTTTACATATTTGTAGCTTAAAATCCAAAATCTCTCTTTTATCGCTATTCACGACACGTTTCACGAACCCGAATCACTTAATTCCATTCATCCTTCGTTGGGGAAAAACGACCAGGGTTACACATACTTTCCTTGTGTGTTTCTTTTTAGGATTATAATTGTACAAATCAATTTTTGGCGCCGTTGCCGGGGAAGGTTGAAGTGAATTTTTTGTTCCCGTTTCATCGATTCGTGTTTTGAAGACCCTTCTCCCGGGAAGTTATCATTTTCTTTGTGAATATTTTTCTTAAAACCAAAAATCATAAAAATAAAAAAAATCACAAACACTTTTCCTAAAGTGTTTACAATACCAAAAAAATTGAAAAACAACAATACAAATCGTGAAATCATTTGATTTCGGATTATCTTTAGATTACAACCTATACAAGTGGTTTAAGGATGGTTTGACATTAAATTGACAAACCGAAAGAGGCGGGTTTTTAATCAGCTTTCGAGCGGACCTTTGCTTCTCTGCCACTCTGCGAGTAGTCTTGAGAGAAACGAATATCGGTTGAGGGATCTATACCAAAAATATTGTGATTATTTTTCCGTAATACAAAAAATTCCAAAAATATTTTCTTTTTCAAATTTTATTTTTTTTATTTCTTTTTGGTGTATGAACACCCGTTCTTCTTCTTCTCACAATCTTCTTTCACCTCTCTCAAATCCCGAGAGAATTATTCGTCATAATCATCGTGTTAATTTTCCAAACGTTGGAGAAATGAACAACAACGATCAACACCCACCGATGGGTGGCGATAATCATACGCCAGCTCCCGATCTCCGAATGATGGAGGAGATGTGCCAACCTACAATGCACGGACGTGGTGGCCCGATTTCCCCCGTCAATATTCAAGCCGCAGATTTTGGACTTAAACATCACATGATCCAACAAGTCCAAAATTCTTGCCAATTTCACGGTTTGCCGGGTGACGATGCAAATAAGCATCTTGACAAATTCCTTACCGTCACCCAGAGCATGAAACAAAATGGGGTCTCCGATGACGCCCTTTGTCTATATCTCTTCCCCTATTCTTTGACGCATCATGCCACCGCATGGTTTGATCATCTTCCCAAGAACTCAATTCACAATTTTGATGAAATGGTTTCAAAGTTCTTGGCAAAATATTTCCCACCGTCGATGGTGACGAAATTGAGAAATGATATTAGCAACTTCCGTCAGCTTCCCGATGAATCATTATCTGAGGCATGGGAATGCTATAAGCTTTCGATTGATCGGTGTCCAAACCATAATATGTTATTAGTCACCATAATAGATACGTTCTATAATGGTTTAACATTGAGACACCGTGACACGATTA
Organism: Artemisia tridentata subsp. tridentata; assembly: GCA_021014915.2. NCBI lineage: Eukaryota > Viridiplantae > Streptophyta > Magnoliopsida > Asterales > Asteraceae > Artemisia > Artemisia tridentata. The sequence goes on along the minus strand of CP139506.1, from coordinate 435,876,830 downwards.
ATGCTGCAGCTGGTGGTACCTGTTGACATAAATAATGCCTAAAAACATTATTCATATCTCTATGTTTTAATGATCACAAAATATAAACTCATTAAACATAAACTTATCAAATAAACAAGTATTTAGTTGTAAATATTCATTTCTACAACTTAATCACTTAAGGTATGAATAAACAAGTGCTTAATGCATTATATGATCAAAGGAACATTTTCTTAATAACTAGATTTTTTATAAAACATCAAAAACATTTTATATATTTTTGAAAATCATTCTTGGTATTAAATAAAAATGTTTAATCTTTTATAAAAATATGAATTCAAATTTTTAACCAAAATCAGTTAAAATGTTCCAGAAAAACCTTCCCCACAAAAGGACAAATCTGGGCAACGGACACCTTGGGCGGCCCCCTTAATTTTACTAGGCGGCCCCCTTAAAATTAAGGGGACCGCCCCCCTATTTAAGGGGGCCGGCCACGCTCCAGTAGGTCTCCAGCTATCCAGTTTTTCTCCTATAAATACCAGCCTTCTCCTGGATTTTTACTCACCTTTTGCACACTGAAACTTTCTATTTTAAATCACATTTCATATCTTCATAAACCCTTTGATCATATAATCTTAAGCTTTGGTTTCTAAGTGATCCAAGCTTCCTCCATTCAAGTGCAAAAGAAGAATACTCCTTCAACAACTAGAGAAGAAGTATTGCAACTTAGATACCTAAGTTGTTTGTGTCATCATACATTTGTTTATAAGTTGTGTATTGTTGTTAGATAGTTGTGTGTATAATTGTTTGGGATAGGTTAGTGTGTAAGTAGAGAAGTTGTGTTGTTAAGGTGTGTAAGTAGTGAAGGTGTGAAGAAGTAGAAGTGTACATAGGTTGTGCTTAGTTGTGAAGTGTCATGAAGAAGTAGTGAAGAAGTCGTGAAGAAGTAGTGAAGAAGTTGTGAAGAAGTCGTGAAGAAGTCGTGAAGTAGTCGTGAAGAAGAAGGTGTGATTAAGTCGTGTTTAAGTTGTGAGATTGGTTCTAGCTACGATTAAAACTTGACATCTAGCTTTGTGTCGTTAAGCCGGTGTAAGCTAAAGTTGTGTAAGGTTTTCTTCGCCATAAGGGAGCTTGTTGACATAGTGAAGAAAACTCTCGAGTTAGGTGCTCGGGAGTGGAGTAGGGCAAGGAAGGTATCCTTGTAGCCGAACCACTATAAATCTCTTGTCTCTCGGTTAGATCTTTCCATCTCTAGCTTTCATTTTGTTGAACCTAAAGACCTTGATAGATCTTTGTGAGCTCGTGGATCGTTAGTAATGTTTATGTAATCACAAACACACTAAAAGAAAGTCTAAGTTACTTGTATTCTATAGCGGAAAACAAACACAAGTAAGAACACGATTACTAAGAACGATTTGATCCTCTATGGATCTTTGATTAATACTAAAGTTGTTTTTCTAAACTCGTACATAATACATAAAGACGTGTTCCTTTTATAGATAAGGAACCCTAACTAGGTTTCACTAGAAACCCTAAACCGTTTCACAAGAAACGTATATTCTAAAAACTAAATAAGATATGCATTATCACTTTCTAAATAAACTCATACATATCCTAACTAATAACAAAATACGCGGAAACTATCCATCAGCAGAAACACATTCCGCAGAATCTCTACTTCCGCAGAAACAATCTTCAGCAGAATCACAAAGCTTCAGCAGTAACCATCAGCAGAATCCTTCCTTAGCAGAATTCCCAACACATTTCATTTTATTACCTTACTTGCATTACTTATTTATATTTACTTATATACATATTGTTCATATTGTTCAAGGAGTTGAGATCACATAAATTCGAATCTAAGTTTTAAAAAGTAAACAAAGTTTTCAAAATAAAATTTAAAAGGACATAAAACTATTCAACCCCCCCTTCTAGTTTTCCACAATTGGTATCAGAGCCAGGTTAAACAAGATTTTTAAAATTAACTATATTTTAAAACTTGAAACGATCTATGGAATCTTTAAAATATTTAGAAGGGCAATCTATGCAAAGACCACCACTATTTGAAAGTGATGATTTTCTTTATTGGAAAAATAGATTCGAAACTTATATGAAATCAAAGGATCTTGATCTTTGGCATGTTATTACCTATGGTGATTTTCCCCCTATTCAATATAATATCCTAACTAAAATAGATGAAATTATACCTTTTGAAAAACAAAATGATGATTTAAAAAAGAAACTAGCAAAAAATAATGAAGCTAAAATGGTTATTTATAATGCATTACCACGCAAAGAATATGAAAGAATTTTTATGTGTCAAACCGCAAAAGAGATTTGGGATTCTTTACTAATCACTCACCAAGGTAATAGTCAAGTCAAAGATAATAAAATAGATCTTCTTGTGCAACAATATGAACAATTTACAATTCCTGAAGAGGAATCTATTGATAATGCATTTGCTAAATTTAACACAATCATCACAAGTTTAAAAGCACTTGATGAGACTTTTTCTAGCAAAAATTGTGTAAGGAAATTTCTTAGGGCATTACATCCGAAATGGCGCGTGAAGGTCACAGCGATTGAAGAGTCAAAGAACTTGATGACGTTATCACTTGATGAGCTTATTGGCAACTTGAAGGTTCATGAAGAAATTATAAAGAGGGACTCGGAAACGGTCAAGAGCAAGAAAGATCAAATCAAGTCTCTCGCACTAAAAGCCAAAAAGGAACTCAGTGATGATGATGATTCAAGTGACGATAGTGAAGACGAAGAATATGCAATGGCCGTTAGAGAATTCAAGAAATTCTTCAAGAGACGAGGAAGATTCACGAGACAACTGCGAGATGAAAGAAGATCGCTACAAAGAAATAGAAATGATAACTACGGGAAAAGAAAGTGCTTTAGATGTGGAAGCCAAAACCATCTCATTGGCGAATGTCCAAAGCCACCGGGTTATGATTACGAAAGCGCATTTGTTAGTGGAACATGGAGCGATAGCGACAAAGATGAAGCGAACAAAGCAAAAGACAAAAAGTGCCTTGTAGCTCAAGCCACCGATGAAATATGTCTAGGGATAAATTTGAAGCCCGACGAATGGATTAAGGATAGCGGATGCTCGAAGCACATGACGGGAAACCGGAAGCTATTCTCCTCGTACAAGGCATACAACGAAGGTAATGTTATTTTCGGTAGTGATTTTCGTGGAAAAATCATTGGCAAAGGTACGATCTCTCAAGACTCCCTAACTATTGAAAATGTTGAGCATGTAGATAACTTAACATATAACTTGCTTAGTATAGGATAAATATGCGATAATAAGTGTAGGGTTACTTTTACAAGTAAAGATAGAGAAATAGTTAAGGACGGAAAGGTCATAGGTAGAGGAGTTAGGAAAGGTGGCGTATATGTTATGAAACTAGGAAATAAACCGGAAGATAAAATATGTTTAGCAACCTTAGATGAAAACTCTACATTGTGGCATAGAAGATTAGGTCACGCAAATATGCAACAAATACAATCCTTAGCCTCTAAAGAATTAGTTAGAAACTTGCCTAACCTAAGATATGACCAACACTTTTGCGATGCATGTAAAATAGGAAAGCAAGCACATGCTAGTCACAAAGCTAAGAATATAGTCTCCACTACTAGATGCCTAGAATTATTACACATGGACCTTTTTGGTCCAACCACTGTGCGGAGTTACGGAGGTAATCGTTATACCTTAGTAATAGTAGATGACTATTCACGATACACGTGGACTAGTTTTTTAAGTGATAAAACCGAAGCCTTTAATAAATTTGAAATATTTAGTAAAATGATTCAAAATAAATTAGGATGTTCTATAGTATCAATTAGGACGGACCATGGTCGGGAATTTGATAACGAAGTGCAATTCAGAAAATATTGTGATTTAAATGGGATATCTCACAATTTCTCCGCTCCTCGCACTCCACAATCAAATGGGGTAGTAGAAAGAAAGAATCGAACCTTACAAGAAATGAGTAGAACAATGCTAAATGAACAATCTATCCCACAAAAATTTTGGTGCCATGCCGTAGATACATCAACATATATAATAAATAGAGTCTCAATTAGGAGAATATTAGGAAAAACCCCATATGAGTTATTAAGAGGTAGAAAACCTAATCTAAATTACTTTAGGGTATTCGGGAGCAAATGTTTTGTTCTCAATACAAAAGATTACCTTACTAAGTTTGATCCTAAGTCGTACGAAGGAATCTTTCTAGGGTATTCACAAAATAGTAAAGCATACATAATACTTAATAAACACACTATGAAAGTAGAAGAGTCCTTAAATGTAACTTTTGATGAAACTCCACCACCACCTAAGACATTGCCCCTAGAAGATGATGACCTAGTTGAAGAAGAAGCTATTGAGGTTAGTAAAATTAAACCCTTAGGTGATGATAATGAAGATATAACATTAGGTGAAAACGAAATAGTAAATGTTAAGGAATCTAAATCACACCCGTTAGATAATATAATAGGAAACCTAAATCAAAGAACCCTTAGATCACAAGCTCAAGATAAAAATAACTTCTTTTGTTTCCTATCAACTATAGAACCTAAAAATATAAATGAGGCATTAAAAGATGAAAGTTGGGTTATGGCTATGCAAGAAGAACTAAATCAATTTAAGACTAATGACGTTTGGGAACTAGTCCCAAATCCCATGAACATGACCATCATAGGAACTAAGTGGGTTTATAGAAATAAGTTAGACGAAAATGGAATAGTTACTAGGAACAAAGCTAGGTTAGTTGCCCAAGGATATAATCAACAAGAAGGAATAGATTATGACGAAACTTATGCCCCCGTAGATAGATTAGAATCTATAAGAATATTACTTGCCTATGCATGCGCCCTAGATTTTAAATTATTTCAAATGGACGTGAAAAGTGCATTCCTTAATGGTTTTATCAATGAGGAGGTATACGTGGCACAACCTCCAGGATTCATTGACTTCGCAAAACCTGATTATGTTTATAAACTCAAGAAAGCTTTATATGGACTCAAACAAGCTCTTAAGGCTTGGTATGATCGATTAAAAGCATTTCTTATTAAACATGATTATTCCATGGGAATGGTAGATAACACTCTTTTCACGAAAAAGAAAAGCCCAAATCTCATCATTGTCCAAATATATGTCGATGACATTATATTCGGATCGATTTGTCAGGATATGTGTGATGAATTCGCCAAAATCATGCATGATGAGTTTGAGATGAGTATGATGGGTGAACTTAATTTCTTCCTAGGATTACAAATAAAACAATTTGAAGATGGAATTTTTTTTAATCAATCTAAGTATATTAAGGAAATGCTTAAGAAATTTGGATTAGAAGACGTTAAGCCCATGAAGACATCAATGTCTACGGAAGTAAAACTCACAAGAGATGAAGAGGGTGAGTCCGTAGAAAACACTAAGTATAGAGGAATGATAGGTAGTTTACTATACTTAACGGCAAGTAGACCGGATATCATGTTTAGTGTCTGCCTTTGTGCTCGCTTCCAAGAGGATCCCAAAACCTCTCACCTAGAAGCGGTTAAGCGTATCTTCCGATACATTAAAGGCACTATACACTTAGGATTATGGTATCCTAAGGGATCGGGCATAGAAACCATCGTCTATGCGGATTCGGATCATGCGGGAGACTACGTGGATAGAAAAAGCACTAGCGGAATTTGCACGTTAATGGGATGCTGTCTAACATCTTGGTTCTCGAAGAAGCAAACCACTCTTGCTATTTCTACCACAGAAGTCAAATATGTAAGCGCTGGAAAGGCATGTCAACAAGCACTATGGATGAAACAAGCTCTCGTAGATTATGGCATTAAGTTAGATGATGTTCAAATTATGTGTGATAACAAAGGTGCTATAGATTTAATTAAGAATCCCGTTCAACACTCTAGGACTAAACATATAGAAATACGCCACCACTTCCTCCGCGATAACGTTCAAAAAGGAAACATATCTATAGAAAAGGTTGCATTGGAAGATAACTTAGCAGACATATTCACTAAGCCCCTTAAGCGTGAACTCTTTAACCACTTACGTTTAGGCCTAGGAATGATGGAACAAATTGACTGAATTTTCTGCATCTTTGGTACATTTTTTTTCCAGATGGGCGGACCCCTTAATGTTATAAAGGCGGTCCCCTTAATTATTAAGGGGACCGGCTTGTCATTAAGGGGACCGGCCATTTGTCTGTAACATTTTTTTTTCTGTTTCCTCCCATCTGAGTCTAGGAACATGTTTTGCACAAAATAAAAGATTGGGATATTTCTTTGCATAAACATATTTATAATCAAAACCCAATCTATTTTCTACAAATCATTCTCACATCTAGGAAAACACATGAAAACCATTTTTCTTACATTGTTGAATAATGCTAAAAACATTTTTTTTTCATGTATAAAGATCTCACATGAATTGTCAAAGTATATAATCTAATATATACATCTTTGATATTCATATATTGAGCAAAATCAAATCAAGGAGACCTTGGATTGTTTCTTAGGAAATTTTTGCATTTAGGAGTCGAAACAATCACATCTCCACATTTGTTGCATATAGGCACACACTAAGAACAAGCTTATTAATCACATCCTCACAACTGTTCCATCACCTATTCCCCATTAGTTTCTAGTGCCTTTGCTTCATTACCCTTGCCTTAGATGATTAGGTTCCTTAATTCTCTAAATTGCTAGATATTAATTATTGCTTGCTTATTTATTTATCTTATATGCCATGCATGCTTAATATGTTTCTCTATTGCCTCAAAGAGTGGGACTTGCCTAAAACCAGAAGCTCAAAACATAGCCATCCTCACCTATTTCTGCAGAAAAACCCATTTCTGGAACCCAGAAAGGTACCAGATGGGCGGCCCCCTTAATTCATAAGGCGGCCCCCTTAATTATTAAGGGGACCGCCCATAATTAAGGGGACCGGCCATCTGCTGGACGGGTTCACATAATCTTTTTCTGCTTTTTAGCCCATTTGATCCTATACTTCCCCAAATTTACAAACACATTTTGTCCTAATCACCCAACAAGCCTATCCATTCCTAAACAACACAAATCCTCCACTATAAATAACCCCATATCTCACCACATTCAATCATCCCATCATGTCTTCTCCTATCAACCCAAAACCAAAAACCTCAAAGCTAGCAAGGATGACCTTAAAACCCGGGTGGAAAAGAAAACCTCACCCTCACCACAAGCCCATCACAACTAGACAACCAACACCTCCATCATCATTCATCCCCAACTACTCTCCAAGATCACAACCTCATTCCATTGAACCATTTCACAAACCCTACCATTTTGGCCAAACATCCACATTCATTCCAAACTACTCCCCTAAACATCAAACCAACTTCAATGGAATCCTTGAAAACCCTCATCACCTTGGTCAAACATCAAACCTTTCACCCCAATACCATCCATTTCCACCAAATAACCAAATCCCCATTCATGAAAGGCAAAAGCTTCATGAAGAGATTAACCAAATCCATGATCTTAGTGATCTCCTTGCTATGCACCTCACACAACGCAACAAGGGACAACCTCCATCCTCACCTTACTCAAATTGCCTACCCCACTCTCTTAACTTGGATCAAGTTACTGTAAGATCCTACGAAAAACCCTTGTAATCAATCTTAATGATTAATGATGATCTCGTATTACCGTTACTAAAGCCTATTTTTGCTAGAAATGTAAACTTTTCTATTATTAATTATTAGTACCCCCGATGCATTCTATATATATTTATATTATACACGCCATACTCGAGATAATATTTCCGACGCAACAACACATTTTCACAATCGACGACAAGTGATCATACTCACCTAGATAGTACACTACACTTAACAAGAATTAATATCACCAACAATACTTAACTAAACTCTAATTACAAACACTAATCCTAAATTTACACTAACTAAAGCCCAATCGGATCATTAATAGTTTGGGCCCAACGAATCCACACAGCCCACTGAATTTCACAGCCCAACCCAATCACCCACTTTAATTTATTTCTTTCCCTTGCTTTCTTTTCAAAACCCGATCAAAGCACCCTTCAAACTTTCAGTAGCAATCTTAAAAATCGAACGTGACCTTCACTTATTCTTACACCATTTAAATCACCCCCTAGCAAACTCTTCTTGTACAAAGTCACAAACACGATGGTCGAGTATTAGCGTAATAAGGAATCTCACTTTGTTGTCCCATACTCGACCCAAGAGTATAACAAAAGTGGTCGACACATAACTAAATCACACACCACAGATTCCTACAAAATACTAGCTATATTATTGACTTAAATTCGACACTTCAAATGAAAAATGAACTAGAACCACGACTTGTAGCTAAGTAGCTCAACCTTGGCCAATGTTGATGAAAATCGAATAAAATACAAAGCTAAACCAACCCATTATAAATCCCAAGTGTTACTGCAATCTTAACACCATTTCTTAAAAATGTTGTACGTATAAGAATAAAACAAGAAGTTAGAATGGAATTTGTGGCTTGCTAGTTCAAGTGTTGGACAAATGCTAAACACAAATCGAATAAGGAAAAACTCCAAGAGCTAAAATCCAAAGCCACAACCACCAATTCTCAACTCTACACTCAAACTAAGATAGAAACACACAAGTGTCCCATAGTAACAGTGTCTCCAATCATATGGTCAACTAGTCAATGCAAGGGTGGAGATATTTTGCCTATAAGAACCAAACATTCGATCTCCTCTCTTTTCCCTATCACCTATCAATCTCTTTCACAATCAAATACATTCCTTAAAAAGCCAAATAACTTTCTGTCGTGAGGATTGGAAACAAATTTAGTAGAAGCATAGGCGTATAAAGTTTTTTCGAGTCCACTGCTTTTCTTGTATCTCCTTCGAACAACCACAATTCCCTCACCACCTTTCATAAAGCATTGTAAGTACTTTGTAATCTTTTGCTTTTATTTCATACACACGCTCATGCATGTTTCACTCTTATTTCGAAAGTCGCATGCATACTTTAATTTTCACTAGATCACATATATACTAAGTTGAACCTATCACATTTTTAATTACATGCAACCTTGTCATGTTTAACTTTTCCATCACATGCAACACTAGAACGAATATCAACTTGATATTACACACTAAAGGAAAAACAGTAAAACATAATTTAAAATATGCCAAGAGGGTGTGACTCGTGTGTATGAGAAAACCCAAAGAGCCGTAAGGACAACCCACGTCGCACATTAAATCATACATTAACTCGCTAACCGAACTAAAATCTTAACAACTAGTTAAAATCGGGTCATAATTTTACTAAGTAACTTAAGTCTTAAACGTCACTCGAACCGCCCACTTAACACCATGTTAATTTGTAAAACTTACATGTAACGCGTTTATATTTTTGCACATGTCAAATGTCGACCCAGCCACCTTCAACTTTTATTTGTTAAGATTCCACTCATAATCTCGTCTAGACCTTTAAATTGAACCATGTAAAGTGCTACTCGATCGAGTATTTAGAAACAAGTAAAAATCTAAGTATTATAACCAAGAAAAACAACTCGACCTGGCCTAACTCACGAACCCTTTTAATTCGAATCCATGAACATAACACCTATATATCTCTACTCCTCTCGATAGTACGCCTGAGAAACAACATTTTTCGTATTCTAAGATCCCACTCATACTTTCACCTCGACGCTTAAAATAAACCATTTCAAGTGCTACTCGACTAGGGCAAAAGACTTAGAAAATTTTAGACATTTTTTCTTTGGACTCAACACCATGCGACGAGGCTATAAACCTCAAATATATTTTCGAATTTACAAAAACAACACATAGATATTATGGTACAACTCGATAGCACACCTAGCAAACTATATTTTTCATGTTTTAAGTTCGACCTCATAAGCTCACGAACACGCCCAAAATAAATACTTTTGATCGACCCTCACTAGTACCTAGTAAACATTTTCAGAAAACTTAAGTTTTAAAGTATTTCCGAAATGGACTAAACCAAAGCCCAATAAGAGATAGTGTTAAACCAGCCCATCCAGCCCAAATGAAATATTTTCAGAATCAGAAAAATAGCCCAATTCTAAGCCCAAAACAATTTACACGCCCTCGCCTCTAAAATCCTTAATGGGCCTTAAGTAGATTCGATACATGGCCCAATAATGTGAAAATAAACTCTTTTCTGAAATAAGAAGTTGAAATGAGTTAAAATGAACTTAATAAGGTTATAAAAAATTTCAGAATATTTTTCCCGTCATTGCTATGCAAAAAGGACTAAAAATGTAACGCGATTTAACGTTAGAGGACTAAAACTGCCAAACCGAGAAACCTAGGGACTGAAGTTGTGAAAATAGTTGGTAGAGGACTTAAATTGACATACCATTGAACTCCAAGCTTTGTATGGACATATGGACAATTATTGGACTATTTTGGACTATGGACTGGACAAGGACTAACGACGTAACGCAAACCACGGTTAGGGTAGAAAATGTAAAATCTGGAAAGAACAAGGACCAACTGTTATAACTTGTCATTCTTATCTTATTTTTCATTTTTGCACCATATCTTTACTTCATATGCATATTCGCATCATAATTGCATATTAGTTAATAGCGTTAGAAATATTTCATGTTAATATTTCATATAAATTCATTTACTCTTTGAAGATATGATCTTACGAGAACACGAGCACCATAATCATATAACACCTTCACTCTCAACGATTAGATCGTTGTATATCATTTGTTAATCATCATCCACCATTCATACACACACACCACTAGAAATTAGTCAGATTCTCAGTTATTTATATATTTACCAGGTTCTATATCGAAGTTGTTATAATCACCTCTGAGTTTATTTTCACCATCACCAGTAACGCTTAAGGTGAGTCATGGCCTCACTTTTAAACTCTTTATACTTTTTAAACTCCGTGAGGGGGATACATGCTATAAACAAATCACAAGTATTTTTCTGTATGCTACCTGACTTGATATATGCCTAAGTTACCATATTGCCACAAGACCCTTTATCATGAGCCATTAATCACTGCGGTGAACGCGAATATAATGAATAGATCTATTAGAGGCTGACGACCTATCCCACTAATACTGTGACGGAATGCTTTTTGCTAGTCGTATTAGTCGCGATGCATTATATTTGAGAGAAATAGGAATTGGCAAAATCACCTATTACACGAGGGCAAAACTTTCATCATTAATTTGATGGACACCTCCGTTTATGCGGTACTTTGTTAACGTTTGCGTGTCATGAGACTTAGGGCAATATATGAACTGCGATATCAACTTTAAAACTGATTGTATCTTCAATACAATCTTACTTGTGAATCGAACTGATATTTAAATTACAAACTCCATGATTTCACTCAACATTATGTTGACTTTTAAGCATGTATCTCAGGGAACTAGAGGAGCAAGGCAAGGCATGGAGCAGGCGCACCCTAACTTAAATAAATGGTGTAAAATAAAGTTGTAATTCAGTTAAATAGATGTTTCTTTGGAGAAACCTTAGCACTCTGATGTAACGTTTTGTAACTGAATTTGTATTATGGACCTATGTAAATTAAAAATGCCATCTCAGGCTGTTTTTCTATGATTTTGTTTTCGATCCTCACAGTAACACCCAAATTAATCTTCCGCTGCTATGTTTAAAATTTGGGGGTGTTACAGTTACAAACCACACCCACTATTGCCCTTGTTGCATCTTCCTTCAAAAAAAAATCCTCCACTTAAGTGAAGATATTTCTTGGATCGAATATCTACTCACTCGTCCTCATCCCATTCCTCCACTACAACGATTTAACATCAATGGAACCGCTCCATTTCATTCACCATCACATAACTAAAATCCATCCACATGCTTTCCGCCTCAAAATAAAATCCCTCACCCTTTTGTGTCGCAAGCAAGTCCAATCGCTCTCTTTGGCAATATGAGGACCATTAGTATTTCTAGTTATGTTGTAATCATTATGTTTCAAGTATTTTATGTAATGATGATTCATATGTTATATATGATCATCTTGAATGCATAAATAAATTAGTTGGTTGTTCTAAATATTTTTTCTATGTATATGTATCTTGTGTCTCCTAACTTGTTTTTGCAGCCAAGATTTCCATAACTCGTCTCCTTGGTGCCCTCGAACGAGGGGGAGTAAACATCAAGGGGGAGTTCTCGTCCCGACAAATTTAGTTTCTAAAACTTGTCGGCATAACCTTTTTGATTCTACAAAAAGGGGGAGAAGTGAATGTAAACTCACTAAATACTTGTCCAAAAATAAATTTTTGGATTTAATAAGTTTAAGTTTTGTAATCATCAAAAAGGGGGAGATTGTTGACATAAATAATGCCTAAAAACATTATTCATATCTCTATGTTTTAATGATCACAAAATATAAACTCATTAAACATAAACTTATCAAATAAACAAGTATTTAGTTGTAAATATTCATTTCTACAACTTAATCACTTAAGGTATGAATAAACAAGTGCTTAATGCATTATATGATCAAAGGAACATTTTCTTAATAACTAGATTTTTTATAAAACTTCAAAAACATTTTATATATTTTTGAAAAACATTTTTGGTATTAAATAAAAATGTTTAATCTTTTATAAAAATATGAATTCAAATTTTTAACCAAAATCAGTTAAAATGTTCCAGAAAAACCTTCCCCACAAAAGGAAAAATCTGGGCAACGGACACCTTGGGCGGCCCCCTTAATTTTACTAGGCGGCCCCCTTAAAATTAAGGGGACCGCCCCCTATTTAAGGGGGCCGGCCACGCTCCAGTAGGTCTCCAGCTGTCCAGTTTTTCTCCTATAAATACCAGCCTTCTCCTGGATTTTTACTCACCTTTTGCACACTGAAACTTTCTATTTTAAATCACATTTCATATCTTCAAAAACCCTTTGATCATATAATCTTAAGCTTTGGTTTTTAAGTGATCCAAGCTTCCTCCATTCAAGTGCAAAAGAAGAATACTCCTTCAACAACTAGAGAAGAAGTATTGCAACTTAGATACCTAAGTTGTTTGTGTCATCATACATTTGTTTATAAGTTGTGTATTGTTGTTAGATAGTTGTGTGTATAATTGTTTGGGATAGGTTAGTGTGTAAGTAGAGAAGTTGTGTTGTTAAGGTGTGTAAGTAGTGAAGGTGTGAAGAAGTAGAAGTGTACATAGGTTGTGCTTAGTTGTGAAGTGTCGTGAAGAAGTAGTGAAGAAGTCGTGAAGAAGTTGTGAAGAAGTCGTGAAGAAGTCGTGAAGTAGTCGTGAAGAAGAAGGTGTGATTAAGTCGTGTTTAAGTTGTGAGATTGGTTCTAGCTACGATTAGAACTCGACATCTAGCTTTGTGTCGTTAAGCCGGTGTAAGCTAAAGTTGTGTAAGGTTTTCTCCGCCATAAGGGAGAAGACTCTCGAGTTAGGTGCTCGGGGAGTGGAGTAGGGCAAGGAAGGTGTCCTTGTAGCCGAACCACTATAAATCTCTTGTCTCTCGGTTAGATCTTTCCATCTCTAGCTTTCATTTCATTTTATTACCTTACTTGCATTACTTATTTATATTTACTTATATACATATTGTTCATATTGTTCAAGGAGTTGAGATCACATAAATTCGAATCTAAGTTTTAAAAAGTAAATAAAGTTTTCACAATAAATTTTAAAAGGACATAAAACTATTCAACCCCCCCTTCTAGTTTTCCACAGTACCTTTATGAAAAGGCGACCCGAAGTGTGCTATGATCTCATCGAGAACATGACTGCCCATCATAATTATTGGGTTTCCTCTGCCGAGAGGAATGAGTCAACTAGCACTACTTCCTCTTCTACCTCCGAGATAGCAGCTATCTCTAAACAAATGAATGATTTGTCCACTGCTGTCTTAAGAATACATCAAAATCTGTGTTGATGCAAATAATGTTATAAAAACGTTATATATATCTTTCGATTACTTCACGTTTTGAGGATGACAAAATGTGAACTCACGTTACGTTAAAATTAACGTTAACAAGTTTTTAATCGGAAGATCCTGTTTCTACGCAAATCACTCTTGAACAAAGTTACAACTTGAACTAGTGATCAAAGAAGTGAATTTATGTTTTGAAAATTCACATTTTAAATGGGATAAAACATTTTTTCAAAAATACACATGACAAATTATTTTTGAAATATTAAGAAATGTTTTAATGGAAAAATTAGTTTGAAAATCACAACAGCTATTTCCCCCCCAAAAATCAGCTCCAACCTTCCCCAAATAAGTTTTCACCAGAAAAGACAAAATTTGGAGCGTCCTAGTCTACCACGGCTCCACGGTTCCACTAAATTTAGTGGAGCCGTATGGTATTTAACGGAGCCGTCCGTACAGAATTTCTTTGTAACGTTCAGATTTTCTTTGCCTATAAATACCCACCTCTTTCACAGTTTTAGGCACCCTTCACACACAGAAAATTCCCTTAGCTAAATCCTCTCACACCTTTCACTTCTTAGGTTCATTTAGATTAGCTTTTCTTTGTTTCAAGAGTGATCCAATCATCCTTCAAGTGATCCTCTTCATACCTCTTCACTAGCAAGAGAAGAACACAAGTATCCAAGTTGATACAAGGTGTTGTCATCCCTCTTCATTAGCAAGAGAAGAACTCAAGTAATCAAGAAGATACTAGAGTTATAGTTGATAGGTTTTTGTAACACTTGTTACAACCTTGTTGTGTCTTAGCATACATCAAGTTTATTTTCTTTTTGTGAGTGAGAGTGAAGATCAAGTGTGATCTATAGAGATAGTGAACATCTCTTGAAGCCATTGGGCTTGTGTGATTGATCAAGAAGATCAAGGGTCATTAGGTTAGTGTTAGTTGAGTAGAGTGAAGTGAGTGTTGATCATTGTGATCCTGTTGAGATCTTGGTGATCTCTTGAAGCCATTGGGCTTGTGTGTTTGGTCACGTGGACCTTGGTAGATTGGTGCTAGCTAAGATTAGCACTCGACATCTAGCTTAGTGTCGGTAAAAGGATAAGCAACGTGTACGGTTTTCTTCGCCTTAAGGGAGGTTGTTGACATAGTGCTTGAAACTCTCGAGTGTGGTACTCGTGGAGTGGAGTAGGGCGAAGAAGAGCTTCGTAGCCGAACCACTATAAATCCTCTGTCTCGGTTTGATCTTTCCAACTCTACTCTTTACTTTTATTATTTATTATTAGTTAGAATAGT
Organism: Artemisia tridentata subsp. tridentata; assembly: GCA_021014915.2. Lineage (NCBI taxonomy): Eukaryota > Viridiplantae > Streptophyta > Magnoliopsida > Asterales > Asteraceae > Artemisia > Artemisia tridentata. The sequence goes on along the minus strand of CP139506.1, from coordinate 435,861,581 downwards.
GTCTAGTTCATATTGGTGTTGATTGATTACATATAAGTGTTCGAATCAAAGTTTTCAATATCATACTTTTAAAACAAGATTTTTAAAAGAAGTTTTTAAACCGGTAAACTATTCAACCCCCCCTTCTAGTTTCCCACAATTGGTATCAAGAGCCACGTCAGTCAAGATTTTTAAAGTATATTGTATTTTAAAACTTGAATCGATCAATGGATTCCGACAAATATCTAGAAGGGCAATCTATGCAAAGACCACCACTTTTCGAAACTGATTGTTTTATTTATTGGAAAACAAGATTCGAAACGTATGTGAAATCAAAAGACATTGATCTTTGGCATGTTATTACTGAGGGTGACTTTCAACCTATTCAAATGAATCCGGAAACTAAAAAGGATGAAATTGTTTCTTATGATAAACAAAGTGATGAACTAAAAAGAAAATTAGCCAAAAATAATGAGGCTAAAATGATGATTTATAATGCTTTGCCTAAAAAGGAATTCGAAAGAATTTTCATGTGTAATACGGCAAAAGATATTTGGAAAACTTTGTTAGTCACTCACCAAGGTAATAACCAAGTCAAAGAGAACAAGATAGATCTTCTTGTTCAACAATATGAACAATTCTCCATTTCGGAGGATGAGTCAATAGATAATGCTTTTGCTAGATTTAATACTATTATCACTAGTCTTAAAGCTCTTGATGAAGGTTATTCTAGTAAGAACTATGTTAGGAAGTTTCTTAGAGCTCTACATCCTAAATGGAGAGCAAAGGTCACCGCCATTGAAGAGTCAAAGGACTTGGCGGCATTGTCACTCGATGAACTTATAGGAAACTTGAAAGTTCACGAGATGATCATCAAGAAAGACTCCGACATTGTCAAAGGCAAAAGTGAGAGAGTTAGATCTCTAGCATTAAAAGCCTGGAAGGAGTCTAGTGATGAGGAATGTTCGAGTTCCGATAGTGAAGATGAGGAATATGCATTTGCGGTTAGGGACTTTAAAAAGTTCTTTAAGAGAAGAGGTAGGTTCGTTAGGCAACCTCGTGATGAGAAGAAGACATCACAAAAGAACCATGTTGAAAAGAAAGGGACAAGTGATAGGAAATGCTTTAGATGCGGAGATCCTAATCATCTCATAGGAGAGTGTCCCAAGCCACCGAAAGTCAACAATTAACGAGCTCTCATAGGAGGCTCATGGAGTGATAGCGGTGATGATGAAGAAAAGAAGCCCAAGGACGAAACATGTCTAATGGCTCACGCTTCAAATGAGGTACGTTACGACTACCCTGATTTCATAGATGATAATTCGTCAATAGATGATAACAAACTAAATGACGAACATAATAATCTATGCAAAATTGTCTCAAAAATGTTAAGTAGAAACAAATTACTAAAATCAAAATTGCATGAACTAGAAGTGAAAATGTTAGAACTAAAGGATTAAGTCAAAGGACTTGAAAGATATAAAGAATTAGACATAGGATGTGAGTCATGCATAAATCTTAAAGTAGAAAATGAAAAACTCAAGGAAAACACAATTAGAATTACTAGTTTTGAAAAGGAAACAGAAAATGCTTTGACAGATAAAACTAATCAAGCAAAATCTGTTAAAACCTCAAACTCTGTCAAAACTCCAGACGGCACCACTAAAGGTACCAACGGCTCCATTAAAGTTAACGGAACCGTGGTACCATCCGACACTGGAGACAGAACTGAGTCAAATTTCAAAAATGAATCAAGTCCTAAACCAACTCACATTGTTGTTAATGGTACAAAGGTCTCTATTGCTAGTATAGAGGAAGTTAAAAGATTCTACAAACCTATGTCAAAACCCAAACCTAGATTTGTAAAATCTGACACTAGGTCTAAGACTCCTCCACCTTGTAAAACAAACACTCCCAAACCTCGGTCAAGAACTCCTCTACTGAGACGTAACTTTAGAAGACAAAGCTTTCCAAGTGAATATCCCATAACTTGGAATGACCGTCAACTACAAAGTTACTTGCCATGGGAAATTTGCCCACCATTTCAACATCCTAACCACATGCGAATGATGCATGGGATGTTTAATGCTAACCACTTTGGACCCATGAGATATTGGGGACCAAACATTTGAATGTTTATCTTATGCAATAGATATGCTTGGGAATCGACTTGGAGCCTGATGAATGGGTCAAGGATAGTGGATGCACTAACCACATGACGGGCAACCGAAGTCTATTCTTATCATACAAGGCATACAACGGAGGTAATGTCACTTTCGGTAGCAAACTTAAGGGCAACATTATTGGCAAAGGTACGATCACTCAAAACTCCCTCACTATTAGAAATGTTGAGCATGTAGATAACTTAGGATTTAATTTGCTTAACATTAGTCAAATGGTAGATAATAAGTGTAGAGTTATATTCTCTGAAGAGGGTAGTGAGATCATTAAGGATGGTAAAACCATAGGCAAAGGAGTTAGGAGAAATGGCCTATTTGTTATGAAAATAGGAAATAAGCCTCAGGATAGGATATGCTTAGCAACCATAGATGATAACTCCACTCTATGGCATAGGAGATTAGGTCATGCCAATATGCGCTTGATACAATCATTGGCATCTAAGGAACTAGTTAGAGATCTACCTAAGATTAAGTTTGATCAACACTTTTGTGACGCTTGTAAAGTTGGAAAACAAGCCTATTCTAGTCACAAAGCTAAGAATATAGTCTCGACCTCTAGATGCCTAGAACTCCTTCATATGGACTTATTCGGTCCATCCGCCGTACTGAGCTACGGAGGAAACTACTACACCTTAGTAATAGTTGATGACTACTCTAGGTACACTTGGACTAGATTTCTTAAGAATAAGACTCAAGCCTTTGAGGAATTCAAAGTTTTTAGTAAGAAAGTCCAAAATCAACTAGGATGTACAATAGTTTCCATTAGGATGGATCATGGTCGGGAGTTTGATAATGAAGTGCAATTTGGAGTATATTGTGATGCTAATGGTATTACTCACAATTTCTCAGCTCCACGCACTCCATAATCAAATGGGGTAGTAGAGCGGAAAAAATCGTACTCTACAAGAAATGAGTAGAACGATGTTGAATGAACAATCAATTCCGCAAAAGTTTTGGTGTAATGCGGTGGACACCTCAACTTACATACTTAATAGGATTTTAATTAGGCCTATCTTAGGAAAAACCCCATATGAAATCATGAAAGGTAGAAAACCTACTCTTGATTACTTTAGAGTGTTTGGAAGCAAGTGCTTCATACTAAACACTAAAGATTACCTCACCAAGTTTGACCCAAAGTCTTACGAAGGTGTCTTCCTAGGATACTCCCAAAATAGTAAAGCTTACATTGTCCTAAATAAGGAAACAATGAAAGTCGAAGAGTCACTCAACGTGACATTCGATGAAAGCCCTCCACCAACTAAGACATCACCCTTGGTGGATGATGACTTAGATGAGGAAGAAGCCGTTAAGGATAATGGCAAGAAAACCTTAGATGATGACATTGAGGATGAAATAGTTGAAATTGACGATACTGTCAACATTAAGGAATCCAAGAACCATCCTATTGAAAATGTCATAGGAAACCTAAACCAAAGAACCCTTAGGTCACAAGCCTAAAACAAAAGTAATTTCTTTTGTTTTATATCAACCGTAGAACCTAAGAATGTCAGTGAAGCGATTAAGGATGAAAGTTGGATACTTGCCATGCAAGAGGAACTTAATCAATTCACTGCAAACCAAGTTTGGGAGTTGGTATCTCCTCCTAGGAATCAAACCATCATAGGAACTAAGTGGGTGTTTAGAAATAAACTCGACGAAAATGGCGTCGTGACTAGGAATAAGGCAAGGTTGGTAGCACAAGGCTATAACCAACAAGAAGGAATAGATTATGATGAAACCTATGCACCCGTAGCTAGATTAGAATCTATTAGAATACTCCTTGCCTATGCGTGTGCCTTAGACTTTAAATTGTACCAAATGGATGTAAAAAGTGCATTCCTAAATGGTTAAATCAACGAGGAGGTATATGTTGCACAACCTCCGGGATTCGTTGATTTCGAACATCCGAATCATGTTTATAAACTCAAGAAAGCACTCTATGGTCTTAAGCAAGCTCCCAAAGCTTGGTATGATAGACCGAAAGCATTCTTGATTGAACATGAATATACCATGGGAGTTGTTGATAACATACTTTTCACAAAGAAAAGAGATTCACATCTCATCATTGTTCAAATATATGTCGACAACATCATATTTGGCTCAACTTGTCCAGAACTGTGCAATGATTTTTCTAAGATCATGCATGACGAGTTTGAGATGAGCATGATGGGCGAATTAAATTTCTTCCTTGGTTTACAAATTAAGCAAATGGAAGATGGTATCTTCTTTAATCAATCTAAGTATAGTAAGGAAATGCTTAAGAAGTTTAGTTTAGAAGAGTCTAAGCCCATGAAAACTCCCATGTCCACGGAAATAAAACTCACGAGAGATGAAGAAGGTGAGTCCGTGGATAGCACTAAGTATAGAGGTATGATAGGTAGTTTACTATACCTCACGGCAAGTAGGCCCGACATCATGTTTAGTGTCTACCTCTGTGCTCGCTTCCAAGAGGATCCCAAAACCTCTCACCTTGAAGCGGTTAAGCGTATCTTCCGATACATTAAAGGCACTATACACTTGGGATTATTTTATCCCAAGGGGACCGGTATAGAAACTGTTGTCTATGCCGACTCTGATCATGCGGGAGATTACGTGGATCGAAAAAGCACGAGTGGCGTTTGTACCTTCATGGGTTATTGTCTAACTTCTTGGTTCTCCAAGAAACAAATGGCTCTTGCCATCTCCACTGCCGAAGCCGAGTACGTAAGCGCCGGAAAGGCATGTCAGCAAGCACTATGGATGAAACAAGCCCTTAACGACTATATCATACACTTAGATGATGTTCCTATTATGTGTGACAATAAAGGTGCTATTGACTTGAGCAAAAACCCTGTCCAACACTCCCGTACTAAACACATTGAAATTCGCCACCACTTCCTTCGCGATAATGTTCAGAAAGGAAATATTTCCATTGAGAAAGTTCCTTCTTAGGACAACATCGCTGACATACTAACCAAACCTCTCAAACGAGAATCCTTTAACTACCTCCGTCTAGGTCTAGGAATGATGGAACATATTCCATAAATCTCATGACTCTTGAAGTCATCCCGTGTATCTTGTCTAGTCAAGTTTAGGAACCCCTAGTCATAAGAACTTGTTAGGTACAAATTCTTTCCTCGTGTCATAAGATCTCACTAAAACAGCGAGACTTATTCGTCAAAAATCAAAATGGGACAGAAAACAGTCCCAGCAGATCACGGCTCCACTAAATGTGGCACGGCACCGTTAAATTTAACGGTACCGTGGAACCGTGCATCTGGAACATTCAGGATTTCAGTCCCCTTTTTCAACATTACTCATTACAAACCCTCTCAATCTCAGCAACTGCTGTCATAACCTAACCTCACAACCCAAAACTCAATTACACCTCTTCAAGATCATATTCAAGACATTGATTTCAAGATCTTCAATCATTTTACCATTTTCTACATAAGCTGTAAGTTATCTTACTCTAATTTATTTCTAATTTTGAGTCTAGGGTTTGTTCATTGATGAAAATTGAATTGGGGATTTCCACCTTTTTCTAGGAATGTTTCAAAATTAGAAGTCATCAACACTAAAACACCCCAATTCCATCAATTTTAAAATCTCACAAAATTAGGATCATGAAATTGTTCTTTTTCATGCATTGTTGATGCAAACTAAAAACACTTTCTCATGCATTCATGATCTCACAAATATTATTCAAATTACATAATCAATATGTACTTTTCGACATATTTGTTTGAGCTAAAGTGAAATCAGGAGTGTTTGGGTAATCTCATTATTTTTCTTTTGAGTCGAGATTACCGCACCTCCACATAGTCTGCATATAGGCACACACTAGGCACGTGTTGTATGCGACTGGTTTTTGTTCTAAATTTTTCTTAAAATTTTCTTATAGGACACAAAAATGTCTCATGAATATGATTTTGATCATCTCCTAACCGATACCTATACACCCGAAATCTCACGTGAACCCACTACACCCGGTAACCACATTCGTGCCTATGTCAATCTTGAAACCCGTCGGTTTCATGAAGGCCGTGTCGTTGATCCATCCCTAGTTTACCACCGGGACATCAACACTTCCTTTAGAGCTATAGGATTCGATTGTCTACTCCACATTAACAAGTACATTTGTCCTCGCTTTGTGTTGGAGTTCTTCCGACAAGTTGAACTCGTACGTAACGAGGATCAATCCTTGTCACTTTGGTTTTGGGTCAAAAACTTCAAATACGTTCTAACTCTTGAGCAATTTGCTCAAATCCTTAGAATACCAAATCATGGGCAATGTGCCTATACTGAAGATTGGTGTCTTGAGTCTCTCTTTCACTATCTTGAGGAGAATAGTCCGTACTGTTCTTACATACCCTCTCCAACCGAACTAACCAAAATCATCCGTACTCACCCTCACCCACATCCAATGAAAATTCATTTGGAAGAAGTGCGTCATGAACTACTTTCTTAGGCAGTTATCCTGCGAGAAAATGTTCTAAGTCTCACAGGAAATCGTGAGCAACTCCCGGCGTGTTGTGCTCATATGATTTACTGTCTCTTAACCCAACAACCTTACAATCTTGCTTACTTCTTCGCTAAGCGAATTGTTCATCTCAAGGGTAACAAGAATAAATTGATACCCTATGGGATGTTCCTAACCCGTCTCTATCATCACTTCATGACCTTTCACCCTTACCTTCATGGTCCTCAATACTCCCTCTTCACACCTGTCATGAAACCCATAACCGAGTCATATGTCTCAACCATCCTCATTTCCGAATTCACCACCCACTATGCACCCTTTGATGATCCTAATCATGAGAATGAGACAAATACTCAAGACGAGAGTGTGACAAGAAGGGGGAATGCTCAATTCATAAGTAGTTAGGAAGAGATTTATGTCTCTCACTAGGGTTTATCATTAATAGATAATTTTAGGAATTAATGTTCAAATTATCTTACATGCTTACATGAATATTCTATGTGATATTTGAATGATATTTTATCTTGTCCTTTTATGCTTGCATGCTTATGATTATTTAAGAACATTGCATGATCATCCTTATGTGCTAGATGTAGCATTGTATGGATATATTAGGAAAATAAGTACCTAGTGAGTTGAGGCACTCTCATTTCCAGGAATTAGTTCCCTTAGAAAATTCCCCCTAGCTGCCCAAAACTAGCCTGCAAAGAAATTTTCGTGCCAACAGTGTCACGACACCACTAAATAGGGACGGCACCGTTAAATTTAACGGTACCATGGGGTATTTAACGGAGCCGTGACCCTGTATAACGGATTTTTCCTATTGCTCCTACTTCCCTATCACCCTAACCTCAAACCTGCAAACCTTGCACCCTCACATTCACCCTAGGATTCCCCTCCTACTCCATAGGATCAACTTTAATTCAAATTTCACCCAACTTGCCTATTTAAGGCCTCACCCTTGCAAGCTTATCTTGCACTTCACCTTCAACCTCTCATCACACAAACACCATGTCCTCCACACATGGTTCAACCTCTCAAATCTCCAAGAAACCTAGGATAACCGTAAAACCACCCTCAAAACCACTCTTTGTGGATCTCACAAGAGATGATGAAGCTATGACACCACCTTCCCAAGCCACTCCATACTCACCATCACCACCTTGTGCACCATCTAAAACATCATCTACCTACACAACATCTTCATCATCCTATTACACTACATCATCAATGGAGTACACAACATCCCCCTTCACCCCATTGGACAATGCCATGCCAATTTCACCTCCAACAAACCTACCACAATCACCATCTCCTATCATGGCACAACCCAACCAACCACATCCCTTTGAGTTACATAGTGCTAATTGCCTATGTTGTCTCCATAACCGCAATCTCATCTACTTCTTAAGAGACGAGATTCATTTCATGTTCTACTTTATAGAACATCTCTTGACACCTCCACCACCTCAAATGGGGCCCCAATCCCCACCACCTCCTAACCAAAACAACTAAACACTTGCTTGTTTAGTCCTCCACAATAAACTCTTAGGACCCCTCTTGGAAATGAAGCTTGTCTCTAGTTATTAGGAATTTAGGCTTCTTGTTATCTTTCTTTGTGCTTTCTATGTAGTCATACATTACTATGACACTTGTTTGTTTTATGAATGAATGTTTTTATGTGGAGGTTTTCCTTTTAAGGGATTGGTTATTTGTCACAATGCGCTACTTGTTAGATATTGTATATTTGTCGTCTAACCTTGTTTTGTAGCACGAACCATTGCTCGATTCCTTTGTGTTCTCCAAATGAGGGGGAGTACACATCAAGGGGGAGCCTTAACCATCTTTTTGATTTGACAAAAAGGGGGAGAAATGGGAGTAAACTCATTAAAAACTTGTTAAAAGTAATTTTAACCTAAAATGAGTTTATATTTTGTCATCATCAAAAAGGGGGAGATTGTTGATGCAAATAATGTTATAAAAACGTTATTTATATCTTTCGATTACTTCACGTTTTGAGGATGACAAAATGTGAACTCACGTTACGTTAAAATTAACGTTAACAAGTTTTTAATCGGAAGATCCCGTTTCTACGCAAATCACTCTTGAACAAAGTTACAACTTGAACTAGTGATCAAAGAAGTGAATTTATGTTTTGAAAATTCACATTTTAAATGGGACAAAACATTTTTTCAAAAATACACATGACAAATTATTTTTGAAATATTAAGAAATGTTTTAATGGAAAAATTAGTTTGAAAATCACAACAGCTATTTTCCCCCCAAAATCAGCTCCAACCTTCCCCAAATAAGTTTTCACCAGAAAAGACAAAATTTGGAGCGTCCTAGTCTACCACGGCTCCACGGTTCCACTAAATTTAGTGGAGCCGTATGGTATTTAACGGAGCCGTCCGTACAGAATTTCTTTGTAACGTTCAGATTTTCTTTGCCTATAAATACCCACCTCTTTCACAGTTTTAGGCACCCTTCACACACAGAAAAATCCCTTAGCTAAATCCTCTCACACCTTTCACTTCTTAGGTTCATTTAGATTAGCTTTTCTTTGTTTCAAGAGTGATCCAATCATCCTTCAAGTGATCCTCTTCATACCTCTTCACTAGCAAGAGAAGAACACAAGTATCCAAGTTGATACAAGGTGTTGTCATCCCTCTTCATTAGCAAGAGAAGAACTCAAGTAATCAAGAAGATACTAGAGTTATAGTTGATAGGTTTTTGTAACACTTGTTACAACCTTGTTGTGTCTTAGCATACATCAAGTTTATTTTCTTTTTGTGAGTGAGAGTGAAGATCAAGTGTGATCTATAGAGATAGTGAACATCTCTTGAAGCCATTGGGCTTGTGTGATAGATCAAGAAGATCAAGGGTCATTAGGTTAGTGTTAGTTGAGTAGAGTGAAGTGAGTGTTGATCATTGTGATCCTGTTGAGATCTTGGTGATCTCTTGAAGCCATTAGGCTTGTGTGTTTGGTCACGTGGACCTTGGTAGATTGGTGCTAGCTAAGATTAGCACTCGACATCTAGCTTAGTGTCGGTAAAAGGATAAGCGACGTGTACGGTTTTCTCCGCCTTAAGGGAGGTTGTTGACATAGTGCTTGAAACTCTCGAGTGTGGTACTCGGGGAGTGGAGTAGGGCGAAGAAGAGCTTCGTAGCCGAACCACTATAAATCCTCTGTCTCGGTTTGATCTTTCCAACTCTACTCTTTACTTTTATTATTTATTATTAGTTAGAATAGTGTCTAGTTCATATTGGTGTTGATTGATTACATAAAAGTGTTCGAATCAAAGTTTTCAATATCATACTTTTAAAACAAGATTTTTAAAAGAAGTTTTTAAACCGGTAAACTATTCAACCCCCCCTTCTAGTTTCCCACAATCTGAATCAAAATAACAATCATCGTCAAGTCAATATGGTTAATCAAAGTTGTGAAACGTGTGGTGGTCCACATCCGTATTTCGAGTGCCCAGCCACCGGTGGCTACACTCAAGAGAATGTGTATGCTACTACGGCAACCTTTAACACGGGAGGTAACGGTTACCAACCGCAAGGAGAACGTAATCTTCTTAGCTACCGTTCTAACAATTTTCTCGGACCACCCGATTTTACTCAAAATCAAAATCCAAATGTGCAAAACCGAAATGCTCAATTTAATCAAAATCAAAATCGGATGAACCAAGGTTTTCATAACCAGGGAAATTATCAAGGCCCGAATCAAGGGAATTTTCAAAATCAAAATCATGGAAATTTTAATCAAAATCAGGGCTTTCAAAACCAAGGGAATTTAAATCAGGGAAATATCAATCAAGGTTTTAATCAAAACCACCAAGGGCAAAATCAAAATCAAGGAAATCATCAAGGATTTGTTCAAAATCAACCGCCCTCAGATGAGTTGTTAAAGGGTTTTATGAAATCACAGGAAGAAATGAACATAATGTTGGCTCATCAAATAAATGATATTAGAAAAACATTGAATGAACGACCATCTAGATCGGGAACATCTTCCCTCCCAAGTAATACAATTCCAAATCCAAAGGGAGAATTGAAAGCCATAACCACCCGAAGTGGTTTAGCTTATGAGGGACTTGATGTGTCTCGCGACTACTAGTTTTAAATTTATAACACGAATTACCGGATAAAGCTAAGAACACACGGGCAAGTATGACCCTTTCGTATGTAGCTAGTTTTGGTTGGTAAGCCGAGGTCGTTCACTAGGATTTGGGTGTTTTCAATTGTGAAGAATCTATGTAACAATAAGCAATAAAAAGGTGGTAATTGGTTGTCACGTCCCAAAATACCAAAAACCATTTGTTAGAAATATTAGTTTTACCAATTTGTTCATAAGAACCCTTTCGACCTAAACAAGTCCATTTAACATGTTTATTCATAGTTGTCAATTATGAAATACCAAACATATATGCGCATTAACATTTGGAACAAATCATAACAAGAAGTTCTTTCGACCTTATAAATCCGGTTATGATTTATCAACAAGTTATTTAGACATGTTACAATTCAAACAAACTCATAAGCAAAACCATATATCTATATTGCAAAATACCAAACACTCCATATCAATATTCACATGATTCCAAACAAGTATAAATAAAACTAACCACTCATGTCAATCAAAGACATAAACTCATAAATTTTAGCGTTAGAAAACATAATTAAAAGGTCTTACAATGATGTAAATAAGATTACAAATGATGAAGTATTGATGCCTCAAGCATTGGTGATGATTTCTTGATGTTTTGACCTCCAAATGATGATTTCTTGAACCTCCAAAGTTCCCAAGGATTCTGTGGACGAATTTTGGCTATTGAGAGAGAGTAGTGGTGAGAGAAGAGGTTTTCTCTCAAGTTGGGATTAAGTTGTGTGTCTTCAAATGATTACAAGAGCTCTATTTATACTACTCTCAAGCCAAGGGGTCATCAATGCTCCAACTTGGCCTCCAAGCAGAGTGGAATGGCCTAGAATACACTTGGGAAGGATCTAGAATTGGTTTGTACACGTTTGGAGTCTTAGTAATGAAGTTTTGGCATAGCAGTCAACTCCAACCGATCGGTATTGCATCCAACCGAATCGGTTAAAGCTCCATCCGATTTGGTTGTGGGCCAATACTGATCGGTTAGAGACATCTGTGTTGTAGACCTTTCTCTTAGCTTTCCGTGGCCGCTTGAATCAACTAAATCCGAGTTCGTATACTCAAGTTATGGCCAAAATGGTGGAGGTGTGTCGGGAACAACGAGTCTTCCATTATTTCTTAGTTTTAGCTTCTTTTCTTCATTTCTTTCCTCGTTTTCCTTCTTGTACTTTATTCTTGAATCTTTGGAGTGACAAATTCATGACTTTATCTTCTCGAATATACTCCAAGAGACTTTCCTTTGTCGAGAATTCTTCGTATATGCATAAATCTTCGTTTATTGATCGTTTCTTCGTCTTTTTCTTGGTTTTCTTTGTCGTGAGCTTCCATGAACCTAAAATAGAAATTATACCTCATTAAGTACCAAAAGTTCATAAAAGTGATCAATACATATGCATAAAATCCACGATAACGCTCCTAAAAATATGTACAATTTGAGTGTTATCATATTCCCCCACACTTGAACTTTGCTTGCCCTCAAGCAAATCTAGAAAAAGAAAAATCGAAATTCATACCTATATGACAAAACGAAAAGAAAATTTTAAAAATTTTGAAAACTTTAACGAGGCATCCATCCGATCGGTTTGCATCTCCATCCGATCGGATGGACAATTCGTTAAAACATGCAACTTTCCAACCGAATCGGATGCTCGAACATCCGATCGGTTGAACAGCTCATTAAACCTTTTTTTTTTTTTTTTTAATAAAAGAGAAAATGAGAAAATGAGCGCAAACTCCCCCACACTTAAGGGTTTGCTTGTCCTCAAGCAAATATTAAGAAAAATAGATCCCACCTGGTGCATGAAAAATGATTATAAAAATTATGATGCAAATCTACCAAGTACAAGTACAAGATACGATTCATCATTTTTAAGCGTTAGTGGTGAAAAACCGAGATGTATGACATATTTTCTTGCTTGAGTAACATTTCTAAACAACTCACGAAAAAGAAACGAAGTATAATTCACTCAATCACTCATTTATTTAGGTAGTGGAGTATATATAAGAGAATTCACACTCATTGCTCAGTCATGATCCATTTATTACCATAGGCTTGTACAAGAAATAAAACTCCACCGACGTGGCGTAAGCGCCAAGTGTAAACATCTAAAGAGGTCTTTTATTCGGGTTGTAATGTTTGGCTTAAGGGTTGAGGTTTACCTGGCTAATGTGCAAATACTTTATACACGAATATAATAGCTCGCTAGCAATGAATTCTTGATTTACTAAGCAACAGATGGTCACTAGATTGTACCTTGGTTCGCTGACAACGTTACTTGTATAACAGATGGTCACCAAAATACTCCCTAGCTCGCTAGCAACGTTTTTCAACTATTCAAAAACCCGGATGGTCACTACACATCCATGCACTACATATTTTCACAAAGCCATCACTATATCCGGATGCTCGAAAGCTAACAACGAATAAAGTAATTTGGTAAGGGTAGGGATAAGGCATGGGAGTATTTATGAAATTGGTTTTAAAAGAAAAATAAAGTCAAGTCTAAGTCCCATTGTTGCTAGTTACCGAACAAACCGCAAACCCGTAAATGATTATAGTTAACAATCTTCTTCTCTTCACATATCGATCACCAAATATATATGTATATCACGTCTTAGCACATTGGCTAATCGATATCTCAAACATACTTCATCTTCCTTCATCTTCATAATAATATAGCACATTGGCTATAATTGTCATCACATATATATATATATATATATATATATATATATATATATATATATATATATATATATATATATATATATATATATATATATATATATATTTTCTTCGATGACTTATTCATTCATTTTTTTTTCTTTCCACATTTTTTTTCAACACCTCTCTTTCATACATCACATCTCCCCCACACTTCGCATAAGCATACACCACAAAAATACAAATAAGAAGTTGGCCACCTTCATCTTTGTCGGAATGGCACACACGAATGGCAAAGTGTGGCTAACTATTAATCATAAAAAACAATCCAACATACCAAGCAACTAGCAACCCACCGTTTAGACTTTGACAAAGGGTTAGGCTAAGGTTTAAAGTGTAAAATATTTTTTTTTTTGCTTTTTTAATGGATGTAACACAAATGAAAAGGATTGGTTTGAAGGGTTTAACTAGGGGTATCTAGCGCTAAAGATTAACGCTAACAAATGGGTCCATATGGGTGGTTAACTAGCCAATGTGGCTAGCTAATATATCATTAGATGTAAAATGAAGGCCATTTAGTTTTATTCCTAAGGATGCCTCTTTATCACACGAATACACTTATATCACACGAATGTGATCTTACTGCGGTCTGGTAATGATTTACAAGTACAAGTTCTAGAATAAATAAAATCACCGGCACACTCATAGCAAAAGATCCAAGCATAAAAGATGTATGCTATATATGAAATAGGCTAAAATCCTCACAATTTAGTGGAAAGGGCTATAATATGTGCTAGTAAATGTTATCGATCCCAGAATGGATTGCAATATTAATCAGGACACATCTCAAAATTTTCAAAATTACAGATTTCACCAGTGGATTGATCCAGTTATTCTAATATATTATCCTAAAAGCGTGAAAACAATTAGATCACAAGGGCAAGCAAGTATACAAAATTTTAAATTGGCCCCAAAAATTATAAATTTGAAAAGTAGTTTCGTTTTTTCTATTTAGTTCCCCCCACACTTAAGTTAGGCATTATACTCATTTTGAAAAATAAACTTCAAAGCATGTAAAATTGGGAAAATAAATAAATAAATAGTCCAAGAGAAACAAAACTTCCCGGGCCAAGAAATCGCGATCGAAATCCATATGATAAGGTGCTACGCATAAGCTTATGAGATCAATCAATTTCTCATTCGATCAAAACATCTCCACACCAAGTATAATATCACCAATAATCCAATCTCCAAGAGCTTATTAAATCTGCAAAAATAAACTAAACCACAAAAAACGCGTAAAATCCTAAAACTCACTTTCGTAGGCATCACGGTTGCATTTAGCGTATGCAACAAGCCTTTTAAACCCCTCGGTGGCCCGAGTGGACGAGTGAAGTCTCGTGAGGGTTTCCGGTGAACATACCCACAAAGTTCAAAACATTTTTAAACTTATTCGATAACTTGACCGATAATTCAAATGATTAAAACTACACTTACTTAGACTAGTTTACTACTCTTGATAAGCATGATTGTGATAACTTTGTTAACATGTTGGTTATGATAATTAGTTGGGTGAACTAATCTATTGTTCTTACAAGTTAAACCTTCGTCAAGATTTTAGTTCATAAAAACAAGCATTAAGTCTAACCAATCAATTCAAGATCAATTCAAGGTTCATAAGTTTGGATTAACAAACTTAAACACAAAAATAATCTTTTGTTTTATCAAATATGCTTAGGAAATGGTCAATACAAAAGGTAACCGATCATAGACAAAAGGTCACAATTGATTGCAAACAACTAATCTTTCAACCTTTAGAGTGGTTTTCAATCAATCCAATTTGATAGACAAAAGCATTCTTATTACAACCACAATTAAGTTTCTTTGTTGAACCAAGAATAATGGGTAAAAACAATCATTCATAGACAAATGATTATAACTAATTGAATAACAATAAATCTTTCGACCCTTAGAATTATTCACAACTAGTCAAACTTGATTAACAAATGTCACTATGAAACTTAACCACAATTGGATCTTAGAATTAACTTGAAATTGAATTAAAACATGTTATCACAATCAAATGCTAATCATTAAGTAATACACATCATCTAAACAAGTGCACAAAAGTTCAAAGCATTTTTACTTTTAAAACAAGTACTTATTTATTCACAACGTACTAAATTAACGAAATATAAAATGCAAAAACAAAATCTAAGTAGAATAATAGAAATGATACTCTTGCAAAAACCAAAAAAAAAAAAACATTTAATCTTATTCGATCTAAACACAAACACACAAGAACAAAATACGAAAAATGAAAATAACCATTTTTTTTTTTTTTTTTTTTTTTTACCGATTGGTCCATCCGATCGGTCAGAGTATCCATCCGATCGGTTGGCTTGGGCCAATATTTACCGAGAGCTCCATCCGATCGGTCAGGGTATCCATCCGATTCGGTTAAGAATTAACAAAATTAAAATTTTTTTAACGAGAGCTCCATCCGATCGGTTAGCGGATCTAACCGATCGGTTGTAAGGCGCGGTGAATTTTTATTTTTTTTTATTTTTTTTTTTTTTTTTTATTTTTATGAAAACAAGTTTTACTTAAAACTTTTTATTGACAAAATAAAACAGGAACGCATAACGTAACGAACATGAAAATAAACACAAGTAAACACATAAACACATCAACACATATATACTAGAAGAACATCAAGAACATAGAACGACACTTAAAACAAAAATAAACATGAACAAATAAAAGCACGATGAAAGAAAATGACAAGCACATAGAGGCAAGAAAACACAATTAGTCACGTAACACAAATCAAAACAAACAATCTAAAACAAGATAGTCTAATTCCAAATTAATACGAGACTAATCTAGACAAGAAAAACACGAACAAAAAGAAACACGAAAACATGCAAGAGATCACAGAACATATAAAATATAAAACTCACAAAACAAGAAGAACAAAATCTAAGAAAAAAAATGGGACAAAAGCCTCCAACCGAATCGGTAACGGGTGGTGACCGATCGGTTGAGATGGTTTGGGTGGTCCAACCGAACGGTTGGAGTTGCCATCCGATCGGCTAGATGATTCTGGTGGTTTTTGGTGGTTTTTTCGCAAGCAATTTCGAGCACACTTATAAAGCAAACATTTAAATGAGCATTTTTAGAATGCATGAAATGAAAAATCCCAACACCAAAACACTTGATTTTGATGCCAAGATCATTAAGCAAAAGATGAGAAATTAGGAATTTTTAAGCAAAATGCAAGGGAGGCAATTAAGCAATCATCATGAACAAACAAGCAAGCAAGCAATCAACAATAGTAAAGAAACAAGTATTCAAACGGAAACATCATTTTTTTCAAGCAAAAATCAAGAGCAAGCATAACAAGCAAGTAAACAAACAAGCAAATATTTCAAGCAAACATTTAAACAAGCAAACAAACAAACACAAAAATACAAACGCAAGTCCCCGGAAACGGCGCCAAAAACTTGATGTGTCTCGCGACTACTAGTTTTAAATTTATAACACGAATTACCGGATAAAGCTAAGAACACAAGGGCAAGTATGACCCTTTCGTATGTAGCTAGTTTTGGTTGGTAAGCCGAGGTCGTTCACTAGGATTTGGGTGTTTTCAATTGTGATGAATCTATGTAACAATAAGCAATAAAAAGGTGGTAATTGGTTGTCACGTCCCAAAATACCATATAAGCAACAAGTAACACTAAAAATGATGATTATGTGAATTCAATAAGATTAAAAACAATACTTGCTTGCAACTAGTGTCTATTTCAATGGAGTGTATGGAGTATCGGGTAGATATTAAGCAATAGCAAACAAAATCAAAGTTCATACAATTCCAATTCAACGGGTGATATCATGAAATTGCATACACCATGGTTTAGACTAACACTTCCTTTTGGTTTTTTTAATGTTATTATAAACCAATTCATTATAAACCATTTGTTAGAAATATTAGTTTTACCAATTTGTTCATAAGAACCCTTTCGACCTAAACAAGTCCATTTAACATGTTTATTCATAGTTGTCAATTATGAAATACCAAACATATATGCGCATTAACATTTGGGACAAATCATAACAAGAAGTTCTTTCGACCTTATAAATCCGGTTATGATTTATCAACAAGTTATTTAGACATGTTACAATTCAACAAACTCATAAGCAAAGCCATAATTCTATATTGCAAAATACCAAACACTCCATATCAATATTCACATGATTCCAAACAAGTATAAATAAAACTAACCACTCATGTCAATCAAAGACATAAACTCATAAACTTTAGCATTAGAAAACATAATTAAAAGGTCTTACAATGATGTAAATAAGATTACAAATGATGAAGTATTGATGCCTCAAGCATTGGTGATGATTTCTTGATGTTTTGACCTCCAATTGATGATTTCTTGAACCTCCAAAGTTCCCAAGGATTCTATGGACGAATTTTGGCTATTGAGAGAGAGAGAGTAGTGGTGAGAGAAGAGGTTTTCTCTCAAGTTGGGATTAAGTTGTGTGTCTTCAAATGATTACAAGAGCTCTATTTATACTACTCTCAAGCCTAGGGGTCATCAATGCTCCAACTTGGCCTCCAAGCAGAGTGGAATGGCCTAGAATATACTTGGGAAGGATCTAGAATTGGTTTGTACACGTTTGGAGTCTTAGTAATGAAGTTTTGGCATAGCAGTCAACTCCAACCGATCGGTATTGCATCCAACTGAATCGGTTAAAGCTCCATCCGATTCGGTTGTGGGCCAATACCGATCGGTTGGAGACATCTGTGTTGTAGACCTTTCTCTTAGCTTTTCGTGGCCGCTTGAATCAACTAAATCCGAGTTCGTATGCTTAAGTTATGGCCAAAATGGTGGAGGTGTGTCGGGAACAACGAGTCTTCCATTATTTCTTAGTTTTAGCTTCTTTTCTTCATTTCTTTCCTCGTTTTCCTTCTTGTACTTTATTTTTGAGTCTTTGGAGTGACAACTTCATGACTTTATCTTCTCGAATATACTCCAAGAGACTTTCGTTTGTCGAGAATTCTTCGTATATGCATAAATCTTCGTTTATTGATCGTTTCTTCGTCTTTTTCTTGGTTTTCTTTGTCGTGAGCTTCCATGAACCTAAAATAGAAATTATACCTCATTAAGTACCAAAAGTTCATAAAAGTGATCAATATATATGCATAAAATCCACGATAACGCTCCTAAAAATATGTACAATTTGAGTGTTATCAGGGACCCACGGTTCCAACTACCTCTTCTTCTCTTCCTCCCAAGGTAGTGGACCATGAGACCGAGGCGACAAAGGACACGGAACTTCCTACTAATAACGGAAGAACCGAAAACGTCCAACCTCTGGTTGTCCAAAGAGCTCCAAAATTTAAAAAGTCGTTGCCTTATCCAACTAATCCAAAGCTCCGTGAGAAGAACAATCAACAAATGTTGAAATTTCTCCAACTCTTCCAAAAGCTTCATTTCGATTTGAGCTTTGTGGATGCTTTGCTTCATATGCCGAAG
Organism: Artemisia tridentata subsp. tridentata; assembly: GCA_021014915.2. Taxonomy (NCBI): domain Eukaryota; kingdom Viridiplantae; phylum Streptophyta; class Magnoliopsida; order Asterales; family Asteraceae; genus Artemisia; species Artemisia tridentata. The sequence continues at coordinate 435,842,584 of CP139506.1, read as the reverse complement.
TTTGCTTCAACTTTCAAAAGCTTATTGAATAACAAAGAAAAGTTGTTTGAATTAGCAAATACTCCTCTAAATGAAAATTGCTCGGCGGTTATCCTTAAGAAACTTCCTGAAAAGTTAGGAGACCCCGACAACTTCCAGAAAATTGCTCGACGTTTAAACTTGACCAAACTGCAAGCTACTCCTCTGTTTCTGATAAATTCTCGGTTAATCGAATCGATGTAATTGATATTGAGGAGTATGCTCAAAAAGTTTCTAAAATTTTTTCGAGTGGCAATCCCACTCCATCTGCTGAACCAATAATTCCCGACTCTTCCCCTCCTTCTCCTCCGCTTGAGGAAAGTGATATCTCTATGGAAGAGCTCGAGGTTTTCTTCATTGATGCTCCAATTTCGCTGAAAATTGTTGATGTCGATTGTGATCCGGGGGGAACGCTCCGTTATTAGAAAAAATGATATTTGATGAACCGTTATTTTCCCTCCCCCCGAAGGAAGTTATTGAATAAATTATTGTTGAGGAAAACCCGTCAGATCCTCCGGAGCTCGAGCTCGAGCTCGAGGATGCTTTACCCGAATACGAGAGTTTTATCTTTGATGCCGAAGAGGAGAGTAGTGGCAGTCCCACTTCTCATCCCGATTATTCTCTCCCGGCTTATGAAGCCTTTTCTTTTGATATCAATCTTTCGGAAGAGACGAGTAGTGGCAGTACCACTTCTCATGCTTATTCTCATGCTTATATCTAACTTGTATATAACAATGATCTCGTTTTTAAGCTTGGTTTGGGGACTTGTGAAAAATCAAGGATGACGAATTTTATCCGTATAGTCACTTCTTTATGAGTCTTGTTTCCTACTCCGTGATCCTAAGAGTTATTGTGAGATAATGATAGTCAACAAAACCGTCACATGAATAAGAGAAAAACACAAAAGTAAAATAAGTGTGAATAAATTGAAAAAACGGGGAGCTTTTAGAACTTTAGATTTCTTAATCTCTTTTAAATATTTTGCTACTTTTCAAAGTTAGTAAAAAGAGGTTGGAAATTTTTGGTTTCAAAAGCGTGTTTTTATGACATTGCGTGAGGACACGGCAATACCTTACTCTGGGGGATTTTGGTATGTGCTTAAACACATACCTTTTCTTGACAAAAAATAACCAAAAAACTGATCTATAAATGCCAAATATATGTGTTTTTGTGTTTGTAAATGTGCAGGTACGGATATTAAGAAAAAGACAAAAATCAAGGAAAAACCGACAAAGACGAGCACGGGAAATGGAATAGGATCAAAAGACGAGGACGGGGAAGTAATTTTCAAGTTTGGATCAATTGAGCTCAAAATGACAAAGTTAATCCTTGAAGAATAATCATTTGGCAAAAATAGCCCTTGGAAGCAGTATACAAAAATGGCACAACTGGTCCTTGGATTTCATCAACTTACAACCTTGGTCCTTTATGTTTAAAACTAATTCCAACTCAATCCTAAAATAAACTACAAACAGATTCTATTAACCCAATCCTTAAAATAAAACCCCAACCCCAAGCCCATCACCACTCAGCCCACCTCCTATTTCATTAAAATCCGTCTAACCCAAAACCCATCATTAACCCGGTCAATACCCATTTACCCAAGTCAAATAAATAAAATAAAAACCTAACCCACTTTTCCCCTCTTGTTACTGTTTATCTTTTTCCTCCCAATTTACCCTACCTAAATTAACCCTCATTTAGTACTTTACCCTGACACCTAGGATGGAATGAGCTCACCATAGCAACTAATTCCGCCCACTCCTTCAAACCCGAGATTTTACTTGCTTTTATAAAAAATATAAAAATACAAAAAGAATCTTCCCTCACCCTTAGACCTATTAGAGTAGTTTTTCAATCCTAACGACACTATTCCCCTAGAGAACGATCAATCCCCCGGTACTTGCCACTTCACTATACTACATCGGTTAGGTACACTGCCTGGTGGGGATTGCAAGCTTCTCGAGATCCCTCGAGAGGTAAAACCTGTTGTAAGGTCGCAAAACCACGCATCAAGTTTTTGGCGCCGTTGCCGGGGAATAGTTATTGTTTAGGTTGAATTTTTATTTTATTAGGTCTACTCACTAGATTCCTTTCTAGTGAGATTTTTATTTTATTTTTCTAGGTTTTCTTTAGTCTATCTTTTTTCTTCGTTTCTTTGTTCGTAACCATTACCATCCGACATCATGGAAGGTGGTAATATCCTCGATCCCAACAACCCACCACCACAACAACACCCACCTCCTAGAGCCCGTACCTTAGGAGACTACTCCCGTCCTAGCCACCATGGCTATCGAAACACCATTGAGCTCACTCAAGGAGCCAATGTCACACCCTTGCGATCCGACACCATCCGGTTGGTGCAAAGCGGATGCGCATTCCATGGACTTCGTTCCGAAGATCCTAATCAACATCTCAAGGAATTTCTCAAAATTGTTGATTCCATAGACATTGATGTTGCCACTCGAGAGACGACCCGACTGCGTCTCTTTCAATTTTCTCTACGTGACCGTGCTCGGCAATGGTTGTGGCAATTACCCATGAACTCCATCTTGTCTTGGAAAGATCTTACCACCTGTTTCCTAGCTAGATTCTTTCTACCTAAAGCGATTACTTTGTTGCGTGAGAGGATTGTTAATGAGATTAGTGAGCTAAGAGAACTCAATGAGTTGATTAAGAGTGAAATCGAGTTTTGGACCAGCACAAGCCTAGATAACTTCGAGCTTAGGAATGACTTTAGACTCTTTGAGAATTTTTTCCCAACCAAAACCGAGTTAAGTTACCATAAGTTCCTCTTGAAGTATCCTTGTCCCGCAAAGTAACGGAAAAACCCATGGATTAGGAAAGGAAATCATATGAATGTGAAAGTCCCATGCATGATTGGTCATATGTTTAGAGAGCATACTTATATTGACTTGAGGGCCCCAATGAATATCATGTCGAGGCTTTACTACAATTGGATTATGAGCGATAAGTTAGAACCTAGGCAAGATCCCTATAACCCCAAGCGACTATGTAACTTTGTTGGAAGAGTTAGAGGCATACACGTCTTCATTAAAAACTTCACTTATCGATGTGATTTCATGATCTTAGAAGATGTAAGAGGAATCATAGACCAACATTTAGGTGAGATAGTTTTGGGTGAACCATTCGTCAACACATCTAAAATGATCTATGATAGGGACGAGGGCATCATCACTTTTTCCAAGGTAACCGAGTGTGTTAAATATAAGATGCCTTATAAGTTTGAAAAGTTCAAGGGTGTTGAAGACTTAGATGTCGACAATATCCCTACATTCGATGTGAGTGAGAATAATCACAATGTAGAGAGGATTAAATATTCGGGATGCATGGCCTTAGGTCCGGAATACATATGGGATGACAATGTGATTAAAAACTTTAAAACCGCATTTAAGTTGCGGTATGGAAAAACGTAATGTACGATGACTTTGAGTCTAGCTACAAGACTCGTTAATAAAGAAAAGCGCTTCTTGGGAGGCAACCCAAGCTTTATTTGCTTTGTGTGTTTATTTATTTGTTTGTTTGATTTTATTTGCTTCCGTATGTATGTTTAATTTTTATTATTATTGATTCATGTTCAAAACTAAATTGTGAAAATGCTTTATCTTGTTTTTAACTTCGTCTTAACTACATATAAAGGTATTTTGCAAAAGATAAGTGTAAGGGAAATCCAAATCGGTTTATTAGAACAAATGAACATGAATCATAACAATATTAAATTAACATACATATTAGTAATTGTTTGAGTCAAATGCTTGTATCGAGTCATAATGATGTTTTGCAGGATTTCCAGGAAGTAAGGTATAGGTTTTTCCAGAAATTTTCCGGAAACTTAACATGAGAATTCTGTCAGATCATTTCTGACGGCGTCAGGCATTACAACCTGACGGCGTCAGATTTTAATTTTCTGAAATTTTTGAAAGTTTTGTTTTCATAAAAAGTTTTTATTAAATCTCTAACTTATAAACTCCAGGAATCTGCAAAATTATCATTCCACAAGCATTATATCCTTATATAGATTTATCCCGCCGATGTTATGCAGGTTTTCGTGTTTGTTTTCTCAGGTTTAACAGGTTATTTTGGACAAGGAGATGTATGTGGAATCAAGCTTTTGGCGATGCTTTAGTCTTGAAGCTTCAACATTACCTTGGAAGAAGATCTAACCATGTTACCTCTTTATCCACCAAACGAATCAGGGGAGTATTTGATTTCATTCTTTTACCTTATTTACTTTTACATCTTGTTATTTGAACATTGGGGACAATGTTCATCTTAAGTGTAAGGGGGGGGGGGTAAAAGTACGATACTTTAGAGAATACAATTGCACTTGATTTTTGTTTGTTTAATGGTAGATGTGTAATAAAACTGAGATAAATACCTGTTAAGGCAATTTTAGTGCCAAATTTAAATTTTTTTACAACATATAGGAGTGAAACTTTGATCTTAATGAGCGTCTCACGGATAGGAGTTATATGACTAGCACAAAACCGTACCACTAAAATTTTTTTCCACCCCCAAATATGTGAGGTTCGCCCCTAGAATTGGTAGGAAAAGCATTTATGCTATGAGGTGTGTACCGGTAGCACTTAGATACTAGAACTTGCGTTAGGACCATTCCAAGGCCACAAGTGAGACTACATTCGTGTAGTTAGATTTACTACATGATAAGAGGCATTAGGATTAACCCATTGTTTTACACCTGTGTTTTTGTTATAATTATATTGGCTACATTGGTCAAGTAATTCTCCCACACCCTTTGCGTTGTACTCATTTTTAGTACACGATACCCCTAGTACACCCCTCAGAGCCTATCTTTTCGTTTCGACCTTTAAGCATTTTACTTAAAGGAAGAATTTGTTTACACCCCACTTAAATGTACACCCAAATTGCCTTAGCCTACCTTGTATGCACTCATTTTTAGTGCATTATTGTGACAACATTTGTTTAAACCCCAAGTTAATTATCTAATTGATTACATGGTTGCTAAGTCGAGTCATATCCTTGTACATATTGTTTTGGGACGATAGGGACTCATGGGTATTGTTTTGGGACGATTGGGACTCATGGGTAAAGTACTAGTGTAATGGAGTAATGGGGAAGAATAACATTATTACCCCCATATGTGCTAAATATTTAAAAAGTACTCCAAGTGTTTCGATTATCTTAATTCGAGTCATTAGAATAGTTATTTGTAAAGTTATGTAAAAGTTCAAGTGTAAGGGGAATGCAACGCCCCTATGATGTATTATTTTGGATGGTAGGGCAAGAGTGTATGTCAAAAAAAAAAAAAAAAAAAAAAAAAAAAAAAAAAAAAAAAAAATCATCAAGAAAAATACAAAAAAATGAGAAAAAGAAAAGTAGAAAAACCATACGGACTACCATCCCGTTTCATTTTATGTTTATTTTATGTTTTTGTTATTTTGTTTTTAGCTTAAGTCGAGTCTAGTCTTGGCTTAGCAACGCCATATTGTACATGTAATTGATCAAGATCTTTAACTCGCCACCAGTAAAATATCCCTTATCCAACAAATCCGTGTTTATCATATCCCTACACCTAACGTTATAACCCATGTAAAAGCCCTCTTTGATAGTTTATCTTAGGTGCTTACGCCTAGTGGAGGAGGTTTTTGATCCTTTCCCAAGCCTATGGTAATCTATTTGCTATGACAGGTAGTGAGAGATATTATCCATTTTCATTTATGAGATTTATTTTGATGACACCTGAGAGATGTGAGTATCTAAACACTACTTGTGAGGTGCTAGTTTGTAATCTCCGTGCTTATTATGATTAAAGTGGAACGACTATTTGTTGTAATTACTTTTATATTAGCATTAAATGACCCATAACTTGTATTTTGATTAGAATAAAAGCGCATTTGCTTGAGGACAAGCAAATCTCAAGTGTAAGGGTATTTGATGAAGCGAAAAGTGTACCGCTTTTAGGGGGTCATTTAAGCCCTAAATCGTATTTATTTGATCAAATATTGCCCTAAATCGTTCCTTTTGTCATTTTAGGTACTTTGAAGAAGAAATCTGGAAAAGGAAGCATTTTGGACGTTTTTGGAGCATAAAAGTGAAGAAAACGACAAAGTCTCCAAAGCTGCTGGAAAAGTACACCTGACGGCGTCAAGTATTGCTCCTGACGGCGTCACGGCTTGGCAAAAGAGGTGGATATGACAAATACACGTAACGCGCCAGAGAGTTTTACAAAAGGAAGTCTGACAGCATCACCCTTTAAGGTGATCAAGGCCATCATGGTTTAAGTTAAAGAGAGACGGCGTCAAGCACTATTCTGACGGCGTCAACCCTTGATAGGCCAGAGCGGATTTTGGAGGATTAAAGAGGGACGGCGTCAGGAAGACCATCCGGGAACCCTAGCCACGGCGAGGTGACGGCGTCACCTCCTACAACGTGACGCCGTCAGCCCCTAAACTCTATATATAGTTTTGCAATTTTTAGTCATTAGTGTGCAACTTTGTGAGGAGAAACCCTAGACGAATTTTCTGCCATTTTTAAGGGTTTTATACCCTTGGATCTCCCATGTTTAATTGAAGATAAGTAATCACTTAATCAATCAATATGTCTATGTGTTGTTTGATTGTATCTTGTTCTTGTCTTTTAATTAACATGCTAGGCTAGATTTATCTTGTGTTTGCTTAGATCTAATGAAACCTAATTATTGATTATTGGTTATTAGTGTGTTATTAATTGTATTAGATGATTGTTTATCGATGTTAGGCTTAAGAAAACTGGCTAACCTCCTATACGGTAACTTGCTTGAACGTCTTAAGAAACATGAACCAATGCGTACTAAGGTTTTTATGGTTGTATTTAATGCATGAGCGAATTCTAGTGATCCCATGTTAGGAGCTTCTTAGCCGGCTCGACATAGGAGTGAAGTAGGAGCTTGTAGAGTTGGGGAAGTACGTACGCCACCCCACGATTGGTATTAAGGAATACTGTAACACCCCAACCCGACAAGGGTAAAGATATCACAACAATGGATTCATATCAGATCAAAACAGAGCATACATCTACAGTAATACAAAAATCTCAAAGGTTTACAAATGAAATACTGAATCTACAAGGTTACAACGAAAACTTTCAAAACTAATTCTAAAACATAATATCTTCCATCCAATTCTAATCCAGAATAGCTACCAAGCCTTCTAAGTCCAGAGGTACACTCTCACTCATTCCCAGCATCCTACTAAAACCTGCCGCAGGAAAAGAAATGCGGCTGAGCTACGAGAGCTCAGTGAACAGATATATAGATGACAGAAACAATAACAGATAACAATACAGAAACAAATCCAGAATACAGATTATACAGATACTGAATTAAAGTGAAAGAATAGGAAAGGAATAAGGGCAAAAGAAAAGAAATGAGAAAGAGATAATGTACAAACCAGGTTTAGGGAAATACAGAAATCCATCACGAGCCCAGAGATAACAGATAATATCATAACAGAGTAATCATATAATAATCCAGAGGGGATGCCTCTCAAGTAACAGATAATATGAGGGGTGACCTCATGTATCAATTGGAGTGATCAGCTACCAGATAATGTGAAAGACGTGTATCGCACACACCATCAGTCACCAGATATACATATATAACAGTAAACAGTAACAGATAACAGAAATCAGATCAGAACTAGGATGCATCCATGCGCCCCAGTAGGCCAGATTCTTCTCCTACATAACAGATAAAATCAGGGACGGGATAGGTCATCACTCTCCTGCCCTAGAGTCATGCCATCGGTGCATCAATGACATGGACATGAAACCCTCATGCCTAGTGATTGGCTCGGATATCAGACTGTGGTCAAGGTCAGATGTCATATAATAAACAGAGTCATATCTAAGGGTTCATGGCAGAAGGGTCATGTCAACAATTCAGAATAAGATAATAAGGTTTAAATCAGAGTTTATTAGATTAAGTTTAATATCAAAGCTCAAGTTCAGATTAAAAGGTTTATTTCCAATAGTCCAAAAGAGTATATCAAAGGTTAAGAATTACAAGTTTATAGCAATACTCCATTTCAGAAGTTCCTGTCAAGAGTTCATTTAAATCAATCCTTTAATAATGGTTCTCATTGAAATGATCTTTCAAAATAGTTTTCATAAAAATGGTCTTCCAAAACTTTTAGTAACTTCCATTTCAAGTGGTATCGCTTCTTTTTAAAATAGCTTTTCTTAAACAGTTTCATATGTAGTTTAATAAAGGTTCAAAATCAATTAGGTTCAGATAAGGATTTAACAGGTTAAGGTTTATACCAAAATCAAATCAAAGTTTACAACAGATATATCAGGTTAAGGTTCAGAATAAGGTTCACAGATCAGATTCAATCAAGATTCACAAATTCAGGGTTCAGAACAAGAGATCAAACACAAAGGTTCAAGAAAGGTTCAGAACAGAAGAAACACATAAAAGGTTCACAAACCAGTTTACAATCAGAGTTCAGGAAAAAGGTTCAGAATAAAAGAATCATAGCAGAGGTTCAAACAAAAGGTTCAAGACAAACAGATCACAACCGAGATTCACAACAGAAGGGAACATAGCAAGGGTATAGGGGATCCTTATAAGGAAAATGAAATACAGAGAGAAAGAGAAAGAAACACCCTTACTGAAAAAGGGCAGAATATCTGTACCTTATTAGCACAGCAGATAAACCAACAAACACAGAAAGAAAATCACGACTTCTCCTTCTTCACACCTAAGGAAGAGGAAGACAGAATTACTAAAGTTTCTTATTCAGATTATTCCTTTTTGTTTATCTCTTCATTTTATGTACTTTCTATTTTTAGTAACTTTTCAGATTTAGTAAGTTCCCATAATTAGCAGGTTTTCAGAATTAAGAGATATTATCATTTCAGATTAGGTTTAACCCTTATTCAAAGATTATTATGGAATACAGTACATTTTTATCAAGTTACAGAAGTTTAGGGTTTTAAATGACAATTATACAAAGTTTAGGGTTTTAAATGTAACTTCATTAATTTCCAAGGTCATTTGTGAAAATACTTCAAGTTACAGAATTATAAACTCATTTTATTCAGAATTACATTTTATTCCCTTCAGTTTCACAATTTACAGATTACACCCCTTTAGTTACATAATTTACAAAACCAACCTTATAATTACATATTTTACAAATTAAACCCTACAATATCCATAATTACCAACCAAGCATATTATATTTCAAATTTACAGAATATACCATCAGAATTTAGTACTTTACAGATTAGACCCCTCAGAATTCAGAATTTACATATTTAGTCCTTTAAGTTTACAAAACATATATATTAAGTCATAATTCATAACAATTACATAATTAGCCCATAAATCCTCACAATTACACAACAACCATTATATATCAGTATTAACTCTAAACAACTTCAGAATTTCAGATTTACACTTTTGGTCCCTCCTTTTTAATTAATTTCAAATCGTAACCCTAATATGCCATTAATTCATTATATTGCAATATTTACACTTAGGACCCCAAAGTTATATTTTTCCCACATTCCTACAGATGTATATGATCTTACAAAAATATCCTAGAAGTTTCAAAGTTGACAAAACAGGTCCTTATACTTTTTATTTCAAATCGGATAACACTTTTTGCAAACAATTACAAACCCTACTATTCACCAATCATTGAACCATTATTAATTCATCCTTAAAACACATTTAATGACCAGAATTTCATCCAAGAACCCTAACCCTAGTAACCCCGATTTCCATTTTATTTGTTTTCTTTATTTTCATGAAACCCGGTTTTAACAATAATTCACCACGTTAAATCTAGGCTTCTAAAAATCAAAATCATATTTTTCCCAGATCATATGACTTATAAAGAGCCCAAGAAAAATAAATAGCATGCCCAAAAAAATCGTTTAACATATATTTGATATTTACGTATGTTTTAGACATCAAAATTACCACGACATGATTTAGGCTACCATAATTCGATCTATCATTTTTCCCAGGTCTATTACATCATATGAGGTCTAAATAAAATATTCATCATGCCCAGAAATTCGGATTACATATATTTGTAATTTACGTGTTCTTTGATCATTATATTTTCATACGCATAGATTAGCATGCATGAATCGATTTACATAATTTATATGAGTTATATAACATGTAAAGATCACAGGAAAATTTCTATATTAATTTTAGAACGTGTGGTTTAGTCGTATGAATTATTTACCTTGCGTTTGAGCAATTCGACAAGAAAAATGGAACAAGAACGAACCAATGAAAACACGCACCAACCCTTATTTTTCCTAGCTTCCTTGCACCTCCAAGAACCCCAAAAAAATCCTTGTTCACATCCAGAACTTGTGTGATTGCCTTGGTCGAATTATTTTGTTGACGCTAGGGTTTTTGTTTAGTTTTGCGATTAGGTTTTTGGCTAGAAAATAAGAGATTTGTTTATAACTCTTAAAACCGACTAAGGGGGGGGGGGGCAGAGAATCAGGAATTCGGTATTTAGGATCAAGATATATTTTGGGTTGATTTTATTTATCCTTTCCTTACTTTGTTTTTACATTTTATTTAATTTAAAAGATTAAATCCTTATATTTAGTTAATTGTGTAATTTTTGGAATTTTAATAAATAAATGAGTATGATTATTTTTGAACATTGAAAATGATGTAACATTGTCCCAGAAATTAGTTTGTTTCAGATATAGTTCGATTTCAGAAGTTTTGGAATTATTTCAGAATTTTATAAGTTGTTTAATTAGGTTTTATGTTATCAGGGGTAATTTGGTCATTTTACGGGTTATCTGAATTTCAGGTATTACAAATACACCCGTCATCCACGCAATTAATACACATTAATCAACCGGTAAAAGATAGTTAGGGAGTAAGGAAATCTAAGTAAACACATTTCTCCCCATATAAGTTCCACGACCTTTTCATTTTCAGTTATTTTATTTTATTTGCATTTGTAGTTATTTGGGTTAGTTGACTAGCAACTAATTCCGCCCACTCCTTCAAACCCGAGATTTTACTTGCTTTTATAAAAAATATAAAAATACAAAAAGAATCTTCCCTCACCCTTAGACCTATTAGAGTAGTTTTTCAATCCTAACGACACTATTCCCCTAGAGAACGATCAATCCCCCGGTACTTGCCACTTCACTATACTACATCGGTCAGGTACACTGTCTGGTGGGGATTGCAAGCTTCTCGAGATCCCTCGAGAGGTAAAACCTGTTGTAAGGTCGCAAAACCACGCATCAAGGACTCACCCACGAACTATCCTCAATGGGATAAATAATTTCAGCGTCAAGAAGTTTGATTATTTCCTTTTTAACAACTTCCTTCATATTTGGATTGAGTCTTCGTTGTCTTTGAACAACGGGTTTGGAATCATTTTCAAAATTTATTTTGTGTTTGCAAAAATTCGGGCTTATTCCACGAATGTCAGAAGTTTTCCAAGCGAAAGCTTCTTTATGATTTTTGAGTATAGAAACAAGACGTTCTTTTTCTTTGGGTTTGAGTGCTGAAGATATGACAACTGGAAGAAGAGAATTTTCTTCCAAGAACGCATATTCCAGATGATCAGGAAGAGGTTTCAAGATGAGATCCACTGGCGGATCTTCAATTGAAGTTTTGATTCTCATATCATCATTCAATTCCAACTCCTCAAAGTTGGTATTTTCTTCCTCAGAAATTTCTTCGGTGTCCATCTGCATAAATTCAGCGAATTCTCTTTCGAGGTCTTCATCACTGATTTGTCCAGATGTTTGATGAGTCTTAATTCTTTCGTCAAGCAACTCGTCAAATGTTTCTTCTGTTATTTCATCGTTAACATCAATGCTATAACAAGTGTCATCATTTGCATGAGAATATTTCATGGCTTGATTAATCGAAAAAGAAATTCTTTCGTCCCCAACTCCAAGGTTGAGTTCTTTATTTTTCACTCGAATGATAGCATATGTTGTATTTAGGAAGGGTCTTCCTAGAATCAATGGAACTTTGCTATCTTCCTCCATCTCGAGATCACAAAATCAACAGGAAAAACGAATCGCCCAACTTGAACAAGCATGTTTTCAGCTATTCCAACAGGATATTGGATAGTATGATTTGCTAGACGTATGCTCATTCTTGTTGGTTTCAACGTATCAATCGAAAGCTCCGCATACAATGAGTATGGCATAAGATTGATACTCGCACCAAGGTCGGCTAAAGCATCACAAGTGATTGAATTTCCCAGAGTACACGGGATAAGAAAACTTCCAGAATCACCGAGTTTTTTCGGGAGTTTGTTTTCAATAATGGCTGAGCAATCTTCATTTAAGAAGGTAGCATAAATGTTTTCCATTTTACTTTTATTGCTCACAAGTTCTTTCAAAAACTTCCCATAATTGGGCATTCCAGCCAGGACATCAACAAGAGGAATGTTGATCCTAACTTCTTTGATTAAGTCCATGAACTTGCCATATTGCTCTTCCATTTTTTCTTTCCTCAAATGTTGAGGATATGGAATTCTTGGTTTATATGGTTTAAGTGGTGGAGTAGGTTTAACAACTGGTATAGGAGTTTGTTCATTATCTTTTGGTTCTTCTTCTACTTCGTCCTCATTATCATCATGGATGACAGTGGTTGTTTGGGTTGGGTTGGGTGGTAGATCATAAGATAGACCACTACGAGTATATACAGCATTAACATGCTCATTTCTTGTTTGAGGTGGACGATAAGATCCAGATGATGATGGTTTGGGGTTGGATTGAGTATTGCTTGGCTAAGTACCAGATGGTCTTGCGGCAAGTTGATCAGAAAGATGACCGAATTTGGTTTCAAGATCTTGGATAAAAGCTTGATGATTCTTTTGTCCTTGTTCGACTTTGCTTTTGAGCATAAAGAATTGATTTTTCATGAATTCATTCATTTGTTTTTGAGCATGCACGAATTCACGCATGGTTTTTTCGAATTCAGATTCTTCGTTTTTTGTCTCACGTGATTGTGGTGATGAACGGTTATCATCGCGAGAAGATGTTTGACAATTTTCTTCAAGAGTTTGGGAATTTTAGTAGGAAGCTGGGTTATGAGTGGAGAGTGCATTGGACTTAGAAGACTTTACCTTGATAGCTTGTGGATTAGTAGGGCTTTTGTACATTCCAGACTTAGTATTTATATTACTTTCTTTTGTACTTGTACTTCAGTTTCCCTTGTAACTTTGATACTCATTTGTATTACTTGAGATGTATGCTTGTACTTGCTTTGATATGTCACCATAATGTGGCACTTCTACCCTTTTCGGGTTGGGGTGTTACAATAGAACCGTTGTAACTCGCAAGATCACCGATGAACAGTAACCGATACCAAGAAAATCGCTTCCAAACCTAGTTTTTTCTACCAAATCAAACCTAAAACAACCTATATTATCCCTTGGCGAATGATACAAGGAAACGATCTAATGTCAGGCAAGCGCAGCACTAATCTCTATACAATGTCAATGTCAGACATGATTGCTTCATCTCCGATTTGTCTTCTCTCCAAAGCTGAAACGACCAAATCATGGTTATGGCACAAACGCCTTTCTCACTTGAATTTCAAAACGATGACTGAACTTGCTCGTCACAAACTGGTTGATGGCTTTCCAAGATTCCATTTTGCCAAAGATCACTTATGTCCGGCCTGTGAACAAGGCAAAAGTACTCGTGCTCATTTTCCGTCAAAACCTGAACACAGTACTGATCATGTGTTACAACTACTTCATATGGATTTGTGTGGTCCGATGCGTGTTCAAAGTATCAAAGGTAAACGCTACATATTAGTAATTGTCGATGATTACTCCCGTTGGACTTGGGTTTATTTTCTTCGTAGCAAAGACCAAGCTCCTCAAATGATCATCACCTTTCTCACGAAAATTCAAGTTCAGTTGCGAAACACGGTCAGAATTGTTAGAACTGACAATGGAACAGAATTTAAGAATCAGACTCTAAGGTCGTATTTTGAGAAAGCGGGTATTGAACATCAAAAATCAATTCCAAGAACACCTGAACAGAATGGAGTAGTCGAAAGACGCAACAGAACGTTAGTGGAAGCTGCAAGAACGATGTTAATCAATGCTCAATTACCGGATTACTTATGGGCGAAAGCTGTTTCAACCGCATGTTACACTCAAAACCGTTGTATGATCACAAAACGTCATCACAAAACCCCATATCAGATTGTTCACAAAAGGAGACCAAACATCAATTACTTTCATGTATTTGGAGCTCTCTGCTATCCAGTTAATGATCGTGATGATCTAGGTAAACTTAAAGCAAAGGCTGACATTGGAGTGTTCGTTGGATATTGTGAAAATTCTAAAGGCTTTCGGATATGGAATCGTCGTACAAGAGAAATTCAAGAGACAATTCATGCTAATTTTGATGAACTCACACCAATGGCTTCTGAGCAAAACAGCTTAGGACCCGCATCTAACCATCTAAACTTTCCGGAATCTTCGGCTGAACCATTGTCACTCTCCCGTAGAGAAGCGGAAACCTTGTTTGCTCCATTGTTTGATGATACGTTGGAAAACCGTTCCTCTGAGGTCTCACCAAATTCCGCTGCCCATCTTGATCAACATCAAGTACCTGATTCACCTCAACAAATCACAACTTCTGTTGGAAGAGACGGTCCTCCAATTGTATCTCCAACAACTACAGAACAAACCGGATCCAACTCACAACAATCAGCTGGAGACTCCATACCTAAAACAGTTCCACAAACCGCAGAGCATGACCCAGAACCGTTCTTTAACCCATTTGCACCGGCTCCAGTCGTTCCTGACATTGCTGAGTCATCTACACGCAATTTGGATCCTGCTCACTTGCGAGATACTTATCAACTTCACCCTTCGACACACAAATTGACTAGAGATCACCCCTTAGTTCAAATTATTGGCCATCCAGATGCACCAATCATGACAAGACAACGACTTCACACAGACGGTGAAACTTGCATCTATGCACTCACAGTATGTGAAACTGTACCAAAGAACATCAAAGAAGCAATGACTTATGACAACTGGATTGAATCTATGCAAGAGGAATTTCAATCATTCCAACGATTAGAAGTCTGGGAAATGGTTGAAAAACCTGAAGGAGTTATTGTCATTGGCTTGAAATGGATCTGGAAAAACAAACTGGATGCAGAAGGAACTGTCATACGTAACAAATCATGCTTGGTAGCAAAAGGATACTCTCAAGAAGAAGGAATCGACTTTGAAGAATCATTTGCTCCAGTGGCTAGACTTGAAGCTGTACGGATTTTTCTTGCTTACGCTGCTCACCGGAATATGGTTGTTTATCAAATGGACGTGAAAACGGCATTTCTGAATGGTCAACTCCGTGAAGTAGTGTATGTTAGTCAACCTGAAGGATTTGTTGATCCAGAACATCCGAATCATGTCTACAAGCTAAAGAAGTCTCTCTACGGTCTCAAGCAAGCCCCACGGGCGTGGTATGACAAGTTATCTACATTCTTGTTGGCTAATAAATTTACTTTAGGCTCGGTGGACCCAACACTTTTTACAAAAACATACGGGGCAGACTTATTAATTGTTCAAATCTATGTCGATGACATTATTTTTGCTTCAACAAACAAACGTCACTCAATTGATTTTGCAAAATTAATGACAGATAATTTTGAAATGTCCATGATGGGTGAACTTTCGTTCTTTCTAGGACTACAAGTTCATCAATCACCCCGTGGAATTTTTCTAAATCAGTCTAAATACGCTCTTGAGATTTTAAAGAAACATGGAATGCAAAGTTGTGATACTATGAATACACCAATGGCCAATACCACCAAACTAGATGCTGATATACATGGAACTCCAGTTGACCCTACCAAATACCGAAGTATTATTGGGTCACTCATGTATCTCACATCTAGCAGACCTGATATTGTCTTTGTTGTCTATCTGTGTTCACGTTATCAGTCTAGACCAACTGAAAAACACCTCAATGAGGCAAAAAGAATCATTCGATACATAAAGGGAACCATTCACTTGGGGATCTGGTATCCGAAGGATTCTGGTTTTGAACTAATCGCTTTTTCAGACACTGATCATGCAGGATGTTTAGACACACGCAAAAGCACATCAGGAGGCTTACAGTTTCTTGGAGATAAATTGGTGTCTTGGCAATCAAAGAAGCAGGACTGCACTTCACTGTCATCCACAGAATCTGAATATGTAGCTATGTCTGCTTGTTGTGCTCAAGTCATTTGGATGCGATCACAACTTAAAGACTATGGCTACTTATTCAATAAGATTCCGATCTACTGTGACTCAAAAAGTGCAATTGCTATCTCTTGCAACACAGTTCACCACTGCAAATCCAAGCACATCGATCTCCGATATCACTTCATCAAAGAGCACGTTGAAAAGGGTACAGTTGAATTATATTTTGTTGGAACTGAATACCAGTTGGCGGACTTACTTACCAAAGCATTACCTCCAACAAGGTTTGCTAATTTAGTCCACCAAATTGGTATGCGATGTTTGACTCCAGAAGATCTGGAAAAGTTTTTAAAACACAAATGATTGTCAAACATCAAAACTATCTTTGTAAATAATTTTTTCAAAAACAAAATACAAAAATATAAAACCAACAAAAACACAAAAACATTTTCCATTTTATTTCATTTAAAAAATAAAAAAAAAAAAAAAAGAAAAAGAAAAAAAAAAGAGGTTTCCTTCTTCAAGATATGTTGTTCAAATCGATTTTCTCTACATTAAAACACACATATCTTGAGGGGGAGACAATTAACCTTTTCTACTTCTTCATTTTTCAAAAGCTTTCATCATCACTATAATATCTTTCTCGAAGCTACTTGAACATGTTGTTAGGCTTATTTTTGGTTTGAGAATGGATTGTATCTATACAAGTTATTTGAAATCAAACCACAACATTCCCATGGCCCAAATCTTTCAGAAATTTTTTGGTCACTTAGCATTTTTTCGAGTTGGTTAAGAACTTATCGAGTTATGAAACGATTTCTTGCGAGTTATGTGTTCTTGCGAGTTATGTGTTGTTGATTATCAAGTTTGAATTCTGTGAGTTAGTTTTGCTTATCGAGTTAGAATATGTATGATTATCGAGTTATAATGCTTTTCGAGTTATCTTCTAGCTGCACTTATCGAGTTAGAATTCTTATCGAGTTAACTGCTTATCTGCTTATCGAGTTATGTAGTTATCGAGTTAGAATTCTTATCGAGTTAACTGCTTATCTGCTTATCGAGTTATGTAGTTATCGAGTTAGAATGTTTCATCGAGTTACATGTCATGTTTTCCACTCCGAGTTAGGAGTTTCAAATGGAACCATCGAGTATGGGTTCTAGTTTTTCTATCTTTGTGAAAAGAAATGCTGCCAATTTTTTTCAAAATTTATCGAGTTATGTGTCTAAATTTTTGGCGAGTTATGTGATTGCTTCTTTCGAGTTATGTGACTAATTGTTGGCGAGTTAAGTGAATTATTCTGTCGAGTTATGTGATGTATTCTGTCGAGTTATGTGACAAATTTTTGGCGAGTTATGTGAATAATTCTATCGAGTTATGTGATTTTTTGTGATCTAGTACTTAGTTTGATTTTCTCATGTGATGTATACTTGATTGCACAATTGTCTTAGGTGATTGTCTTGGTCTCCTGTTATGGAACTAACATGTATATCACCACAATGCTCTTGTTGGTTTTATGACTCATTTCAGGTCCAAATATGTCAAAGGCATCCACACCTAGACACGAACTGATTCAAGGAGAAGAAAGAACTATTGCAAAGACAAACCTTAAGATAAATCTTGAGAAAATCACATGTCATCCTACTTGTGCTATCATCCTAGAGATACTTAAAGAACACTTCATCTTTAATCTTCTCACCATCACAACTACAGTGCCAGAAGTCTACTTAACTCAGTTTTGGGAATCTGTTGAAATTAGCAGAAATGAGAAGTCTTTGGGTGTTCGTCTTGATCAGAAACAACTTGTGTTTGATGTGCAAACTCTCCGCACTGTACTTGGTTTGCCTTCAAATATCAAGAAATTCACTCCTTTGCCTTCATTATCAGACGTGGTCAGACTTCTTCGAGAACTGCAGTATGATGAATCACATGTCACGCTCAACAGAATATCCACTGTCGACAGAAAATACATCCCACAACCATAGCTCACACTTTACTCAATCCTCACCAACAGTTTGACAGGCAAGGAAACTGGACATGAGCACCCTTCTCTTGAAATCATGCAGATTTTCTGGGGGGTAGTCAAACAAGCCAACATTGACTACGCTCAACTAATTTGGGAGGATATGGTTTCTCATGCAAGACAATTTCAGAAAGCCGAGAACTCCAGAATCCCGTTCTACAGATTCACCAAGTGTCTCATCGATCACTTCATGAATTTACATCCTGACATTGATCGCAGATTGGAAGATAAGCAACACACAACTGCAATGGATCATATGTATACGCGAACCAGAATTCAGAAGACGAATACTCAGAAACAAGGAATGAGAATCCCTGCAAGACTGATGCCTAAAACAGTCCTCTGTACTGAAGCATATAAAGTTTATGATGAAGCTCAAAAAATCGGCAAAGTTGGTTTGACTCAACCGAAGAAAGGGAAAACTTCTAAAGCTGCAGCTACAATCAAAACAATTCCCAAATCCAGAACAAAGAAAGTCACTAGAGAACCTAAGAAGAAAGTGACAACTCTTCGTGACGAACCAACTGATGATGAAGGAGATGCTCAGCAGGAAACAGAGACTGAAAAGCTTATACTGACAAAGAAGAAAAAGGCAGATAAGGGAAAAGCAAAAGAAACTCAGGAAGAATCAGTCACCTTACCTTTGTCCGAATCCGAAGAAGATGAACAACTGCAACTAACCATGAGAAAAAGCAAACAAACGGAAGAGGAAAGAATTGCTAGACTCACAAAGAAAGGTGAAGGTTCTGGTACTCAGGATGTGGAAATGACGTATCCAGATTCAGAAAGAGATGATCAATCATCAGAAGAAACACGGTCACAAACATTGTCATCCACTGATCAAGATGATGATGATTCTGATAATGAAGCTCAGTCATCCAGTTCTGAACCACAAGACTCTCTCGATAAACCAGCTGCAAGTGAAGAAGAAGAAGCTTCGAAAAGCAAAGATGATGATGTACCCGTGAATGAAGAAACCATTGATGAGGAAAATAAGTCGGAAAGTGAAGAAGCTAAGGAAACAGATGATGAAGAAGATGATGAAGAAGCTGAGAATGATGAAAGTGATGAAGAATCTGATGGTGATGGTAATGATGTGCAGATTGATACCAGTAAAGACACCACTTTCGACACAGTTGATGTTGAGGATGAACCGTCTACAGTCAAAACACAACCTCAACCCATATCACCACTACAAGTTCATACTCAGCTAAACCTTCCTTCACCTACAGCAATTCACCCAAGCCTGCTGAAATCACTACATGATCAACTTAAAACGCTCCAGAAGCAAGTTGACGAACAAAAGAACGATATTGAGACGTTCAAAGGGTACAATATTGATGCAGCAGTTGAGCACCAGGTGAAAGAGAGACTTCCAGGAGAGGTTCGGAAGTATGTTCGTGAAAAACTCCCTACTATTGTGGAACTGTACGTTAGCAATAATCTTGAAGGGATCGTTTCTCAGAGGTTTCAAACCACACCTATCACCATTCAAACTCAACCTCCAAACCCTTCGGTAAGTGATCTCAAAGGAAAATTGCTGGAAGCTATTATGGATGATCGGGATGAGAATGATCTACGCAAGGCACTGATTAGGTCAATCAAAAGAGCTGAAAAGAAAGACGAAGCTTGCAAGAAGACGAAGGCTACCAAGCGTCGTCATGATGATTCTGACCCAGATGATCAGCCACAACAAGGAAAAAGGAAGAAAGTATCCGGTTCCACCTCCAGGCCTCCAACTAAAACCACAACTGTCAACGTTCAAGCTGATCCAAACCCTACTCATTCAACCGAGGAAGCGGGTGTAGATATGGGTGTAGATATGGATGACCTCCCTCCACAAATCACCGAAACCATCGATGAACCACCTAAGGATGCTGAATTAATACCAGTTCCTGAGTGGATCAAACCTGATGCTCCTTCGTTCAATCGGTTTGATGACATGGTCGATGCTCACCCTGATGTGCCTGAAGCTGAAGAAATGACTGAAGGATCGATTGTGAACTTCACGAAACGAATCAAGAAAGTGATGCAAACACAAAGACTTCAGCTTTCTGACTTGGTTAAAATTCGTGCAGCAGGGTTCACCGAATTCAAAACATGCACCACATCCGAACTCGAGTTTGAATATAACGTTGATGAAGTTGCAAGAGCTCTATCCGAAAACATTACTTGGGAAAAGAGACCATCTTGGGATAGAATGTACTATGGCACGGATCCTGATGACTTCAAATTTCAAGATTTTTCTTAACCGTTACCCCTCATTGGTCCTCCAAGTGAACCAAAACTCCCTAAACAATACTTCTTCAACCATGATCTCCAATATCTTATCCATGGGAATACTGATCCAGATCACCGTTATGCGACATCTCTCACCAAGTTCAAAGCAGCCTCATATCCTCTGGAAGAACTTGACGATCAAATGAGAGGATTATACTCCACATCTGTCAGCAAGTACAACATTGAAGCAGCTTTATGCACGCTTCACTGGCCAGAGATGCGTAAATGGTTCTATAAGTACAAGTTGACGTTCACCACCAAACGTAAAGTCTTCTCAAAACAACGAATTCTTGCCATCACTGCCGTTCCAACTACAGAGAAAAGATTCGGGTATAACTTTCTGGATGTAATTGAGGTCCGTCGAATCGATGACAAATTGTATAGATTCAGTGAAGCAGACTACCATCGGTTGAATCTCAATGACATAGCAGATATGTACTTGCTCAAGGTTCAAGGCAAACTTCAGCACCTGCCCGGCAGCCTTCAGTATGACATAATCAACTCGATTCTGCTCTTCATGCGTCAAACTATCATCAAAGCAAGAGTAGAAGATGCACAACTAGGAGTCGAAAGCTATCAACGGTCACTCAACTTTACAGCTCCACAAAAACAACTACCTCCTATCCAATTACGACCCTTCATCTTCAACAACAAACCCTTTGGAGTTGTTTACCCGCGAAAGGATGGATACAGATTCATGAGGTACGACGAGCTTCACAAGTTCGGGGATCAGACTCTTAAGTTTGTCAGAATCAAGCTGAATGAAAAACTCAAAGACCATGATAGAGGGATAAATGTAGGATGGATAAGACAGGATGTGAAGGAAGCACTAAAGTTCATGGATAGGATTGATCAGAAGTTAAAGTTCAGGGAGCAGATACGCAGACTGGAGAGCTTAATTGGAGCAAGGGAACCGATTCAGAATATCCTCACTTATCGCCGACCAGATACTCCACCAATGTTTGACTAATCTTGGTAACATCATCTTAATTTCATCATCAATTATCTTCATTTAATTACTATGGCTTGTGCACACTTTATAGTGTACAACCCGTGCTTGTAATGAAAGGACCCTGAGGTACGCTTCAATGCCTCAATCCTGATAAAAGGAGTGAAGGCTTCTTACTTTTGAGAAGAATTAATCAAACATTTTCTGATTTTCATAATTCTGCTCAAAAGACAAGTATTTCACCTCAATGAGTATTCACTTGTTGAGGGGGAGCACTTGTAAACTCATCGTTTTTTCTCAAATCAAATGTTCTTGTTGATATCTCCCCATAAGACTCAAAAAGCATATTTTAATCAAAAGTTTAACAAAAACAACATTTAATATGCTATTTTTGAGAGGGAGAAAAGTGAAAGTGATTAAAATATGTAAGTTCAAAGTTGCTTAATGTCAAATCTCATGCGAGCTAGACTCAGGATTGACCCAAGAATTGACGGAACTTAAAAGTTAATAATCGAAAAGACTTATCCTCGACGGGTAATAACATCAAGTTAGTTACTAGAGCTAGTTGTCACCTAAAAGCTGACAATGGAACTCTTTAACTAGCCACGTAAGCGTATCTCGAAAAGGATTTGTCTTAGTAGAAATGTACCGTCTCGAGAAGCTTTATGTGGACTTAACCAGGCCGGGTAATAACTTCAAGCTAGTCTAACTAGTGATGTAAGCGTGTCTCGAATCGGTCTTGTTCACTGAAAGTGGATCAATTCAAAAAGTGCTTGCTCCTCCCGCATGTGCAAATTTATTAAACACTTATGAGCACATGTGAAGGGGGAGCCCTTCATAAGAAAACACAAAACTCTCAAAGTGTTAAACAAAATGTTTGATAATCACAAACACTTTGAGAGATTTTCAACAAAAGGTTTCAATGGCAATTATAGGATAGTCATGGAGTTATAAGGTGACTAAGGTTAGGGATAACCGTCCTATGATCCGCCTAAGCCGGAGGGATCTACCCAAGGACATCACCAATAGTTAGAATTAGAAGTCCTTATGTATGATACGAAAAAAAGGAGAAAGAAGGGGTTGAAGAATTAAAAAGAAAAGTAAAGAAAAGGGTGAAAAGAAATAGCCCTCCATATGATCAACCTTAGGGCAGACACCGGGTACAATTCGTAAACTACTGGTTGTTGCTAAGGCAACACCGGTATTGAAGAAAAAGACGTCATGGACCCAGTGACGCACTGCACTTAACCTTCTAGCCACTCAAGTTCTCTTAAAAGAGCTTGTTTCGTTCTCACGGGGAACCGGTGTAATCTATCGACTTATCTCTTAGAGATGGTTGATATTGAAGCAGGAGACCCCTCCCTAGTCTCCGCATAGGAAACCTAAGTGTGCACTTACCGAGTCTAGAGCCATGAGATTCATCAAAGATCTCTTATGAACACTTAGTATTTCTACAACTGGTGTTCTCATCAATGGACACCAGCTGTAAATTATTGAGTCCTTCGCAGATCTTAGCAATCTGCCGAGAACGTTTATGAGAGAATTTACATAAGTATTTCTCAATGATTGAACGGAAATCCTGCCAGGGTCAACATCAAACAGCCCTGACAGCAGGTCACTTCGGTAACTCCTTGTGAGTTGCGCTTAGTGTTCGCGGTGGTTCCATAACGGTCTACAGTCGTGGAGTGATCCCCAGCGACTCACCCAGTCATTGAGCTACTAAGTAGGTCTTGTAAGCTCCCTCGGGAGTATCTGACATGGGAACGGCCTTGATAAGGATTAGAAGGAGTCTTCACAATATGCTGTTGACGATCTCTAACTCCTTATCTGTAAGTACCGGTTGTTTATTGCTAACTGTTCACCTGCAGGTACGAGTCATCTCCATGATGGAAGATTCCAGCATGCTCATGCATACATCTTGAAGTCAATGATAGCTCCCCCAAAGATCTAAGCACCACAAAGTTCAAAGAAAGATTCTACGCCAAAAAGAAGAATCTACAAAGTTTAAAGACCAAAGATCAAAGTGTATGAAAAGGAACTTCGTGCATGACAAACTCAAAATTCAAAGATGTATGAGCATGTTGGAATGGCCAACAACCACCACAGACACAGAAGTGACGAAAGGCAGACAACTTCATTGAATGATCAACATCACATCAACAAAGAACAAAGTACAAAGAACGATGAAAGATTTTGATACTATTTTTGAAGACGTCAACAACAATGTCAAAGTTTAGATGATGACGACGTCAGGCAACCTTTGATGACCAACACTTAGGGGGGAGATTGTTGGGAATAGACTTTATTTATTCAAGTGTCGGTCATTGAGTTTTGTAATAGGTTGCAACATTATATTAGTACGATAGTGATTTAACATGTTTTGATTAAGTTTTATGCTAAGTTTTTATGTTTGGTAAAGGTCTAAGGGCTTAGTTTGTAATATTGTCAAAGTTTAGTGAAGCCCTAGTCCTTACCTATAAATACCCATGTATCCCCTCATTTGAGGTTGTTGGTTCTCTTAGTAATTGAAGTTCCTTTTCATTTCTCACATTAGAGTTCCTTCCACTCTCTCTCTCTCCTCTTACTTTCTCTCTCTAAGACTTAGTGATCTTGTGTTAAGAAATCATGACCTAACACTAATTAACCTGTAAAAGATAGCTATGGAGTAATGAAACCTAAGTAACCACACTTTTCTTCATATAAGTTTCACAACCTATCTTATTTTCTTGTTATTTTATTTTATTGCATTAGTAGTTTATTTGGGTTAGTTGGCTAGCAATTAAATCCGCCCTCTCTTCGAAACCCGAGATATTTTACCTGCTTTCCTAAAAATACAAAAAGAATCATCCCTCACTCTTAGACCTAATTAGAGTAGTTTTCAATCCTAACGAACACTATTCCCTGTGGAGAACGATCAATCCCCCGTACTTACCACTACACTATACTACATCGGTCAGGTACACTGCCTGGTGGGGATTGCAAGCTTCTCAAGATCCCTTGAGAGGTAAAACCTAGTGCGCATTTGCAACCCACACATCAAATTCCTTCTTATCAAACCTCTTATTTAATTGTCATCGAAGGTGTGTCTGAATCACGGCCTGCACAGCCCCGCACACCAGTGGCACAGAAAACTACAAGGCCAAAGTCTGTACCTCCACAAAGATGCGCTCTAAGAGCAACAGTGTAACACCCCCAAATTTTATGTTTGTCGCAGCGGAAAAGTAATTTGGGTGTTACGGGGAGGATCGAAGTTATAATCATATAGAATGGCTTAAAAGAAACGTTTTGAAAGTTTATATGTCATTCAAATAATATTTTTGATAAAAGATGAAACATTTGATTTAAAATCTCATTAAAAGATATAAAGGCTTGTAAAAATGACATATTTGATTTTTACACCATATTAATTTATCAGAGTAATAGATGCTCGCTCCGTGTCTTGTCCTGCTCCGTTAATTACCTGAGATATACATGCTTAAAAGTGTCAACACAAAGGTTGGTGAGTTCATAGAGTTTGTTTTTAAATAGTTGAAAATTCTTTAAAGAATGTTCACACAGCAAAGGCATTGTAAATCCACTCAGTTGCAAACCCCGCCCATACAACATTTGCAACCTGTGTGTTCACAACTCACTGCTAGTGATAGAACAAGTATCGAGTGATGTGGATTATAATCACAGATAAATCATATAAATATTCAGTCAAGTTTAAATACTAGATCATAGTCCATAACACGAGATGGAACTCATGATTTCAAATATGGTCAAACCTATACAGCTGTAATCTAGATATATGTGTTTGAAGACATATATTTTCTTATGGATATTGCCCAAAGCCTCATGACATCCAAAACTTAACAAAATCAAATTGAAGGCCCTCGAATAATAGGTGATGTGCCAATTCCTATTTGAGTCTACGAATATAGTGAATCACGAATAATACGACTAACCACATGCATGTAGCTCTTCGTCAAGTATTAGTGGGATAGGAGGTCAAGCCTTAACAGTTTTCGAAGCTGTCCACTATATTCGCGTTCACTGTCGAAAGTGACTAATGGTTCATGATAGAGGGACTTTCTGGCGATATAGGTAACTTAGGCAATATCAGGGAAATGATGCAAATAATGTATTGGTGCTCTTCCTAGCAATTATTTCTGATGGAACATAGAGATATCATATTGAGATAGTAGAATCATTCAGGATAGTATAGTATAGTCAGACATCATGCCACAATAATCATCTTGTATTCAGAATAGTATAGTATAGTCAAACATCATGTTACAATAATCATCTTGTATTCAGTATCATATGAGTTCAGTATTCAGTTAAACAATTCGCCAGAAAAATATAAGTATCACATCTTAGATCATATACCACATCAGATAAACATCAATTTGGAATTTTATTTGAATCATGTAATTTATTCATATACTTATAAAATTATCAAAGTATATGTAGCATGTATCTCCCCCACAGAGTTTAAAATAAGTATTTGGAAATTTGGGGCTATGACTCACCTTGATTTGATAATGAGATGATGAAAAGTGAATTTGGATGAGATTATGGAAATGATTTATGGAAACGTCTTCAATAAGGAACCTGATAAATAAATTTATCTGAGAATTTGACCAAATACCATTTGGCAAATATGAAACGAATAACGATTGATAAATAATCGTTATGATGAATGAATGATATGCAAATGATATGCTTATGTTTAAAATGATATGACAAGTTATGTTATTATTTCCAAAGTTTTTCCATTTCTAACTATGATGATGATAATACGTAAAGATAATTAGTTAAAATAACGTTATATTTATTATTAACGAAAAATTAACAAATATATATATAAAATGAAATGAAAATGCATATGACGTGATGGGGTGACGTAAAATAGAAAATAAAATAAGAATGTCAAATATAATATGTGGGTCCTTGTCCTTTTCCAGTTTTTACACTTTTTATACTAACGACGTTAGCGTTACACCGTTAGTCCTTTTTATAAAATTTTACAATTATAGTCCACTACTTGTCCAACATAGTATTCTTAGCTTGGAAATTGATAATATGTCATTTTATATCCTAAAGATACTGTTTTTACAGTTTTAGTCCCTAGTTTTCACAGTTTTCAATTTTAGTCCTTCTAGGTGTCGTCACGTTACATTTTTAGTCCAATTTTATAAAAATCATTAGAAAAATTATACTAAAAATTTCCGAGGCTTATTTAATAGATAAAAAGCTTATTTCAACTGCTTATTTGCAAAAATAGCTTATTTTTCCATAAATGGGCTTTTAATGATTTAAAACTTGGCCCGTTAACGTTTTAAGATCCGTACGTCGTGAGATGAGTTGGGCTCATCAAAAATATCATTTTTCATGTTCTATTTCTATATCAAAAAGGTTTAGATAGCTAGCTTATTCAAATAGCTTATTTTTAGCTTATTGGGCTTTAGGCCCAAACCGTATATTTTAACTAGTTTATAACTAGTTCATGTCGATTTGCTTTGATCATTTTTAAGTGTCGAAACTAGTTTATTTTTACATATTGTATATACGAAATTGTTTGCTAGTTAGGTGGTCTATTAGTTCGTAGAAAAATATAGTATGCTTGTTACGTGAATTTCAAAGATATACTAGGCGTTTGTAGGGTGTTTGGAACGTTTGTAAATAATGAAAATGACTTAGTAATATTTTCTAAGTATATATAGTTTTATACGTGTAAACAAGGTTCAAAACTAGTCAATATGATGCATGTATATAAAGTTTAATCGTAAGTTAAGCATGTTACGTGACTCCTAGGCCTTCCAAGATAGAGGCTAGTCATGTAAAACTTTCTATATGATCATACGTACGAAAATATAAATATAAAGTTGATATACGTTCGAATATGTAAAATATGATGCATGGAATGATAAAATCGTGTAATATGAATTGAGAAAGAATGGAAACGACTTACTACACCTCTAGGGTGGTAGAGAGTCAAGATGAAAGGATAGAAACGCTAGTATGGTTCTCGTTCGAATAGAAACTAGGAAATATGGATCGTATAATCAAAGGATTACAACTTCTTGCTTCCAAATGATCTTGCAAACACTTTCTTGGTCGTTATAACTTATCTTAGAATGAGTAGAGAGAAATTTAATCGTTTGTGAAGAATGGAAATGAAAGAAACGAGCGTGGAGTACATATAGTGAAGGATTTGTATTCGAATGGTTCAAATAATTTGCATGGGACAATATACACTATGCAATGTCAGTAATAGTTTCCTAGGATGATAGATTTATATATTAAAAGAGTTTGAGAGAGCTAGACAATTGAGAATCGTCCTTGTGAGTCATGAGCATGTCGACATCCATTTTATCTAGCAAACGAATTGATCATTTGTGATTCAATGGTTCTTAGCTGATCATACTTAATATTTATACATGAAAACATGTTAGAAATATTATTAGGAACTCATAGGAACAAACGGGGATTAAAACGATTAAGATTTGGATTAAGTATGAAACGATCGGTTTGGTTTTTGATTAAACGCTTTGCCTCTTAAAAACGTATCAAAACTCAACGTATGAACGTGAGAATTGACACACTAATAGTTGGCTAGGAGGTTAATGAGATGAGAAAATAAAATACGTATGTCGTGTGTAAGAATTAGAAATAAACGAGGCGTTTTGTAGCTTGATCACTAAGTCGCATAATAAGGAAATAATAAGAATTTGATTTTGGGCTTTAACACGTTGGGCTGATGAATAGTGAAATCTGGATTGGGCCGAGTAATTAATTAAGGGTCCGGTTAGGTTAATTAAGTGATTAGGAAAATATAATTATTATTAGTGTATTGTTTAGATAATTAATAACGTGTCGAGAATTTGTTCCGTCATTTCGTGAATTATATTATGTTGTGACAACAACAATTTAATATAAGAAAAAATTACACGGATGGTCCCTGTGGTTTACCCTGATTTCAAGTTTGGGTGCTATTTCAATTTAATTACGCCAGAGGTATCTAATTTGGCAAACGTTGCACAAGTTTGGTACCTATCTTGGATGGGCGTTAACTTTCTCCGTTAAATGTTTGCATCGTTAGTCCTCCGTTAGTTTTGTTTGCATAGTTAGTCCCTCCGTTAGTTTTTCGTCCGACTTTTAATTTTTTCGTCCTATTCTTTACGTTTTCGTCTGAATTTTTACGTTTTCGTCCGATTCTTTACGTTTTCGTCCGATTCTTTATGTTTTCGTCGGAATTTTTACGTTTTCGTCCGAATTTTTACGTTTTCATTCGAATTTTTACGTTTTCGTCCGATTCTTTACGTTTTCGTCCAATTCTTTACGTTTTCGTCCGAATTTTTACGTTTTCGTCCGATTCTTTACGTTTTCGTCCAAATTTTTACGTTTTCATCCTAATTTTTACGTTTGCGTTCGATTCTTTACGTTTTCGTCCAAATTTTTACGTTTTCATCCGAATTTTTACGTTTTCGTCCGATTCTTTACGTTTTCGTCCAAATTTTTACGTTTTCGTCCGAATTCTTTACGTTTTCGTCCGATTCATCACGTTTTCGTCCAAATTTTTACGTTTTCATCCGAATTTTTACGTTTTCGTCCGATTCTTTACGTTTTCGTCCAAATTTTTATGTTTTCGTCCGAATTCTTTACGTTTTCGTCCGATTCTTTACGTTTTCGTCCAAATTTCTACGTTTTCATACGAATTTTTACGTTTTCGTCCAATTCTTTACGTTTTCGTCTGAATTTTTACGTTTTCGTCCGATTCTTTACGTTTTCGTCCAAATTTTTACGTTTTCATCCTAATTTTTACGTTTGCGTTCGATTCTTTACGTTTTCGTCCAAATTTTTACGTTTTCATCCGAATTTTTACGTTTTCGTCCGATTCTTTACGTTTTCGTCCAAATTTTTACGTTTTTGTCCGAATTCTTTACGTTTTCGTCCGATTCTTTACGTTTTCGTCCAAATTTTTACGTTTTCATATGAATTTTTACGTTTTCGTCCGATTCTTTACGTTTTCTTCAAAATTTTTATGTTTTCGTCCGATTCTTTACGTTTTCGTCCAAATTTCTACGTTTTCATACGAATTTTTACGTTTTCGTCCAATTCTTTACGTTTTCGTCCGAATTTTTACGTTTTCGTACAATTCTTTACGTTTTCGTTCGAATTTTTACGTTTTCGTCTGATTCTTTACGTTTTCGTCCAATTCTTTACGTTTTCATCCGAATTTTAACATTTTCGACCGATTCTTTACGTTTTTGTCCAAATTTTTACGTTTTCATCCGAATTTGGATGAAAACGTAAAGAATAAGACGAAAACATAAAGAATTCGGACGAAAACATAAAAATTTGGACGAAAACGTAAAGAATCGGACGAAAACATAAAAATTCGGATGAAAACGTAAAAATTTGGACGAAAACGTAAAGAATCGGACGAAAACGTAAAGAATTCGAACGAAAACGTAAAGAATTGTACGAAAACGTAAAAATTCGGACGAAAACGTAAAGAATTGGACGAAAACGAAAAAAAAAAAAAAAAAAAATAAAAATTCGGGATGAAAACGTAAAATTTGGACGAAAACGTTAAAGAATCGGACGAAAACGTAAAAATTCGGACTGAAAACGTAAAAATTTGGACGAAAACGTTAAAGAATCGGACGAAAACGTAAAAATTCGGATCGAAAACGTAAAAATTGGACGAAAACGTAAAGAATCGGACGAAAACGTAAAGAATTCGGACGAAAACGTAAAGAATTGGAAACAAAAATCACGAAAAAGAATGGACGAAAACGTAAAAATTCGAACGAAAAACGTAAAGAATTGTACGAAAACGTAAAAATTCGGACGAAAACATAAAGAATTGGACGAAAACGTAAAAAATTCGACGAGTAAAACGATGAAGAAAATTTGGACGAAAACGTAAAGAATCGGACGAAACGTAAAGAATTCGGACGAAAACATAAAAATTTGGACGAAAACGTAAAGAATCGGACGAAAACGTAAAAATTCGGATGAAAACGTAAAAATTTGGGACAGCGAAAAAGTTTAAAGAAATGGACGTAAACGTAAAGAATTCGGACGAAAAACAAAATAAAAATTGGACGAAAACGTAAAGAATCGGACGAAAACGTAAAAATTCGGATGAAAACGTAAAAATTTGGACGAAAACGTAAAAGAATCGAACGCAAACGTAAAAATTAGGGATGGAAAACGTTTAAAAAAATTTGGACGAAAACGTAAAAAAGAATCGGACGAAAACGTAAAAATTCAGGACGAAAACGTAAAGAATTGGACGAAAACGTAAAGAATCGGACGAAAACGTAAAAAATTCGAACGAAAACGTAAAAATTCGGACGAAAACGTAAAAATTTCGAGAAAACATAAGAATCGGACGAAAACGTAAAGAATCGGACGAAAACGTAAAAATTCAGACGAAAACGTAAAGAATCGGACGAAAACGTAAAGAATTGGACGAAAACGTAAAAATTCGGACGAAAACGTAAAAATTTGGACGAAAACGTAAAAATTCGAACGTAAACGTAAAAATTCGGACGAAAACGTAAAATTTGACGAAAACGTAAGAATCGGACGAAAACGTAAAAATTCGGATGAAAACGTAAAATTTGGACAAAACGTAAAGAATCGGACGAAAACGTAAAAATTCGGATGAAAACGTAAAATTGCGAAACGTAAGACGACGAAACGTAAATTCGGACGAAAACGTAAAGAATTGGACGAAAACGTAAAGAATCGGACGAAAACGTAAAAATTCGGACGAAAACGTAAAGAATTGGACGAAAACGTAAAAATTCGGACGAAAACGTAAAAATTTGTACGAAAACGTAAAAATTCGAACGTAAACGTAAAAATTCGGACGAAAACGTAAAAATTCCGACGAAAACATTAAAGAATCGGACGAAAACGTAAAGAATCTGACGAAAACGTAAAGAATCGGACGAAAACGTAAAAATTCGAACGAAAACGTAAAAATTCGGACGAAAACGTAAAGAATCGGACGAAAACGTAAAGAATCGGACGAAAACGTAAAAATTCAGACGAAAACGTAAAGAATCTGACGAAAAAGTTAAAAGTCAGACGAAAATATTAACGGAGGGACTAACGATGCAAACAAAACTAACGGAGGGACTAACGATGCAAACATTTAACGGAGAAAGTTAACGCCCATCCAAGATAGGTACCAAACTTGTGCAACGTTTGCCAAATTAGATACCTCTGGCGTAATTAAATTGAAATAGCACCCAAACTTGAAATCAGGGTAAACCACTGGGACCATCCGTGTAATTTTTTCTTAATATAATAAAAAAATTTCAAATTTTCCCGAAATAATGGGGATTAGAAATGATAACGATGATTAATGATTTATTAAAACGAGAAATTTTTACAGGGTTCTACAGTACCCACGTGTCATTTTGAATTTCGTCCCGAAATTTAAGTTTAGCGTGATTACTTGAGTAGAGAATTTTCGAACATAGGGTTGTCGAGATTTTTATTCCTAAAAATTAGGAAACGTGATTCAGTTAGATTTATCTGTACTAGACAAGACAAGGTAACTGTTGAAATTAAAGGCTGGGAATATTGGAAATAGTGGTCATGAATAGTAAAATAACGGCTAGTGCATAGTATTCAAACGGTCGGGAATAATGAATTCCAACAGCCGTGAATAGTGCCTAACGGCTCTATTTTAAACTATAGATACCCCTTCCAAATTTCCATTTCTTCCATCAACCATTTTCCTCTCATTTCCCATCCTCCAAAATGCCTCACCTCATCACCATGCTAGCGATCGTGTACGTCGTCCTTGCCGCTATCTACTTGGCGTACGTTCCGGATGAAGACTTTGGATTCTTGGTCGCGATCTTGTTTTTTGTCGTACCCCTCACGATCCTCGCCATTACCATAGACAAGATATGGGGGTAAAAATCTTGAGCTAGGGTTTTGTTAAATTATGTCTTTGTTGTATTTCTATGTACTTTTTAACGAATATGGAATAAAACTTGTTTTGTTTTTATGTTTTGGAATTTGTCTCATTATTGTTGTTAATGGTTGGTTTATATTTATTTTTCAGCATAATTAGGGTGATCCATCCTGTGGTGGCTCTTGCTATTGCTGCGTTGGTGGGGGTTTTTGTTGCCATCGCGGACCAACCTATTGAAGATTCCTTGGTTTATATTGTAATTATTGTAACATTAGTACTTCCGATGCTAATTATTTGTTTATTTATTAATTTTCATGGATTCAAATAAAATTTCCATTTATTTGAGTTTTCTTATCAGTCTTTGTAAATTTTTAGCGGTTTCTTATCATAGAGGTGATGGGGTAGGGTAGGTATTTATTGTGGTTTATCAAAGAAATGTTTATGAACATTTTATGTTCATCTTCAAAGTTTTGCTTTTAAATGAAGATTGTTATTTGGTAAGTCTGAAATCATGACTGTTCCTTTCATAACATGATTCTTCCTAAATTAGACATAGTTGATCAAGCTATGTATAATTGAGGACTAAATGATGTGATGTTTGGCTCAATCATAATTTTCTTTAAATTGTTTTAGATGGTGTTCAACGTGTTGTTTTTATAATATAACACGTAATTTCCCTTTAAGGATAAAGTAGAAAATTTTTGTTCATACTATAATGATGAGTCGGAAATTTATAGAGTGATAACAGTGTATCGTGATTTAATAAATAGAATAGAAATTGAACTTGACGTAGATTATGATTATTATGGAAATATTACAAGGTAGATTTTTCGATACGGTAGAAGATAGTTGTTATACTTAGGTTACATCCATCGTAACTTAAAATAAAGTACAAGAAAAGATACTAGTTAGGAAATTTTTGAACTAGAATTTATTTATCCACAACAGGAATTTTATTCATCTGTTTAACTCTAGTTATCATTCCCTTGATACTATCAGAGTCTTCGAAGATTCTTCATTTTCTGGCAAAAGTCTTGGCCTTCCAATTGATGTTGTAGTTTGAACATTTGCTCTTGTAATGCCCTTTTGTACCACATCCGTAGCATATTCTAGTTGTTGGTCATCCTTTTCTGTCAGGAGCCTTACAACTGTTTGTCTTGTGACCTATTTTCTTACACTTCTTGCACTTAACGAAACAATTTCCTGTGTGATGCATCTCGCATTTTTGACACAGGGGTTGACTTCCACGATATCCACTTTCAGCAACAGGCGTGGCGAGACAGTTTCTTCTAGCTTTTTGTTTGTTGTCCAGCTGACGTTGATAGTTGAGACGAACTTCTAAATGTTTACGATAGCAGTCTTGAGCATTGGTGAAATTGCAACAGATGGGTTTGATGGTTTCTATTTCAGGGAGTTTTTGCTTTTGGTTAAATCCATTAGGTATAACTCCTTGCCTAGTTCCTTGATTTTGGGTGACGGTAGGGTTAATCATTCCTTCTTGAATTTTAAATTGGGGTGGCCTATACTTCATGAAACTTTCAGGGTTGCGTGTACCAAGTATACCCGTCTCTCTTCTCGGATAAACAATGGTAGTCCCTTCCAGTACCACTGACACGATGTCGTTTACTAATTTCTTTATGGCTCCAGGAGACATGGTGGTTGTTGATGATGTAGTATATGTATTGTTTATGTTGTCCATTTTCTGAAAACAGTAATGAAACTCATCATTAAAATCCATATAATATCAGAATAATTCAAATAATGAAGCTAATTATTTCATTGATGATAGACTGAATTGACTCCCTACTGTAATCAAATTTCAAGATATGTCTTGTTTGTATCATTGATGAATGACCAACTCTTGATATGGGATTACTAAGGAACAACCCGACTTGTCTACTAAATCTGAAATTCAATAATCTTTTCTCCATTCTTTAAATTCTCTTTCGTAAATTTATTTTTAGACAATTTTTAATTATGGTATGTTTAAGAAATCTTAACAATTGTAAGAAATCTTACGGTAGATTTGAATAATATTGCAGAAATCAACATAATATTAATAACTTGACTGATTGTTTTTGCAAAACAAACGGTACAAGATCTTTTATTAATACTACATTGATCTGCGTGGAGTCATTTGTTTATCAAAGAAAGTAACAAATGATGAGATTTTTGCATGAAGATATGAGGATTCATTACATGCATATTTGATATGAAAGAAAAGATTGATTCGTAACAGAAGGATATAATAGAAAAGAAGGTTATTATTCATTATAATTCGATTACAAGTTCTGAAAGATTTAGATTTATTGAATATTTACACGAAATACTAACCAAAACTATTTGGTTTAGTATGTATAACAAAGATACTTGTAAACTTAAGGTTAGTTACGCCTCTGACGTAAATATCTAACTTCTTTCTCAAGTTCAAGTTGCGCAGCCTCCATATTTGAGAAACGTTCCTGACACATGTTCATTTGATTTGCTAACATACTCTCTAATGCTGCAATCTTTTGACCCTGGTTTCTGGCTGCGTCTCTGGCCATCCATAGGGTTCTTTCAATATCTTCAACTCTACCATGTGTATGACCGTGTTCTCTTCTTGCACTTCGAATCCGGGCATCCAAGCTTCCTAGCTCCTGGTTGATGTTGTCCTTTATCTCGCCAGTCATTATTCCTAAGTCAAAATTTGCTCGTCTTTCAGCATCCGCTCTTTTGAACAACGTGTCAAGGTTACGGTCGTACCATTCAAATCGCGTTGGTTGTAAATTCTTTAGTTGTTCGGTTGTGAGCATATAATATGCTGGCATGTTTATAAATAAGGGTCCATATTGAATCAGGAGTACTTATGTCGTAGTTGGGCGAATTAGGTGAGGATAAATTATTTGGAATGTTTGGTATTGAGGAATCTGAAGTATAAGGTAACGGAGAATTTGGCTCAACATTCTTCCATGACATTTCTTGGCTTGAACTTTGTCCAACTTCGAATGTTGCCTGGCCACCAATCAAATCTTCATATGATTCAGTAGCTCTCCTGAGTTTTCGACGTAGAGGTGAACAATTAGGTGACGATGGAAATGATCTTGGAGTGAGTTCTATATTAGGTTGGGGTTGTGATATTTGTACGTAAGGGTCTTCAGTATTTGGATAATTTTGATTGATAGTTGATGTATTAGTATTATGGAGAGTAGTTTCGACATTCTCGGGAGTTTCAGGAAACATGTTACTGTAGTAATAGAGAATAGTATTTTATTAGTAATTTTTACGTTAAAGATGTAACAGCACGGATGAAATAACAATTGTGTAAGAGAAATTTCTAAGTATGTAGTATAATCTTAACAGGTAAAGTATTGAGCACGGCAGTCTGCAGACACGGAGAGCATAAGATGGTATGGTGTAAAATCATTTATTGTAAAAGTATAGTTATAGTTTAATGTTTGAAAACATTTAATTCTCTATAACTTTAGCTCTGATACCAATCTGTAACACCCCCAAAATTAATGTTTGTCGCAGCGGAAACGTAATTTGGGTGTTACGGGGAGGATCGAAGTTATAATCATATAGAATGGCTTAAAAGAAACGTTTTGAAAGTTTATATGTCATTCAAATAATATTTTTGATAAAAGATGAAACATTTGATTTAAAATCTCATTAAAAGATATAAAGGCTTGTAAAAATGACATATTTGATTTTTACACCATATTAATTTATCAGAGTAATAGATGCTCGCTCCGTGTCTTGTCCTGCTCCGTTAATTACCTGAGATATACATGCTTAAAAGTGTCAACACAAAGGTTGGTGAGTTCATAGAGTTTGTTTTTAAATAGTTGAAAAGTCTTTAAAGAATGTTCACACAGCAAAGGCATTGTAAATCCACTCAGTTGCAAACCCCGCCCATACAACATTTGCAACCTGTGTGTTCACAACTCACTGCTAGTGATAGAACAAGTATCGAGTGATGTGGATTATAATCACAGATAAATCATATAAATATTCAGTCAAGTTTAAATACTAGATCATAGTCCATAACACGAGATGGAACTCATGATTTCAAATATGGTCAAACCTATACAGCTGTAATCTAGATATATGTGTTTGAAGACATATATTTTCTTATGGATATTGCCCAAAGCCTCATGACATCCAAAACTTAACAAAATCAAATTGAAGGCCCTCGAATAATAGGTGATGTGCCAATTCCTATTTGAGTCTACGAATATAGTGAATCACGACTAATACGACTAACCACATGCATGTAGCTCTTCGTCAAGTATTAGTGGGATAGGAGGTCAAGCCTTAACAGTTTTTGAAGCTGTCCACTATATTCGCGTTCACTGTCGAAAGTGACTAATGGTTCATGATAGAGGGACTTTCTGGCGATATAGGTAACTTAGGCAATATCAGGGAAATGATGCAAATAATGTATTGGTGCTCTTCCTAGCAATTATTTCTGATGGAACATAGAGATATCATATTGAGATAGTAGAATCATTCAGGATAGTATAGTATAGTCAGACATCATGCCACAATAATCATCTTGTATTCAGAATAGTATAGTATAGTCAAACATCATGTTACAATAATCATCTTGTATTCAGTATCATATGAGTTCAGTATTTCAGTTAAACAATTCGCCAGAAAAATATAAGTATCACATCTTAGATCATATACCACATCAGATAAACATCAATTTGGAATTTGATTTGAATCATGTAATTTATTCATATACTTATAAAATTATCAAAGTATATGTAGCATGTATCTCCCCCACAGAGTTTAAAATAAGTATTTGGAAATTTGGGGCTATGACTCACCTTGATTTGATAATGAGATGATGAAAAGTGAATTTGGATGAGATTATGGAAATGATTTATGGAAACGTCTTCAATAAGGAACCTGATAAATAAATTTATCTGAGAATTTGACCAAATACCATTCTTAGCTTGGAAATTGATAATATGTCATTTTATATCCTAAAGATACTGTTTTTACAGTTTTAGTCCCTAGTTTTCACAGTTTTCAATTTTAGTCCTTCTAGGTGTCGTCACGTTACATTTTTAGTCCAATTTTATAAAAATCATTAGAAAAATTATACTAAAAATTTCCGGGGCTTATTTAATAGATAAAAAGCTTATTTCAACTGCTTATTTGCAAAAATAGCTTATTTTTCCATAAATGGGCTTTTAATGATTTAAAACTTGGCCCGTTAACGTTTTAAGATCCGTACGTCGTGAGATGAGTTGGGCTCATCAAAAATATCATTTTTCATGTTCTATTTCTATATCAAAAAGGTTTAGATAGCTAGCTTATTCAAATAGCTTATTTTTAGATTATTGGGCTTTAGGCCCAAACCGTATATTTTAACTAGTTTATAACTAGTTCATGTCGATTTGCTTTGATCATTTTTAAGTGTCGAAACTAGTTTATTTTTACATATTGTATATACGAAATTGTTTGCTAGTTAGGTGGTCTATTAGTTCGTAGAAAAATATAGTATGCTTGTTACGTGAATTTCAAAGATATACTAGGCGTTTGTAGGGTGTTTGGAACGTTTGTAAATAATGAAAATGACTTAGTAATATTTTCTAAGTATATATAGTTTTATACGTGTAAACAAGGTTCAAAACTAGTCAATATGATGCATGTATATAAAGTTTAATCGTAAGTTAAGCATGCTACGTGACTCCTAGGCCTTCCAAGATAGAGGCTAGTCACGTAAAACTTTCTATATGATCATACGTACGAAAATATAAATATAAAGTTGATATACGTTCGAATATGTAAAATATGATGCATGGAATGATAAAATCGTGTAATATGAATTGAGAAAGAATGGAAACGACTTACTACACCTCTAGGGTGGTAGAGAGTCAAGATGAAAGGATAGAAACGCTAGTATGGTTCTCGTTCGAATAGAAACTAGGAAATATGGATCGTATAATCAAAGGATTACAACTTCTTGCTTCCAAATGATCTTGCAAACACTTTCTTGGTCGTTATAACTTATCTTAGAATGAGTAGAGAGAAATTTAATCGTTTGTGAAGAATGGAAATGAAAGAAACGAGCGTGGAGTACATATAGTGAAGGATTTGTATTCGAATGGTTCAAATAATTTGCATGGGACAATATACACTATGCAATGTCAGTAATAGTTTCCTAGGATGATAGATTTGTATATTAAAAGAGTTTGAGAGAGCTAGACAATTGAGAATCGTCCTTGTGAGTCATGAGCATGTCGACATCCATTTTATCTAGCAAACGAATTGATCATTTGTGATTCAATGGTTCTTAGCTGATCATACTTAATATTTATACATGAAAACATGTTAGAAATATTAC
This sequence comes from Artemisia tridentata subsp. tridentata, assembly GCA_021014915.2. Lineage (NCBI taxonomy): Eukaryota > Viridiplantae > Streptophyta > Magnoliopsida > Asterales > Asteraceae > Artemisia > Artemisia tridentata. Next base: position 435,803,820 of record CP139506.1, on the reverse strand, counting down.
TCCCTCCGTCCCTAAATAAATGTCCACTTTGAATTTTTAGAGTCTTTCTTGTTCAACTTTGACTTTAAATAATTTTGTTTGTGTTACATAATACTTTATGAAAATTATACCAATGAAAAATACTTTTAGAACTCAATCCGTTCATATATTTTGCATCAAGTATTATATAACACAAACAAAAATATTTAAGGTCAAAATTGAATAATAAAGACCGCAAAAAGTCCAAGTTGACATTTATTTAGGGACGAAGGGAGTATTAGGAACTCATAGGAACAAACGGGGATTAAAATGATTAAGATTTGGATTAAGTATGAAACGATCGGTTTGGTTTTTGATTAAACGCTTTGCCTCTTAAAAACGTATCAAAACTCAACGTATGAACGTGAGAATTGACACACTAATAGTTGGCTAGGAGGTTAATGAGATGAGAAAATAAAATACGTATGTCGTGTGTAAGAATTAGAAATAAACGAGGCGTTTTGTAGCTTGATCACTAAGTCGCATAATAAGGAAATAATAAGAATTTGATTTTGGGCTTTAACACGTTGGGCTGATGAATAGTGAAATCTGGATTGGGCCGAGTAATTAATTAAGGGTCCGGTTAGGTTAATTAATTAAGTGATTAGGAAAATATAATTATTATTAGTGTATTGTTTAGATAATTAATAACGTGTCGAGAATTTGTTCCGTCATTTCGTGAATTATATTATGTTGTGACAACAACAATTTAATATAATAAGAAAATTTCAAATTTTCCCGAAATAATGGGGATTAGAAATGATAACGATGATTAATGATTTATTAAAACGAGAAATTTTTACAGGGTTCTACAAACAGGAACATCAGCAGCCCCTGCATGCAATGGCCCGGATTTTTTTACCTTCGGTTGTAATTTTATGTGCACACACAGAAAGGCATTCCCCCCTAATATGTACAGTTAACGTTAGGACGTTTGTACTGTAATATCGATGGTAAATTAGGGTGTCATAAAACCCGACCCGAACCCAACCGTGTTCCGGTCAACTCGGGTCAAAAATCATATTCGGGTCAATCGGGTCAACCCGAATTGACCCGAGTTCTAAACAAGGTTCGGGTGTGTTTTTTTAGCCTTGACCCGACCTGAACCCGACCCGAACCCGAGTTGACCCGACAAAACTAACACTTTACAATGTAAAATACTCGGGTTGACCCCAAACCCGAGTTGACCCGACCCGAGTTGACCCGAGTTCTAAACAGGGTCGGGTTCGGGTATGTTGTTTGGAGGCTTGACCCGAGTTGACCCGACCCGAGTTGATCCGAACCCGACCGGATCAACCCGAATGACAGCCCTAATGGTAAATGTACTGTGTATGTACTAGGCTGTCAGTTAGCATGTATCCCGCCGCTAGGCTAACAACATGCCGTTTTGGATTAACTATGACATCCTTAATATAAGCGCCAACTTTCATACGAAATGAACGTCCAGCTCCAGGCTTGAAGTGATCTAAAACAATGGCAAACACCTCCGCCGAAACGCGGCGGGTTCCAGCCCCTCGTTCAATTTCTTAGACAATAAATTAAAAATATCTTCTGAATAAAAACACGTGACACACGAGTTGTTTGCTCTGAAATGAATAAATAGATAAGAATGGCTGTATCATGTAATTTGAGAATTATTGTACCTTCTTTTGTTTTTTATGAGAAAATTATTTACCTTGTTTTGTTTTTTATGAGAAAAGAGTTTGCTTTTTAGAAATGGTTCTCTTTTCATATGAATAAAAACGTGGGACAATTTTTATTGAGCGAGTATTTTCTCAAGTAGTTTACTACTTGATTGATCAAAATCAAAGTAGTTTGTATCTTTTAATCTAGGCCTTTAATTATACAATTTAATCAATTAAGTAGTTAATTATTTGAGAGAATCATCACCTATTTTTATTTCGTTTGTAAATATGGGCTTTTTTTTTGTGTATGTGGACCCACCAATTTTGTTTGCATCATTTGAAACTTTATATACTTTAACGAAAATGTTTCTCATGTCTAAAATGCATGCCTAAGAATAAGATGATGTTAAGTGTATAAATCAAAAGTGAAGATTTAGAGTGATAAAATGCATTAGTTATGTGTCAAATAATTAATGAATTAGGCATAACTTTAAGCATGCATGTTAGGTCTCTCTATCATTACTCATACTTCAATCTACAAAAGATTTTGTACACATTTCCCCTTCTTATGGAATCTTTATTTTTTGAGGCAATTTCATATCTTCACTCATTTTAGTTGGAAATTTCATATATACCAAAACATGCATTAAAAACATTATACATTATGTATTTAATACTTACACTTTGGGTATATATTAAATTAATCATCAAAGTAAGGTGATATATGAAATTAATCCTCATTTTTAACCCTTATCATAATATATACTCTTTCAGTCCCAAAATAAATGTCACGTTTAACTTTTAGAGTCCTTTTGTTCAACTTTAATCTTACATATTTTTATTTGTGTTATATAATACTTGATGAAAATTATACCAATAAAAATATATTTGAAATCCATTCCATTCATATATTTTGCATCAAGTATTATATAATACAAATAAAAGTATTTATGGTCAAAGTTGAATAATAAAAACTCTAGAAAGTTAAACCTGACACTTATTTTAAGACTGAGGTAGTATTTCTTTTGAGCAAATTCTAATATATATATTATATATATATATATATATATATATATATATATATATATATATATATATATATATATATATATATATATATACTAGACTTCAAAGCCCGCCCAATGGGCGGGCATGACTTGTAATTTTATACTGGATGGTTGTAATCAATTTTAAATGATGCCTTAATTTCGTTACATTTAACATAATAAAGTATAACTACTTTTATACAAAAGCAATAGAACGCGCACTGCCGTTAGATTGTTTTTTATTGTCAATATTTTTGTCTTTCATATTCGCACACAATAGTCATTAGAATATGCAAGTTGTGTAGGATAGTCATTAATAGGCTATTCATATAGGCTTGCTATCTTGCAAGATATTAGAACTACATATTCTTGATCTAATAGTTTTGTTCATGTTTTGCTAACCTTTGTTACCTGATTTTGGTATTGAAAGGATGAAATATTGAATATTTTGATTGACTAATTGTATTATATTTATCTGTATATTTAAGCTAATATCTTGCAATCGTATGTTTCATTTTTTGGGTTTAATTGTATGTTATAATTAACTTAAGTAATTATTTTATGTGTAATTTTAGGGATGAAATCTCGTTTGCCGTACCATGTTCTGTCCCATCAAAGTTTAAATGAATCTGATTTTTAACCTTCAACACTGGCAGTATCATGTTCTATTACATCACTGACACTGACAGTACCATGTTCTGTCCTACCAGAGTTTAAATGGATATGATTTTTAACCTTCAACACTGGCAGTATCATGTTCTATTACATCACTGACACTGACAGTACCATGTTCTGTCCTACCAGAGTTTAAATGGATATGATTTTTTATTAGTTTGCTTTGTCTTTGTTTGTTGATTAGTTGGAGTGTTTTGCTGATATTTGATTTTATTTCATACTCTGGCGGTATGTTTCACACAAACAAAGTTAGTAACATATTTTTGTTATGAGATGGATTACGCATATAAATTATAAACATCTAATGCTTAAGTAGCAAAGTCTCATGTGAAAAGTAATGAGGTTAATTTATTAAAAAATTAGAACATAAGTCTTTATTGTAAATAATCTAAAATGATAACATGAAACTTAAGTATTTATTGTAAATAATCTAAGATGATAACATGGGAAATCGTGTTCCATTTGTTCATAATTCATCTTCGCTGTCATCATCACTGGTTGTTTCAAAATCAGTAGATCTGTCATTGATAAAGTTGCTGACATCATCGTCGTTAGAGTCATAACTGACACTATACGCGGCTGAATTTATTTCCCACGTTTCTTCGTCAACATCGCTGATGTGGATGATTCTACCATGTACTTTTCCATCGATATCAGGCATCTCGTCCCACACGTCATTGTCAACCATGTTAGATTGGTAATCTTCATCATAATCGTCATCAATAGATGTATATCTTGAGTCGCCTATGAAATTATCAACTATAAAATTATATAAACAAACTATTATTTTAAAACATGTTTAACAATTTACAAACACAAATAATAATAATTTTTTTTTAACAAACAACCTGTGGAAGAGTCTTCAACAACAAATTCATCAGGGATAGTATATTTAGGTTTACAATCTCGCGTGGGGTAAGAGGGTTCTTTGAGAGCATTGATATTGACACACATGCCTGTTTCAGATACGTTGTTGTTGTTATCATGTTCATCATCCGTATCTTCATCATATAGCATATAGTTCCGTGAGAAAATGGGTTTCTACATACCAAAAATATAGTTAGTATACCTTATTGTATATGTTAGCTTAATAATGTGGGATTAGCAAGGATGTTTCGTTTAACATATATGTTTTATAGAAATATAATGCACAAACATAAATTATTATTACCAATGGGTTTTTTCCCCCAGGATGATTAGCAGTCATAGTCTCCACACGCTTTGATCGCGTTTTTTTATCATCAATCGAAGTTAGATCTACAACTTTGCTTGCTTGTGGCTTTCCATCATCTGATGAATCCAGGTCAACAATTATGTTGTTGACTATTTTGCCGTTTTTAGCAAGCCTACGGCGTTTGTGTATAGGTGGGAGAGGCTGCAAGTAATGCAAAAGTTGTTAGTTCCCCTGATTAATAAGTATCACATAATATGGATTACAACCATTTTTTATACCTCTTTGTTGTCACGTGTTTTTTGTATTTTTTCATCATCTGATGAAACAACATAAAAAATATCGTTGCTAACTAACTTGTTGTCTTTAGTTGGTCTAAACCGTTTATGTGTTGTTTGATCAGCCTGCAACTATTAGATTGATATTTAGATTTTATAATAGATGAGCTCGACGTAATGAAAATTTTATGAAAATACCTCGTTATCAGTATAATTTTCGTAATAATCAAACTTGCATCCGTTCTTACGGGTCCTGGGTTTCGCCTTTGACAATCTCCGATTGTTATGTGTTAAACAAACAACCTAAACAGAGCATCCAAAAATAAAAACCATTAAGTATTTTATGTTTACTACAATGCAAATTACTACGCAGTAAAATTTTTATATAATACCTCGTTATTGGTATCATGTAAATCAGCATCTTCATTGAATATTTTGCTTACATACGGATCATGTGGTTTTCGCTTATTACAAATTGGAGTAGTTCGATATCCGTTAACACCAACAGCATAAATCTATAAATTTAACATTTATATTTAATTCGTTAAACATAACAAAAACTATTATTAATAATAATAACCTTAGTTATGTTATAATACCTCGTCATCTGATAGGCCAACCTGCAAGTATTATAAAGATAATTAGATCCTGTGATATATTAATGGATATATGCTACATAATTTTAAGTTATAGATATAATCAATTGATTATCTAAACATGGAAACGTCTCGACCAATAGAATCAACCAACCCTGTTGTTTTAAGCATGTACCATTGTTCAAGCATTTATTTTAGCTAAAGATTATTGGTAAATAAGTATTCGTATATGTAAAACAATTCATGATAATCTTATAAGGTAGTGCCTGTTGGTAGTTTAGAAAAAAAGTACTTAGACATGTTATGAAGGATACCTCTTCATCGTCCAATATATGCACACTGGATATATCTTTTTTGAACAAATCAAATTGTCCATCCTGCATTCATGCTAAACATAATCAGATAATGTGTTTCATATATAATGTAAATAAACAGTTAATTTAGTTATTGTACATCCTCATCATCTGATATGATGATGTTTGGTATATTCTTATCGAGCGAGCCATCGGCTGATGATGGAGGATGGTGGTGATCTATTTTCGGATTACCCTGACAAAATTGTAGTAATTAGTATCTAATTCATCTGATAACTAACAAAACACATTCAACTTAAGATTATGTACCTTGTGTGATCTTCGGTGTGACATTGTTTGTATTTTATGTTCGTAATTTTTGAAGATATATATTCAATATGTGTTAATATATGGCTTTATTTATAGAGTTTGAAGGTGACCATATAATGGAAACCGAAAATTTGTTTCTCATATATTTGTTATAGATAAAGATTACGTTTACAATTTAAACGTTTTCTAGAGTTTACATGATTTATATCATGCTCTAAATATAGATTTGGAAATTCTACAAAATATTTGATTATCATTGCTTTATTGTATATAAAGATTACGTTCGTTTGTGTATGAGCATTTAAAAACGTTGTTAGAATTAATGGGGTATAAAAACAATGGACTACGTATATTTAAAGTGACATTGCGTTTTAATATAACTCTTATGAACTGGTTATAATATCAGTACCAAGTCGGGGACGTAGTAGTACAAAATTAAAATACATAATGGAGATAACTCAGCAGTACTACATAGCACATACGTATTGTTTATACCAGTACAAAATACTCTTAAATATATATTTGACCCCCATATAGTGTCAAAGTAGGTATATGATCTTAAATATATGCACAAAATATTTATACAAAATACATTCTAAACTTATCTTTCAAATCATATTTTCTATAAATTTATCATATTCTTGAAAAAATGATTATAATATGTATATATCATTTTAAAAATTCTTATTATCATGTGTAGGAAGTTATATACACGAAAATAGGGCAATGAATCGACTTCACTTGACCCAAGGAATTGATAAGGTTGTTGTTTTAATTTTAAAAATTAAATGTGTACATATTCATCCTTCCAAATAGTAGTAATTTTTTTATTTTAATTTTATAGGTAAGTATCGTGTATACATCCTTATCCCGGTTAATATTATTTTTAAACATCACCAATGTTAATACTGCTGGTTACGTTAGTACTGTTGTATTTGAGATAATATAGTGTTATACATGTGGTTATCAATGCAATATTATATTAGTACCGCTTCATATACTTGGTACTGCTATATCATTTTTTCACGTAATGATTAAATCTTAATACAAATATCCACACACATGCAAGTTTGCAATTTGTAATTAAATTGTTCAAAAATATTAAAAAACGCTTATGTAAATTAATTGTCTTCTTGCTCCTCTTGATTATTAAGATCATTAGCTGGTGTTTCGTCATCCAATGTCGCTGGTACACTGTTAACGTTGTCTGTCGTACGCTTGCATACATCATCAATTTGAATTAAAGTGGCGTTCGTGGCACCAACGCACACTGCCGGAATATCATCCGTTGCGTCTATCGTTTCAACAACATCTTCTATCCCGGTTAATATTATTTTTAAACATCACCAATGTTAATAATGCTGGTTACGTTAGTACTGTTGTATTTGAGATAATATAGTGTTATACATGTGGTTATCAATGCAATATTATATTAGTACCGCTTCATATACTTGGTACTGCTATATCATTTTTTCACGTAATGATCAACATTTGCACTGGTAGATAAATTAATGAAACTTAATATGAATAAAGCTTAATACGAATATCCACACACATGCAAGTTTGCAATTTGTAATTAAATTGTTCAAAAATATTAAAAAACGCTTATGTAAATTAATTGTCTTCTTGCTCCTCTTGATTATTAAGATCATTAGCTGGTGTTTCGTCATCCAGTGTCGCTGGTACACTGTTAACGTTGTCTGTCGTACGCTTGCCTACATCATCAATTTGAATTAAAGTGGCGTTCGTGGCACCAACGCACACTGCTGGAATATCATCCGTTGCGTCTGTCGTTTCAACAACATCTTCGTTTGTTGGTTCCTGCTACATGTTGCGAGAAGATGTAAAAGATTAATTTGTATTGTTTGTTACAATTTAACGGTGTTTTTAGAAATTAAAAAATACAATGCACAATACCTCACTAATATCATCAGAATGTGTTTCCGATCCATCATCTGAACACACGGAATTGTTCTCTAAACCTTCGTCTTCCTCGTCGTCATCCTATTTTGATTCATTCATAAGGATTAGCATATACTTGTTTATAAACACAAACCATTGTTAGGTACATTAAAGGAAAAATGAATCAGACCTCTTCTTCTATAAAGCCATTCTTGAAATAGTTGATTATATCAACATCGTCCGTCACTTTCTCCGCTCTATATATATAACTATTTTTGTTGTGATTGAACTCAGAAAATAAAATTTTGAAAAGATACTTCCTCCCAATAATTTGATTAAGTGCATCCGGAAAGTATTCTTCTGTGTTCATGCCTTCGCTCTCCATTATCTCCCACGCTGTTAAATTTGTCATTTTGTGCACACTCTTGTCAAAAATCACGACTTGTGCAGTACCACTATGGTCAAATATGCGCACAATGATTTTGAACCTACATATATAAATATTTATCACCGAACGCGAAGTATCCAAATATCCACATTATGTATTATATGTTTAAGGACAAATCCAAACAATTATATATATATATATATATATATATAGGTTGTTTTACATACCTGGAAGCAACGGCATATGTTTCTCCATGGTTTTTACAATACCACAACTGTTTCTTATTCCTTGTGCCCGAGTTGCGTTTTGAAACAATTGGTGTCACTCTTGTACTGCATGATTTGCAACCCGTATAAACCCACCCATTTTCCTCTTGTATGCTATGTACTTCTGCATAAACTACACAGTGTGACTCCTGTATTTAGATACAAAAACACATATAAACATTACTAACGTGGGTTTAATTAGTGATAAAATAATATTTATATTATACCCATAACAATAAATTTTGTTTTACCGGTTCAATGCTTCGAATTGTTCCAACTATTTGCTTCACACAGCCGTGCATGAACTCCGCAAGCGTAACAACACGGCTGCCAACTGAATGATCCTCAATTCTGAATTCACCTGCATCATACCCCTCCTGCTCTTCGTATCTGTGAAACGTATAAATAGGTTCCTAATAAATTTAACATGTTTTTAGTTTAAAACTAAAAACACATGTGCCGGTATCAATGTATATACCTTTTCCGGAAATCCAACAATTGTGGCACATCCCTGTTTATGAATATTCTTGTGCCAAACAAAGCATTATGTATTGATGGCTTATCTGTGTTGCACAACAAATATAGACACTTTTAAAATCTATTAATATGAATTAAAAATCTTAATTACGTAACCAAAAATTTAAAAGTCATCTATAAAACTTACTGTCCCAATATTTCACTTTCCCCAGCATCAAGAGGATATCTATATGACAAAGCTCGTCACGTTTGTTGTCGTAGTCATTCCACATTAATGCCCAATTGTCCCAAAAAGTACAATCAATTCTCAGAGATCTGCATAAAATAGGGTACACTCAATATATGATTACAAATGAATACTATTCTATACACGTTATTTTATTTTAAACAAATAATAATTTATAAAATATAGTTACTCGGCATCTTCAACGACAATTGTCCTCCGTAGCTTAGGACCGCCAGAATTGTTCAACGTCACTATTTTCCCAATAGCTACGACTGTACCAACAATATCTGGAAAAACATTTGTTATAAAAATATGCACATAAACATTCAAGTAAAATGCAGAAATGGTCCCTGTGGTTTGCCCAGATTGCAGGTTTAGTCCTTGTGGTTTCGAAAGTGCAGGCGGCCTCCCTGTGGTTTGCTCAAAATTGCAAAAATGGTCCCTGTGGTTTGCTCAAAATTGCAAAAATGGTCCCTGTGGTTTACTCAAATTGCAAAAAAGGTCCCTGTGGTTTGCTCAAAAATTACACGTCGAGGGACCAAAACGGAACCAAGGTTTCCCCACAGGGAGGCCGCCTGCACTTTCGAAACTACAGGGACTAAACCTGCAATCTGGGCAAACCACAGGGACCATTTCTGCATTTTACTCTAAAAATATGCACATAAACATTCAAGTAACACCAACTGTTGTATATAATTTTTAAAAAAACACATACCAACACAATCATGTTCGTGGTATTCATTATCTGTATCGAGAATACTTGAGAATGGCTCGTTAACGAACCCAACAAAGTTGTCGTCGATGTGATCAATACGGGTAACCTCGGTTCCTTTATAAAAAGATATTTTCCACTGGTTTGGTAACAAAGGTAACCTTCCGGCATTCTCTGCTACTCCAAAATTAGAGATTATGTAACATTGACCTTCTCGTAAAAGAGGCTCAAATTTAAACATAAACTCTTTTTTGACATAGATTTGGATACGGTTCGACTGTACATATAGTTCAAATATCAATTTAACATATATAATAAATATACACAAATATAGGTATTTACTAATTTCATCTGATATACCTCTTCATCCTGGAAAACACAGTCAAGACTGTAAGGATCGTGTTCTTCGTTAAATTTGTGTGAATGCCATACGGAGATGCATCTTCCTTTAATGGCCATGTTCACATTCATCGGACTGACATCTTTAATGAGAGTCATTGTTCTCTCTCTCACCACTAAAAAAAAAAAATATATATATATATAGAAAACGCTGTTTTTTTTTATATCACATTAAAATGAAATATGTATAATGAATCAACCATTTTAAATAAACCTGGCTTAGGACTTTTAATTGTGGACATACTCTTTCCATTGTTTTTACTTGGATGAGAATTAGATCCTACGAATACACAAAGAAATTATGACAATGTTATTTATATAAAATAAGCAATCTGGAACAGACATTATCCAGAATGTTTGTACAAAACCTGAAGGAAATTTTCCATAAGACGATGTATGCATAACGGTTTTTTTGTTCCGGTGTGAAGGTGCGTCCGAAGATGTTGTTTGGTACCTCAAATCTTTTTGTTGATTTCTAATATAAGCAAATCTTTTGGAATCACCTTTTGAGTTTGTCGCCCCTAGCAACAATAACAAAACAAATTGTTGTATAACATATAACAATAAAAGTGCGGGTTTTTATAAACAAATATTCATACCTGATTGAGATTGAAAGTTGGAAGAATCAATCCTAGAGTTTTCATACGTGGAGTGTGTTTCAAAAAAGCTTGATTGACTGGTAGATTTCCTTTTTAATGATCGAACAGATCCTATTATTCAATGGATATAGATTTACGGCAATTTAGAATGTACAAACATACTTAATGTGTATACTATAATCACAATTTATAATATGAACACGATCAGTTTAGAAACATGTTACCTTCATGAGATGGTTGTGACTCAAAAGATGATGAGACGTGGCCAAATCTGCCTTTTGCAGGTGGTTTAGATGCTGAAACAATTACGATTGTATAAATACAATGTATTACTGTATTAAATAAAAAAATTAATGTTCAATGTACTACCTCTAGCTTTAGCAACGACATCAGAAACAACTGTTCCAGATATACTACCGGGTGTATCACTTTCAAATATGGAATTATCCAATTCAGACGAAGAAGATGGCTGAACCAAACCTATATTTCCTACTAATTTAGCAGTTATAAATTAAGTAACATAGTATAAACATCATGTAAAATGTACATAAATAAAATATCAACAAAGTTACTGCAATAAAACATTGATGAAGCTAATACCTGTTGATCGTGTAACAACATCGGAAACATGGTTGGCTGATCTTGTACCTGTTGTATCAAAATTATAGTGTGGATGATTACCAAATACAAAATCAACAACTTTCAGGGTAAAACAATACAAACTAAGATACGATACACGAAAGACATATACAACAACAAAATACCTTGTGAAGGGGTTTTAGGATGAACGTGACTGCCAGATCCTCTGCTTGTTGTATCTGAAGGTGGATACAAATCATAAACTTATATGGTAAATTAAAACAAATTAATGTAGGATTCACGAAAACCTATATAAGAATAGAATACCTTGTGAAGAGGCTTTAGTATGTTTCTTCTGTATGGTATTGCTTGTATTTGCACCAGGAACTATAATCAATATATAAAGACGTTCATATAATAAAGCATTAGATTGATCCAACAACAACATAAATAAGATTATAAAAACTTTACGAATAAATTATTCGTTAAAAAACATTCATGTGTTAAAACATCAAATTATTTACATAACATATGCTATCCTCATTAATGTATTACTTATATTGTTAATTTATATTAATAGTTTTTAATATTGTAATTTTTATGTTGTTGTTGTATAATCAAGATAATATTTACATGCACCATCGTTTATTAACAAACAATACAAACACACATAAGCAGTATCAAATATATCGAGCAATACAAACACACATAAGCAGTATCAAGTATCTCCAGCAGTACAAACACACATAAGCAGTATCATGTACATCGAGCAGTACTACCAATACAGTCTGGCAGTGCTAGCAAACTAATGATTAAATTACATTCTAATGATTAAATTACATGTAAAAAACATACCTCCTAAAGAAGCACTCATGTTCTTCTTGTCAGTTCCTTTTGCAAGCCTTGCAGAGTGTCTTTGGCCGTGCATAATGGCTATATTATTATCAATAGAGTTTATTGTTTTTTTGAGTTTATAAAAAACGTTATAATATGAGGTATATATATGATGTATATATGATGTATATATAGTGATAGGGTAGAACTCTGATCTTAAATATAGGAACAAAAAGTTTATACAAAATACGCGTTAAAGTATAATTATGATGTTAAATATGGGAACAAAAGATTTATACAAAATACATTCCAAACTTATCTTTCAAACTATATCTTCTACAAATTAAAATTAAACATATCTTTTAAAAAAATCCGGGATACATGTTTAGAAAATACATATACCATTCCAAAAATTCCGCCTGGTAATCAAAGAAGAAGATTATAGTTATTTTTTGTGCGAGTTATATCACAAAATATAACTTGGTCTAATGGTAACATTGACGTATAATTAAGCTATGTAAACAACCCAAGTTCGAATATTTAGAATCCTTTTTAAAATTTCGGAATTAAAAGTCAACTAACGAATTTTATTCGGTCAAATATTGCTTAGGTGGACTGCTTAGGTGGAATAAGAGCATGATTACTCATCAATCCAGCGCTTATTCATCAATCCTGCATTTGATGACGTCATACGCATCCTGTTATATATAATATGTAGATATATATACTAGACGTCAAGGCCCGCCCGATGGGCGGGCATGACTTGTAATTTTATTTTGTAAGTTGTACTTATTATGAAATCATTTTTAGGAAGCTCGACGTGTGGGCATGATTTGTAAGCTTAGTTTCGATGACTTTATTTATTATGGAATTATGTTGTAATGATTTTTTTGCAAATTTCGATGACTTTATTTATTATGAAATTATTTTGTAAGGAATATTTTGTAGGGGTAACCGACGTTGGGAAGATAATATAGTGTATAGATTAATATAGTGTACAGTTTATGATAGTAATTACTATTTGTTAAGGTCTTTTATTGCATTTACTTAATTTTTTTGTTAAATCCAATTTATTGACATTACAACATTTTGATTGTGTAACATTTAGAAATGCATGCAAGTTCTGTAGCATACTAATTACTAAGCTATGCCTATAGTCTTGGTGTGGCATCTTTTAATTTTCTCAAATGTAATTGATTGCATCCTGTCCAGAACAATCATAACTGGATTATCGATAACACAAGAACCACAAGAACAAACTTCCATCTTCCAAAATATCTGTGATCGAGAAAAAAAAATGTGAATGATACTATCTTGATCTCATATATGCATTCACATGTTGGTAACCTTTGTTAATCGATTTACTTACTGAAAGAATAAAACCCAACTCGTTTGATTGTCTATTTGTATTTTATTTATGTTTATATTTAAGTTAATAATCTGTAGGTGCATGTGTGGATCTTTGCTGTTTGCCTTATGATCTAACTAACTTGATTAAGTATTTAATGTAGGACCTGTTGATTACCTATATTAAGAATGTAGAAAAAAAAAATTGCTGGTAGGATCATGTTTTCGGGTAGATCTTCATGAAACCTGTCTGTTATAGGGTGTTGTGGCTATAGAACATAGATGGTAAGGAAAATACTGTTGCCAGGCAAATGGGTTTTTGGTAAATCTTCATGAAATATGTTTGTTATAGATTGTTTGGGTCGTTGATTATGGGGGTTGTAAGTTGTTGGGATTTCATGTTTGATGTTATTTTTGTCGATATCAAACTAATCATTTTGTGAATATGTTTTTTTCCGGAATGGGTGTATTTGGGTCCGTATTGGTTAAAAACGTTGCCGTGTCTTACGGTTTCCGGTGTTGTTATCGTTGATACTACGTGTGTTTCTTGTCATACCTCCACATTGTCGTACAGTGTGGCCAAATAGGGTAGTCTAAGGCCTGAGATATATAGATGTTATGGGCTGTGCACATTACGATGTTTGATGCGTATGTTTTATTAGTCATTGAAGATAGTCTATCTCGTTTTCTGAATTAGTAATTGTTCTAAGGGCCGTGTGTGTTACCTTTAATAATGAATGTCAATGCTTTCCAATCGTTGTACTGATACTCTATGGTTGAAAGCAGGGAAATGGATCAACAATTTATGGTTCGCCTCAATCAAGAAACAAATCCGGAATACCAGGTTTGTATGCTGGACTACTTGTAAATATGGAATTGCAAGTGATTTTGTTATTCCCTGAATGTATAACTTTTTAATTGTAACATGTGTTATTAGCATTATAAGTGACTTAAGTTTTGCATTTATAGAGGTTGCCTACGGTATTTGGTGAGAGATTTTATGAAGACGAAGAGTACATATTTCTTATCGGGAACAATAGATCCAGGTATATATGTTTGATAAGGCTTATGGATGGTGATTTGCAAGTTCACGGAGATGAGTGGAGAAAGTTTGTAGAGGATAACATCCCGCCCTCAATCAAAACGCTACATTTTGTGAAGGAGGCATTGGGTACTTTCTACGTTACTGGATACAACGTGGACGGTACCGAAGGTCCTGGTTATGAAGGTCTTGCTGTGAGGAATAGAGATGTGAGGTGCTTGTCTATATTCCGTGATGGAGGACAGGTACGTTTCCCGGATTTACCGCCCTATATACATGGTTTTTAGTTTACATAGATGTAAACATATTATGAAATATCGACGAAATTTTACATTGTTGGTAATATATTTAGTTTAGATTATGGTTAATATGCAAGCAACTGTCGACGTGAAACGATCACGGTAAAAATAGTGTTATAACGTGTAAACAGAGGAAGATATTTTAAAAACGTTATAATATGTAAGCAGAGGAGAATATACATGTTTGTTATAAAGTAAATCGAGTTACAGCCGTGTTTAATTATGTCTATTTTGATAGCTGGCATTAAGTTTATTTTAGAGCGAACGATGGTTAATATGCAAAGGTGTTTAATGTGAATACATGGAATCTATATTTGCGAAGTGTGTCTGTATATGTTTGTAATAAAAAAAGGATACAATGCTTAAACAGAGAAAAGGTGGGTGGATCCTGTGAATGGTTGGACTTTTATGTGTGGCTGTTCTGAATAAATGGTATTTGTATTTCATAAGATTTTAATAGGTGCTTGACAGTGGTAAAGTATTCGTTTGTGGCTATATGTTTGAGTTTGATATGCAGTTAAAAAAGGCAAAATAAATGGTATAAAACTACCACATCGAAAATCTGATATAATGAATATAAATTAAGCCTGTTAGTAAGTAGATATCCGTACAACGTTGGTACACTTTGTGGCTGTTGTTGATGCGTGGGATTTTAAAATTATCCAAGTAAATGTTATAAAATAATTGTATCACATCTGGGATTTATGCATCTAAATGAAAATTGAAATCAAGTAGATATGTGTACGGAAAAATGTTTCCACACATTTTGAATGTAATTTCCATGTATTCTGTTCATGCGCTCTTTTTTCATGCTGAAAGTGCAGGTTCTTCCAGGAGATTTTTTACAAAACTTATGGAACGACACATTGACAGTTCATGCCAATGGTGTAAGTGCTGTGGTGAACAATGAAAGGGTGCAGCTGGACGTAAACAGTGTAGTGAGGCATAACCGGTTGTTTGGTGGGGCTTGGGATAAGCTTGTTGCTGATTTTGCAATCGAAATTGGTCAGCCGATGGTGTTCACTAATTTAGGTGATTATCAGTTGAATCTCGCACTTTTCTGACACAATGGTACCTGTGTGTATCCGGAGACTGTCCGGCCAACATTGCTGAGGGTGCTCGGGCGTGAGATACCAGGCTATGCAATGGAAGGTTTGAACACTTTCACCCGTGAATCTTTTTTAGAAATACATTGACTAATATTGCCTCTGTAAACATATTTTTAGAGGAAATAGACCACCATATGTATTATAACGATTAACCTGGTGTTTGTAAATGTAATCTTAGATGAGAGAGCTCACCACAGATGTAGCTGGCGAGGACACACGCATCATAACGATGAGAACCATGTGTTTTATGTTATGCTTGATGGGACGGTGCTGGAGTTTTACCACGTGGTAAGTAATTGAGGGATACAGTAATAATGAAATTTGTATAAATCTAATTTTGATTGATTATAATTTGTCAAATCTTGTTAATCCACAATGTCTGAACAAATTATATATTTTCAACAGTCTGTACCAAAGAATTTCTCCGCCAATCATGAAATGCACAGATATAGGGCAGCGATTCTTATGCACGCTGATGAGAGGTTCATTGTGAAGGTTGCCACGGTCAACGACTCGCAAAGGCCGAACAGGCAACTTGCAGTCAAGTTGAACGGGAATTTCAAGGCGTTTGCAGACATTTGTGGTTTAAGGCATGGGAGGTTACTTCGTTTTAAGTTGGTGAACACCATTGTGGACGCTGTAGTGGATGAAAACAATGAGATTCCGGTATTTCATGTGTGTTAACTTTGCAGTTGGTTGTAGTGGGCGTAAGTACATTTGATGTTGATTCATATCTGGTTTGTGACATTTGAATAGACAAACACGTACGTGTTTGGCTGACTATGGCAGTAGCGCTGTAACTCCAAACACAACACACGTAATCACTGGTGTGTGGCTATTTTGTTCTATGTTTATATGTGCTGAATACACTATGTATGGTAACTGCAGTAACATTTCTGACAGCATCAACTCAATATGCTATAATTTTGTAAATGGTAAAAATGCTCATTTTATCAACAGATGTTGTTTTCTTTAATTTGTCTGATACTTTACATGGAGCAAGTTAGTTTAATCGCTTAGAATGTATATGTGTAACTGCTAAGATGCGACAACAAACAGATAGGCATTGTTAATGAGAGGTTAGTAACGTACCTGTTTAACGAAAAACTGTATAATTTAACAACAATCTTTAGATGCGAAACAATGCTTCTTTATACACCACATTCGTCGTTGATTTTGAGTATTGCCCATCGTCATCACAACAAAGGATCTTCAAACCTTTTTTGTTCTTGACGCGAGATACTGCCACATAAAGCTGGCCGTGTGAGAACACTGGTCGTTGGAGAAACAGCCCAACTTGCGTCAATGTTTGGCCTTGACTTTTATTAATGGTCATAGCGAAGCACGGTGATACTGGGAATTGCCTTCGATTAAATTTAAAAGGGATTTTGGTTTCTGATGGACTTAATACCATACGTGGTATAGCACAAACAGTACCAACACTTCCGCCTAATATAATTTTAGCCTCAATTATATTAGTACCGAGTCTGCGAACTTGTAGCCTTGTTCCATTGCATAATCCAGCTGTTTGATCAATGTTTCTCATGCACATAACAGGGGTGCCTATTTTCAGAGTCAATGAATGACGTGGGAGTCCGGCTATCTTAATGCTGTTAAGAAATTCACACGTGTATAATTCTGGATTGAAATTCGTGTCTTCATCAGCAATACCAATTGAGTCGGAACTTAGATAGGTTGTTGGATCTCCATCGAGAAGTTTAAGCATCCTGTCGTTGATCATATCCATAAGTTCATGAGTTGGGGCGAGGATGGCCCTTTCTTGAAAATAGGCCAGACTGTAAAGGTTCTTGAGCAAATCTGGGTAAGTTTCTTCTATTATAGTTCCAACATGATCTTCTGAATCCGGGATGAGCATATCGTCCGTGAATTCAACTGTGGATTCTTTGTTTTCTTTACCTCCGATTGTTCCATTTCCAATTGACAGTATCCAGTCTGCAAAGTCTTGGATTTCTTTACGCTCGGAATTATTTTTACTTGTTCCGAGCCTCATGTTGATGTTCAGTCGTAGTACCGTACAATGCTCCCACAGGTATGAAGAGTTTATTGATGCATGTACGATTTGTTGTCTTGAACCATTCGTGATGACTGGAAGGATTTGGCGAAAGTCACCTCCAAATAAAACCACTTTTCCTCCAAACACTTGTCCAGATGGTGTTGATAGGTCCGGCCTACATATGTCTCTTAGTGTCCTATCGAATGCTTCGTAACAATGTCTATGTGTCATTGGAGCTTCATCCCATATGATTAGTTTGCATGCCCTTATAAGCTCAGCAAGTTCACTATCTGCTGGGATGTAGCACATAGAATCATCGACCACATTGATGGGAATTGCAAATCGAGAATGCGCCGTTCTTCCCCCCTCCAACAAAAGCGCGGCTATACCGCTTGATGCGACATTTAAAACTATACCTCCTTTCGATCTAATTGCTGCGGACAAGGTCTTGTAAAGATACGTTTTACCTGTGCCCCCGTATCCGTATACGAAGAACATGCCTCCTTTTTTTTCGTTGACAGCGTCCATTAAAGTATTATATATATCTCTCTATTCGTTTGTTAGCGTACCAAAGAGCTTGGTATGTTGTTCACGTAACTCATCTTTTTTGTATTTTAACTCATCCGATATGAGTCTATTGTAATGTGCCATAACCAACATTTCGTTTGGGAAAGGCATGTTTGGGATGTTCCGCAAACTTTTATTGTTACAAAGCAGCATGTGTTCGATATATGTAAGACATATGTTCTTTCTTTGCTCGTCTGAAAGTTCCAAATCTGAAAAAATTAAATGCGCATTTGTTAGTTTAATTGTAAAACACAAACTGATAGACATATATTATTTTTCACATGCCTGTAACTTTGTAATAACAGCCCAACACACACACACATTTGGATGGTTAATTAGCGAGCATTACTGTGAGGTAGTATTTTTTTTTGTGTGTGTTCATTTCGATTTATTAGTTTTATAAATAAAAGTTCCATTCCAAAGGCACTAAAACACTCATTCTAATAACAGTATTTGGCCCTTTTTTTTGTGAACGTTTTGGGAAATATGGGAGGGTTCGAACTGGTTTATGGAATATTAAGGCAATATCCCAGTGTTATACGTTTGATGTTGCTGCCTGTTTGTTATGGTACTGATGAATAAGTGCTTTAGGTATGTTTTTTGTGAACCAAAAATTTAATTATGTATAATGTCATTAGACTTCAGGATATGTGTGTGTAAACTATGTGTATTTGTTGTGCTGTAAAATGTAGTTGTTTGTGATGCATTTATAAAGAATTATAATGATATCAGTTAGACAACCGAGTAGGTATTAAGAGATTGTATTACAGTGAAAATTTCATACCTGGATCATTTCTTTTTATTCGTTCCGCGTGTAGTACGTCAGTAGCCATGACCTCCCACGTCTTCTCGTAAACAAATTCTGGTCATGCCATGCAATCTGTTAGGATAAGAATGACATAAAATTTTCGTAGGTAGTTTCCGGTTCCCCATAGGCTGGCTTCTAACAACCCGTCAATGTATTCTTTATCGTCTTCCAATAGTCCTCGTGCCTGGCATGCCTCTTTGTATGTGTTGTATGTAACACCTTCAAATTTTTTTAAAATCGATCCAATCTCGTGCGCCTGGGACCTTGTTAATAAGGACTTGCAGGTAGAACAGTTCACCGGTTGATGGTGATACATGATGCACACGCCCAATTGACGTGCCTTTTTGTGTTTTAACCCAAACTCTATCCTCTTGTTTCCATACATAGTGTTGTGGAAATTCGTGGTAAAGTAAAGTCCTCGCTTCTACATCAGTCTCATTTGTTTTCATCCACTGTACGAATTTTGTGTCATTTATGGATGCCTTATCCAACGTACAGTCAATGCTTTCCGAAGCATCAAATACGACCGAATGTTCGCCTTCTAAATGAAACGGCAATCGTTCAACCGGAGGGAATCTGTAATGTATGTCAAATTTGTAAATCCTCCATGCTGCTTCACAAGCCGAAAGATATCGACAGTCGTAGTAATCACTGACTTCGTCTATCTCCTGGTATTCTACCGCCGCTGTAGCCCTATCTGGACCCTTGTTTATGTATTTGAAAAGGTATTTTATAGAACCCATTTGGTTTCACCACTCCACGTTAATATGTGATTGGTACCGCCTCAACAACCCCGGGTTGTAAGGGACCACGTATCCGTTGTGTAATTCTGAACCACTTTTAGACACTGTACAACCGTCGTTCCTCCTCTTATAAAGTGCATAACCGTTCTCGTCTATGATTGTTGAATCGTTAAACTCTTTGGGGAATTTCTTTGTACATTTGTTTTTAACCGTGCATGGACAAGTAGGGCGCTGTGGGCCACATGGTCCATGCATCATATGATCGGTAACGATCTGGTATAGTTCAGGATCTTCCTTTTTATCAAGTATTTCCGCCGAAATAAAACGATCAATTTGGCGAGTTGTCTTGATTTTATCACGTTCTTCCAGAAAAAGCAGAATATGAGCATGTGGCAGCCCTCTTTTTTGAAACTCGACAGTATAAACAGCTGTAATAGGTTGATAGTGTTAAGCATGACATACAATTAACTAATAACGGATTCAATTACTTTGTATTTGTTAATAAATGTATAATGATTGTACCTGCTTTCAAATGTCCAAAATAATGCCGGTCTTTAAAATCCCTCATTAAAGAGTCCAGTTTGTGTTTAAAGACTCTTGTTATGGCGTCCGGTCTGTCTTCAAGCTTTAGCCCCCTTTTTGCGACAAAACGTGCAATTTTCGGCCAGTTTGGGTTGCACGTGAATGTTATAAATAGGTCAGGATATCCGTAAACCTTGCATATTGTCATGGCATCCAAATAATTTTGCATCATGTATCTTGGACTTCCAGTGAATGACGACGCTAAAATAACCTTTTTCCCTCGTAACATGACCCCGGAGTCTTCCTGCTCTGCCAATTTCGCAAGTTTAGAATATGTTTCACTTCTCAAATCCTTTTGCTGATTTTTAATAAACGACATTCTTTCTGATTCTACCATAGTGTATGCGTCAACAATAAATTGTTGGCATAGTCTCCTTGCGTTGAGTATCATCGAGAAAACACCCGTCCTTTCCTGCAGGCGATACGCAAAATACTCCCTCATTGTTACCTTTGTTTTCTTGTTTGTTGGTGTATGATCAGTAACACCCACGTGGTATATATCTGTCCAGTAACCATCTTCTGCGTAAGGGAATAGCAGTGGGTAGTGCAATGCTAGATACGATGGGTGCAATTCACTTATTCTTTTAAGACCACCTTCCTGTGGGTGTAAAATGATGTCCCTTTTATTAGCTGTTGTGTCAAAATCACCAACTATTAAACCTCCAATTTCATCAGCTGTGGGTAGGTTATAGTTTCGACCATCTCGTTCTCTTGTACCGATAAGGTGTAGTCTGAACCTCGTTTCATCATGTTTCTTAACCAGCTGTTCTCCAGCCATTCTGAACTGAGCAACCAATGGATTAATGGTATCCAACATGTCGCGTAAGTCAACAGTCAGTTGATGGTCGACGATATAGGTACTTGATGTTGTTGCGCCATCGTTTGGGCTGTATAAAAGAAATATAATTATACTAATATAGTGTTGCTTATCTAAAAATGAATGAACAACGTACATGTATTCATGTAATAATTATTGGTGGAATACCTGACCGAATTAACCCTGTTTTGTATTTCGTTCTGTGGGTCATAAATATATAGTTGCGCAAAAACAGGGGGTCTATCGCCCTCTGGCAAGAGGCTCCCCATCATGTGGTAATTTTCTCCGTGAATCCTGTAACAATACGGTCCATATCCCTGGTTAACAGACGTATCCTGTTTTGCACCCATGGACGTGAATGAAAACATTGAATTGTATCGCCTAATGTTATCAACAAAATCCTTGCTCTTTGGATGTTCACCATTCATAAGTTGTGCTAACAATTGTGGTGGATTCTTAACTTCCGTTCCTAATTTCACCTTTCCCTTACCACAACATATAGAGTATGATCCAGTGCCTGAAGCTGTCGCCCCCACCGTAGATTCAGCATGCCACAACAGTGCGTCGCAGGATTCGCACGTGTAAATGGGATCTCCATGGTCAAGATAATCTGAGAATAGCCAAGTAATTAATTAAATTTCAAAGGAAAAAAGAAAAACCATTCATTTTGTTTTTGGCACAAATGTTATCTTTATCAGGGAACTGTCTAACGAATGTACCATTAGATATTCCTTTAAACATGTTTATCTGACCATCGTGATTGTGTGCTGAGGTGCCATTGTTTAAACCTTCGCGCCTATGGATTTTCTTCGTAGGTGGTATTATTTTGTCCTGCAGTCTTTGTGATTTGCGTTTCGAAGTGTGCACACCAGAGTGGATGGTTCCAAGGTACACGGGCTCTTTATCGATTGCTGCAACAAAAGTGAATGAATAACAGTTTATGATTATAATATTTATTAGCTACTTGTTCAAAAAATTGAAAATGTATTACGTGTTTTGGTTGGGTCTTTGAAAGGACGCCCTCTTGGTCTCTTTATTGGTGTTGGATGTTCACAGCCTGTTTGTTGGTTGATTCCTTTTCCCGTGTTTGTTTTGGTCTGAGAAGGTGTACGCGTTGGCCGGATACTAAACCTTTTGACATCTGTTGCAAAACAAAGACACGTTAATATAACTGATTGCTCGTTGTTGTAGGCAAACTTAGAATGTAATTATCATGATATGCAGTTTCTATAAATGAAATAACATGATTGGATTGGGTATATTGGTGGTCGTCTCCCAGGTCGTATTGGTTTCACAACTTGCATATACAATGTGTTACCTGTAAGTTCATCTTTCTGTTGTGGTCTTCCACGTGGCCGTATTGCTAAATCATCTGATATAGCTGCCATGACAATCATAGTATAAGTAAACCAATGAACTGGTTTTAAGTCACCCTTTATGGGTTAAACATAAGAAAAAACTATATATATATATATATATATATATATATATATATATATATATATATATATATATATATATATATATATATATATATATATAATATATACCTGAACACTACAATTTAAATACTTATTTGTTATATTCTTCTTTACAAATAACTAATGCTTTCATTTAGGAATACATCTAATATAGGTTGACCGTAATAACCTTAGAATTTGTATTTGTACTTGTTAAAATTATACTTTGGTCTACTTTCAATCCCGTTTGACATTACTCTCCTTTATTCAATCTAACGCACCCCCCTTGACCTGGCCAATATTAAACACTATAATAGAATCTACCCATGGGTAAGTTTTTGAATTTTTTTGGAACGACCCATGTTCATTGCAACGTTGGCATACCGTTAATACATTCTTTTATAGACAAAATGGATATATTCTGTTGTAATCACCGATGTTCAATACAATGTTGGCATACTGTAAATATGATGGTGTGTAGTTTCAAACAATGTAAGGGTGTGTAGTTTCAAACAATGTAATTACCTGTTTGGAGTTGACCCGTCGGTTGAATGGGCCTTACACTCTGTATATAGGACGTGTTTCCTGTTATTCTATGTGTTTTTTGTGGTCTTCCTCTTGGTCGTATTGCCAAATCTTCTGATACAGCGACCATGTTTATAACACAAACTGTATATTGTAAACCTGGCAGTGTTGTATAGTATATCAAAATGGTGTTGAAAAGGTTTGTAGATGTTTACTTGTTTTTTAATTGAAATTAGTGTTTATTAATGGTTGAAAAGTAACATATTGCATAACCATACTTATCTACTACTATATAGAAGCATATATGTTAACAAAATATTTGTATTTTACATCTAACACCCGAATTGTGGTATTTTAATTTTAATATTTGCTTATATTTGTTAACAAAATATTATCATTAGGAATTGTAACATCTTTATTTAAATATTGCTCCTATCACATACTTGAAAATAAGATAATTACTGAATTTTAATTTTTTTTAAACATGATTTCGTCTATAAATAGCATACCAAAAGGGAAAGGATAACCATTTTTTGGAAAAATGTTTTCAATGGCGCCATTCCAGGTTTTAGAGGAGCTAAGCAACCTCTCTGGATCGTCCAAGCTACATGATTGCATGCGTGTTTGGTTTGTCCAACAGGCATGTGAAGAAGCCATTTCTGCAGAATTGATTCACACTTGTTGCGAGCATCTGAGGAGAGTTATAGCAAAGAACCAATCAATGATAGTTGACTTGGAAACATTAGGTCCTCGTGGTGTCACATTGGATTCACTTGACGCATTGAAGAAAACTCAAGAGAGACGCCGGGTACTGCTAGAATTGATGGGAGCATTGCTTGCCCAAACAAAAGATGCAGTGCGCGAGGAAGAATCCAACGCAATAAAGATGAATCTTTTTAATTAAGTTGTTTTATTAGTGTTTTTGTATACAATGTTCAACAGGATCTTCATTTGGTTAATCTGTTTGATGAATTGTTTAAAATATACATAACAACCACATCAATAAGTTAATTTATTAGTTATCTGTAGTGTTGTCTTTGCCTCCTTGTTAGACGAGATCGAAGAAAACCCAAATGAGATCGATAGAACCCGATTCAAACCAAGCAAATCCACACACCCCTTTGCTTCCGAACGCGCTCTCCACTATAACTGGTTGCTACTTCTCTTATTTTCGAATTGATAGTAAATTTGAGGGTGTGGGGACTTGCTAGGGATCGGTAGGACTTTAAAGGAGTAACCAAGGAAGGTTTGATTCCTTCTCTCCTCATCCACAGACGCTCCATGGCTAAAGAAGGAAACTATATCGTCTATGAGAAGTACAAACCGCAATCCAAAACTTGTACCTTGTGTGCTTCTATTCATCTAACTGCCATCACATTCAGTACAAAGTCATAACTTACATAACTACAAAAGGCAAATCCTTCAAGCATAACAAACTGTGTGGGCATACAATTACAATTAGTATTATTGTTTCATGAAAACTTTTTTAAATAGTAATTGCAAACTTTATTATTCAAATAAGCAAATGAACGTCACAAATAACATCATGAATCTTAAAGGGAAAAAAAAAAAAAAAAAAAAAAAAAAAAAAACAATCAATTCAAACCTATCTGAAAATAGTATAGACACAATAAAAAAAGTCACTACGAAAGTTCCATTTGTTTCATGATATTGTTGATCTTTTCTTGGCACTCCAATATTTGTCGACGTCGGTGATCAATATCATCTTTACACTTTAGCATTGTTTGTTCGTCAATTCTGATTTCTGCTTCCAACCATGCTACATGTCGTCTAAGCTGATCAACATAACGTATAGGTAGAAAATACCTTACAGGCCCCTGGTCACCTCTTGGATTAGATGACAGCTGTTTTGGTGGGGAATTACTTCTTGAGCGTTTTCTTGGTGATTTTGATGGGGGAATAAACAAACGCCCCATGGTTGATTTGAGCTCGTTACTAAATGAAAGGGAGAAAACCTTGTAGATGTTATATAGTTTGCGATATTGATTTCTTACTTGTTAAGAGATATATTCAATTTATAGAATATATAATTCCAATGATAAACATAGGATGTATATTTTTACCAAATATGCTAATAGATATATTTAATTTATAGAAAATATAATTGGGATGATAAGTATAGAATGTACATATTGTACCAATCTTATAAGTTGAGTTTCAAATAAATTGATGCTAAGAGATTTCAAATAAAGGCTTGGCTTCTTCTAATGCTCGCTGTGTTGAAGAAGTAAGTACATACCATTGAGTTGATTAGCATCCATAAAATTAGAAGATAATGTTAATTTACAGAAAATACACAAGTGTATACTATATTTTTTCAATAAATATTTTGTTTCTTTGTTTAACTTGAATGTTTAAAAACGTCGTGGATTCAATATAGGCATTTTTATAAACCATATGAAATATTAATGTATAATAAGTAATAAAATAGTCGAAACACATCAAAACCAGAATCAAATGACAACATAAATTCAAATCAGAATAGGTCGTCAACTATTTAAACTGAAAGAAAAACAGCCTGTGAGCAACGCCTTGTAAGATGATGTTGAAATCTCAATTGTCATCACTGAAAAAGTTCAGATCCACAAGGTAGTCATCGGTCACCTCATGTCCCATCTTGCGCATTTCGTCAATTAAGGCTTCTGTTTTCATAAGTCTCGCTTGGACGCCATTGAGAACCTGTTGAGACTCCTGAGGATCTCCAACATTTAACTTTAGCCAATTGAGGAAAACAGATTCGTCTAGCTCTTCTATTAAGTCAAAGATAAACGGGCTTATAAAGTTAACACGAATTATTAAATTAATTTCAAAAGAATTACAAACCTTATAACATTTACCTCTACTACTTTGAGAAGGTCCACCTTCTTCAAAGACTAATGCAAGAAATCTCAATGCATCGTCGACCTTAGTACTTGGATCTCTATTGTCTTGATCATGCACCTCACCTTTTGTCTTAAGATTTGCAACAGGCTTTCGTGCATTAGCAAACTTTGGTTCTGTCACAGGGATTTGTGGAGGAATGGGTTGATCCTCGCACCGTGAATCAGTGTGTGGGTTGGGTGAGGCTGAACCATGAAAGGTTTTAGGGTTTGATGATGCCATGGGAAGAGTATATGTTGATGGTTTACATTATGTAAACAATCATATATATATAGTTATTAAAAGTTTGATATCATTGGGCCTTTTATTTTGGGTCAATATTTGTTATATTTGTATTTAATGGAACAATACAATGTATATACGTCTAACATAATGAAAACTTTAGATGTAATTGAATTTATAATTCACCAACTTAAAAAACGCAACAATTATTCATGGCAATAAGGTATTATTTGCTGGATGACAATAAAGATGGACAAACAATATAGGATAAAACTCTTAAAAACATAATCTATGGAAAATCTAGGTATGTGTCATTATATTTCATCCTCACTATCATCATCGTCACTTGTTTCATAATCAGTCGAGCTGTCGTTAATAAAGCTACTCATATCATCGGTATTGGAATCATAGCTGACAGTATACGTGTTTGAGCCAACTTCCCATGCTTCTTCATCGAGATTTCTGCTGCAAATATTTTGACCATTCATAATTCCGTCGATATCAGGCATATCGTTCCACATGTCATAATCAACTATGTCAGCCTCATCCAGTGCTGTGCATTTGAAATCGCATGTTCAAGTACAAATAAAACATAAATAAACAAATACCAAAAAACTATATACTTCTAAATCTGTGTTGCGGTTATAAATATGTATGTTGGGTGTTTTACCATTAACATCAGTATAATCTTCATCGACGGATGTATACTTTGAATCCCCTATTGAGAATTTGAGATAAAAAATTTATAAGTAAAATATAAATTTTAATTTAACACATATTTAGTAATATACAAATTTAAAAAACTAAACAATTGGTTTGCAAGCAACAACCTGTAGAGGAGTCTTCAATGATTAGCTCATCAGGGATAGTATATCTAGGTTTATATTCTTTTAGAGGGTAAATTGGATCAGGAAGATCATCGATGTTCACCCAAACACCATCCTCAGAATCTGCTTTATTTTTTTCAAAATCGTCATCCGTATCCTCATCAATCAACATATATTTTTTACGACCTGTACTGTGTGTTGGGTGCGCTTCTTTAGATCCTTCTCTTATAACATTGCCATCACCATCAGACTTGTGGGTTTAAGGCACACGTCATAAAAAAAATATGTTGTAAGTTTCAATATATTTATGTGTTAGACAATGTCAGAACATGTTATTTTGCATAATATAACAATACAAATAAACAATCTAAGATATAACCTTAACAAAAGTGGCGTCTACAGATGTGCTTGATTTTACTAATTTACGCCGTTTAAGTGATTGTAAAACAGGCTGGGAAGAAAAAACAACAACAAAATAAAACAAATGTTTAAGTGAGTCATTCCATGAAAAAACATGCTAAGCAAGAACATATCAAGCTGATAATAAAACTACTCGGACATAGTATTAAAGATACCTCTTCATCGTCTGATATATTTATAATTGGCATGTCCTTGGTTGGAGATGGAACCTCATGTTTTTTAACCATATCAGCATGGCTAGGCTATAATTATGAGGAACGTAATCAGATATTTTTATTTTGTGTATAACTTGAATGAATGCTTGAGCTAGATATTATACCTCATCATCATCTGATAAAATAATGAATGGTACATCTTTATTCAGCGAAGTATTACTTGGATATGGCGAATCATAGTCCTTTCTTTTAGTAACCTGTTAAAGTTCTATTACTTAAAATGATGTAAACTTACATAGTAACAGATAAACCATACGTAACTTATAAGTATATACCTTGTTTGATCGTTTATATGACATTGTGTTTACTTCTCGTCACCAATAAATGAAATTATAAGCTCAGCAGCTAACATGTGGTTTAATTTATAGAGTTTGAAGATGAATATTAACTTCTAAAGTTTTAATATAGATAAAGTATGTGAATATATTTAAAATATATTATGTTTTAAATATACACGTTTTCTTTTTTTAAAAATCTTATTTTGGGTGCTTATCCTAAATATATACATACGATTTTATTATGAACTCTTAATAAGAGCAACTCGTTTTATTTTAGTAAGTATAATAACTCTATGGTTTTGGGTTGGGACGTTTTTTTATATTTTCTATTTCATGTGTTTATATATCCTAATTATATCAGGGGTACAAACTGAACAATGAATGAGCATCACAATCAAAAATCAATAAGCAGTACAAACACAAACGCAGCAGTACAAATGATCTTTACCTCCCAACTGGCAGTACTAAAAACAGCCGAGCAGTACTAAGTGGTTAGTAACAGCAGTATGAATCTAGGGTTTCATGCCTATATTTTCATAAGTATAGTTTGGTTACTTTTCTAAATGAATATGGTTTTTACTATAGTTAAAGATTGCCATTATATTGTACAAAAACATGCTTTTATATTTTATAATCTACAACTTAAACTGTACATAAGAAAACTCGAATCATCATAAGTTGCCTAATTTGTTATACAATGTACTTTAAATATATTAATTTAACAAATGACTGTTTTTTGGTTTGATTACCCATTGTACTTCAGACGGGTCAAAAAAAGAACTATCAAAAGGCGTATAAATGTGTAAAATAACATGTTCATTCCATTGATTTAAATTCTTAAACAAATAAAGTCAGGACGAAATTACAAATCTTCTGATGAGAAAGCAAGACGAACTTGATCGTAAGAATAGACTTCCAACTTGTGTTTCTTCCTCCTCTGTTTCCTAAAAGGACCAAACTCTCTTACAAACTGCTTATACTTTTTTCTTTCTTCTCTTAATCTTGCCTCTTCATCCTTGACTTGCTCCCACTTCCTCCGTTTAATCGCCTGTTTTTCTGAAACCATCCAATCATAAACAGATTCTATGCTTTCTTCCTCACCTACATGGATGTTCAACCCCTTTTTAAAACATGCACATTACATCTAAAAATTGCAGTTCAGGAAAACTAACATCTGTTTATTTACCTTTGTTTTCATGCACTTCTTTCCCTTTACTTGCTGCAACATCATCCAACCTGGTGCAAACATGATGTTAGCATCAATTTTTTTGTCAAATACATGAAATCTTAACATATATTAGTTATACAGTTAGTAGGTTTACCTTGGATTATTTACAGCTGTTACCTCTGCCATCTCGTTAGCATTTTCTTTCTTAGCAATGGAAGCCATTCTCAGATGATTGCAAAAAAGATGAGGCGTGCAAAGAGCAAGAGTTTTTTTTTTTTTTTTTTTTTTTTTTTTTTTTTTTTTTTTTAACTTTGAAAACGTTTATGGAAGTTAGAATGGGTGATTATCTAAATGCATTTAACCACAAAGTTTGGGATGGTAAAAAGTCTATAATAAATTTGCATTTTATCTTGGAACAAACACATATTTTTAAAAAATATATGGATATATTTTTGCTTATATTTTGAGTATGGAAAAGATATTTTCTTTAAACGTTTTACAGCTAACAAATTTTTTTAAATATTTAGTTACATTACAGATTTTACAAAGTGGATACATATCTTTTCCTAGGCCTTATCACATTTGATTTAATTTTGCAACTGTTTACAATTTATTTTGGGTTTAAGTTGATTAATTTTTAGTTTATTATGTGTATCCACAACTATAAAAAAATAAATAATGACAAGTATAGAGGGTTCACTACACTAATAATGACATTAGTTGCTTTATCATTTCAATGTGTACATATGTACTAAAAGTAAACATAAAGGACATTGATAAGAATATTCACAACAATTATAAATTGCAAACATTGTGTTGTAAAAAATAATATAAACATCCATAACAATCATAAAATGTATCCATAACAATCATAAAATGTAAAGGTTTTGGCGGGGAAAAACAATACGAATATTCATAACAATAATTACTTGTAAACCATAACTAAAGCGTTCACACATCTCTAGAAAACGAATTAAACATCAATCATCGTTATGCTTGGCCTGTCCATCGAGTCCATTTGTTGGTAATTTATCCTCACATGTTGCTGGAATACTGATATTGTCATTTGGCATTCCATCATCTGCATTTTCCAATGGAGGTATAACATCGGCCGTGGCATCATCAGACAATGTTGCCATATCATCTAATGTCTCCGTGTACGGAGTTATAGGTTCGTTGTTTTGTTCCTGATATATTTTGTGGGACGAATTAAAACTTTAGAATGTATTGTTCGTTAAAATTCAATGGTGTTTGTTGATACTAAATAAATCATTAAACAGTACCGCATTTTTTTCAGGAGAATGTGCATCCGTTTCATCGTCCGAGCACATAGAGTCATAGTCCAAACTCTGCACATCATCATCGCCGTCCTATTTTAAACAATGTAAAACGTTTAGTATATACGTAATTGTAAGCATACCTCATTTTCACGTATATTAAAGTAACAAATGGACCAAACCTCATCTTCTAGGAAGCCACGCTTGAAATAGTTGATTGTCTCAATATCTTCGGTAACCTTTTCAGCTCGATATATGTGACTGTTATTCTTGTTGTTAAAGTCAGAAAATAAAATCTTGAAAAGATACATCCTCCCAACAATCTCATTAAGATCTTCCGGAAAGTATTCGTCTGTGTTTATTCCTTCCCTTTCCATGATCTCCCATGCGGTCACATTTGTCATTTCATGTACGTTCTTGTCAAAGATTACCACTTGCGCGGTTCCACTATCATCAAATATGCACACAATGATTTTGAACCTACGAATATAAAATATACATTGTAAAGTATAAAACATGTAAACAGTTACATTATTTATTATACAGTTATATATGGTTTCAAATACTTATATCCATGTAGATATGCTGGTGCACATACTTAGAAACAATTGCATATGTCTCCCCGTGGTTCTTGCAATACCACAGCTGTTTTGGATTCTTCAAGCGTGATTTGACTTTCGAAACAATGGGCATCACTCTGGCACTACATGTCTTACAGCCTGTATAGACCCATCCATTTTCATATTGTATACTATGCACTCTTGCATAAACGACGCAATGTGATTCCTGTATTTAAAAAAAAATAGTTTGTCATCAATACTAATGTGATTAAATCGAGTGAAAAACAATATTTATATTATATTTCAATCAACTACTTGTATCTTACAGGTTCAATTGTCCTAATGGATCCAACCCTTCTCTTCACGCATCCGTGCATGAACTTTGCAGGCGTCACAACAGGCTTCTCAATTGAATACTCTTCAATTTTAAACTCCCCTGCACTATATCCGTCCTGTTCTTCGTACCTGTAATGTGCATAAATAAGTTTTCAAATAAACGCAACATATAGTTAATTCAAAAGCAAAACATATATGGCACAACATCAAAGTAATCACCTCTCCCGGAAAGCCAACAACTGTGGCACATCTCTATTTATGAATATTCTTGTGCCAAACAAAGCATTATGTATGGACGGTTTGTCTGTGTTGGGTAAAAGAGGAATGTAAATTTTAAAATTAATACTGGGAACAAAAAAAATAAACATCATGTCCAAAATTCACTATGCATTTGTGAAACTTACTATTCCAATACTTCACTTTTGCTAACATTAACAGTATGTCTATATGCCCAAGTTCATCACGTTTGTTTTCATAGTCATTCCACAACAATGCCCAATTGTTCCAAAAAGTACAGTCGATTCTTAAAGATCTGCAGAGTATAGTGTATAATCAATCCATGATGACAATTGAACATTATTCTACACACATAATTTCAAAAAAAATGTAAACGCGCACAATATACTTACTCGGCATCCTCAACAACTATTGTCCTTCGTATCATAGGAGTACCAGCACCGTTGATAGTAACTATTTTTCCAATAGCTACAACTGTACCAACAATATCTGAAAAAACATCTTATAAAGTAATGCTAGAAATCGTTTCAATAATGTCAAATTATGCAAACATTTTTTGAAAAAACACATACCAACACAGTCGAGTTCGTGGTACTGATTATCTGTATCCAGAATACTTGATAATGGCTCATTAATGAAGCCAACAAAATTGTCATCAATTTGATCTACCCGCGTGACCTCAGTCCCTTTATAAAAACATATTTTCCATTGACTTGGTAACAAAGGAAATCTGCCACCGTTTTCTGCTACTCCAAAATTAGATATTATGTAACACTGTCCCTCTTGTAAAAGAGGTTCAAATTTGTACATGAATTCCTTCTTGATATAAATCTGAACACGGTTTGACTGTATATACAATTCAAATATTAATATTATATGTAATGAAAATACATACAAACATAAATAGTTGGCAACCTAATCCATGTTACCTCCTCGTCCTGTAGAACACAGTCTAGACTGTAAGGATCATGCTCCTCACCAAGTTTGTGTGAATGCCACACGGACACGCACCTACCTCTAATAGCCATGTTCAAATTCATTGGATTGATGTCTTTAATGAGAGTAATTTTTCGTTCTCTATTGGTTTTCATTTGCTGAGAATTTCCACCTATAATCACACAAATATACTACGACCATGTAATGTACATAAACCAATTATATTAAAGTAAGCACTACTAAGAATATGGGTACAAAACCTGTCGGAAGTTTTCCATGTGACGATGTGTGCATCACATTTTTTTTGCTTTTTTTTGAAGGTGCGGCCGAAGAGGTTGATTGATACCTCAAATCACATTGTTTATTTTTAACATATGAAAATCTATTAGTCTCAGCACTTGAGTTTGCTGCCCCTGCAAAGAAGTGTAAAACAGATTATTGTTATATATATTGTATGCATTCTCGGGGGTTTCAAATTAATACCTAAAGGAGATTCAAAGGTGTGATGGGTCTCTAATGTCTCGGTCTGAGTCTTGCTTCTTCTTTTCAATGATTCTCTAGGGCCTGTTGTTTAATTGGATATACAGTAATAGATAGTTTAGACACACAAAAGCAAAATTCATTATACAGTAACAAATAGTTTACACACATACCACTCTCACGAAGTAACTGCAGCTCAGAAGATGATGAAGTGTTGCTAATTTTTCTCTTTGGAGGCGGCTTAGATGCTGAAACAACTTAAAATATATAAATACAATATATTTTTTATAGAAACATATTTTGACTTATTATAATACCTGTAGATTGTGAAACAACATCGGGTGTATCACTCTCAATCAAAGTAGTATCCAACTCTGAAGATGAAGACTGTTGAACTAAATGTGCTGATTTGCCCGTTCTCTTGCTCCCAACAATTGTCACCGTCTGTGAACGCTTACCTGCTGACAATACATGAGCATAAACGTACCATCAATTCAATCAAAATTTTGTTGAATATACTACCTCTGGATTGTGAAATAACATTAGAAACAGCTGCCCTGGATAGGCTGCTAGGTGTGTCACTCTAGAACACGGAATTTTCCAACATAGAACATGAAGATTGTGTAACCAAAGTTGCCGATTTGCCTGTTTCTTTGCTTTCAACCATTGTCAGTCTCTGTGGATGTTTGCCTGTAACAAAAACACAAAGATATAGTGTAATGTTGTCAAGACAATGAACACGTGTTAATACACAACATATGTAAACACATACACGACCACACTTTTGAAAAAATGTATATAGTGCATACAATAAACATAATGCATATTTGTTAATAGACAATTAATGTAAACTTATACAATAGCAAAGTACCTTGTGAAGTGCTCTTAGAGTTTCCAATATGCATATCAGTATCGTTGATTGATGCATCTTCTATAACCAACCAAAAACCAAATACGCAAACAAACATTAGATTTCTAGCACATTCAACACTTTTAAGCAGATAATAAAAGTATAAACAAATTGCTACTGCTACAACTAATCTGAAAACAATTGTGTAAATAACACAAGTATATCAAAAACTACTGTTACAACAATTTAAATGACAATCATGCAGAAGAATATTAGTGTGCATATCAGTATCCTTGATTGTTGCATCTTCTATAACCAACCAACAACCAAATACATAGACACACATTATATTTCTTGCCACTGCTACAACTAATTTGAAAACAATTGTGTAAATAACAGAAGCATTACAAATAAATTAATGTTACAACAATGTAAATAACAATCATGCAAAATAATATTAGATTAAATGTGCACATAAAATTAATAAGAACATAAAATTGCTGTTGCTACGACCAATTAAAATCTAATTATGTAAAAACAATCAGATACACAAACAATACATTAAAGCCACATACAACATTAATATAGCCTTAGCAGCAGAATGAAAATCTTGGAGCAGTAGAATCAATACCAAGCAGTAGAATGAATTAACCAATATTGTGCACATAAAATTAATAAGAAAATCAGATACACAAACAATACATTAAAGCCACATACAACATTAATATAGCCTTAGCAGCAGAATGAAAATCTTAGAGCAGTAGAATCAATACCAAGCAGTAGAATGAATTAACCAATTAAGAAACAGTCATGTAGACACGATTAGGTTAATTATAAATGCAATATTAGTAAGAAATAACAGCATAACAAACAAATGGCTCATTAACAACATACGTTCTGAAGGGGCACGTGTGTTTTTATTCGTCGATACTTTTGCAAGTCGTTTAGAGTGTCTTTGAGGTTGCATATTGGAATCCAGTTTCCTAGATACGGGTTTTTGATTTTTGGTGGAAGATTAGGTGCACATTACGAATTATATATATAGTCCCAACCTAAGGCAATAACATTTAAAAGTTTTTGATATATACACAACTTAATTATAGGCATAAAAGATGTAGTATATCTTCTACAAAATAAATCTTATATGTTTTAAATATACACTAAAAAAAAACGTATATCATCTATAAATTAACAATATTTTCGGGTATATATATGCATAAGAAAGCATATACTAATATATTCCATAATTATAGCTTAGCAACATCATTTTTTTAAGCATGACATAAATATTTTCTTATGTAGATCACAAAAAAATGCTTGGTCCATTGGTTGAAGTATACGTATGTGGATCAAATGGCCAGGGTTCAATTCTTGCAAAGGCCAATTTTAATTAAGTTTTTAAATGCGAAATTTCTAGCAAAATCAATGATGCTTATGTGGCAAATCCGAATTTTCTACTAAAATCAATAATGCTTGTGTGGCAAATTGGAAATTTAAAAAAATTTAATAATGCTTATGTGGCAAGAAATTCGATTTAAAGAAAATAAATAATGCTTATGTGGCAAGAAAATCGAAAATTTTAAACAAATTGTGCTTAGGTGGAATTATGACATGGCATTACTGGGCAATCTGACAATTAATGACGTCATGGTCATATTGTTATATATAATATATATATATATATATATATATATTATATAATATATATATATATATATATATATATATATATATATATATATATATATATATATATATATATATAAAAGCTATCATATCTCCATTTCTGTTATGGGTATGAATACGAGCCAAAGAGTAATTTACATTAGCGGGTGATATAGGGACCCCCAAGCAGGGGTTGCTCAGTAGCATGCATAGGGGTGTTGTACTGTGTGCCTCGCGGTGTTATATTGTGTGTATCACGGTATTATACTGTGTGCTTCGCGATTTATACGGTTGACCATAAGCTCCCTTTACATTAATTTTCATTTGAAGTTCCGTAACTTCACAATAAATGTTATACTAGGTTCATTTAGACATCAAATCATGTTCTAAGATGTTTGAAACGTACACATTCATTCATTATTGGAGTTAATTATCAGAGTAAAAAATAAAAAATGAAAAGAAGAAAAAAAAAAAAAAAAAAAAAAACTTTGTAAGGTGCTTCCATGGAGAAAGTTGCAGGTTAATAATCTACCGATCGATCGAGTAGATGAAATAAAAAATTACTTGCTACAAAAGAGACCTTGTTATTATTTAATTGTATAGTTTTGCCTCTTAATTATTTAGTCTATTTATTCCTTTAGTCCTTAATTAAAATATGAGTTTTGCTAACGACAACCCTTAGGGCTGTGGTTAACAAGATGTATTTTATTACATGGTTATGAATAAATGATTGTGATTGGTTGATAATTCTGAAAAAGATGGGCATAATCCCGAAAAATATGGAACCACAACAAACAACTGATTGTGATTGGATGATTCGAGTCATTACAATATATTGTAGTAAAAATAAACTTGTTAACCACAGCCCTAAGGATTGTCATTAGCAAAACCCTTAAAATATAGCTATAGCTAGGTGATTATATATTTTGGATTTAAGTTGTTACTTATAGGATATTGTCCACAAATTGGTTTTAGATTTTACGAGTAATATTTATATAAAAATAGTGTGTTGCTTGCTAAATTTTTTCTAGAAGGGGCATATTTAGATCATGTCGTCTAAGGCATCAAAATCTCCGGACCGGTCCTGATGCTATGGTTAAATTTGGTTCGATTAATTACCGGGTGGAGCCTTATAGTTGATTTTGATTAATATTAGATTGCAAAACACGAACTTGAAGACTACTTGTATAATGATTTAAATGTTTTGTACCAAAAAAATTCGTTTTAAACCATGCTCAGTCATATGTTGTCTTTTCTAAATTTACACGTACGTACTCTTTCGTTTGTTGACATTACTATTAGTTAAATTTATATCAGTATCCATTTCATGAACATTACCAGTACGTACTCAATGTATTTCCTTATTTATATTTGAAGTTTAAATTTATTATTAAATCTATATATGTCCAGTTTCTTATATTTAGCTACTGTTATTATCACAATATATATATCGGCTTCAGTTAAACAATTATATAAGTAAGGACACTTTCAATTAAACATATATATTTTATTCCATATTATTTAGTCCAGTCCCTACGGGGGCACTGATTGGCAGTAAAGCAAGAGCTAACACCCATGCATGCATGCCGTTTTATTTATTTTACATACATAAAGAAACTAAATCATGCAGCAGCCGATGCAGAAGCCAGCTTCATTAAAACAAATTCAAAAGACGACACACCGTTAGGAGAAAGATGACTCTCATCGAAACTCCTGTAGATACCAATTGGTTGGCAAAGTTTGACACCTGGACCACATAAGAAAGGACAGTATTCAAATATGTAGGAATTTGGGAACAAAGGAGCTTGAGGTTTTGTGATTCTAAGGCAGCTGTCTGGCGTATTAAAGATCCCACCAGTGGTGATAATCCTAGCAAGTATCCCTATACGACTTGAGACCTTCCATACAGTACTCCCCTCACATTGGTTTACTGTTGGGGATTGAATGGCCAGCGGATAACCTAATTTGATACGATCCTCTTCAAGATCGACAGGTGAGAAGGTGAAAGGGGTGGCAGGAGGACCAATTTCAAATGGGTATTGAACAACATCTGCTTCACTGCACGTTTGGTTTTCACCATTAGGATTGACTAACATCACACTACCCCCAAGAGGCCCCCATATTGGAGGGCTTATGACGTAGAGGCTATCTTTCTCGAGTGGATTTCCTTCTACATCCAACACAAGGGTGGTATCATCCCCTCTGGCCCTGGAAGATAGTACTGAAGCTGTGGTGAAGAGGGGGATCATGAGGGTGGTGAGAGCAACAAAGAAAGTAGCAGGCTTCATTATTTGACTTCAAATTTTGATAGGTTGTTTGTGTGCTTTTGGCAAAGGACTTAAGGTTCTATATATAGTGAAGATGTACGGTAGTCGGTGGGAATGGAAAATCGATAATTCATTACCAACCATGCATGTTTATATTGTGATAGAGTTCATGAAAAGGACAATGTAAAATTGAATTAGGTAGGGTAAACTGTGTGCATATGAAATGGCATGGGAAATAGTATTGATCCGATGTATGCAAATAACATATTAGTAGACTGTTGTATTAATAATTTTAAAAAGTGAAGTAAAATAACATCTAATACCGTTTTCTACGGGTTATGACACTGATCTAATAACTTTTTCGGGTGTATGAAGGAGGTGAGATGTACACAGCCTTACCCCTACCTAAGGTAGAGATGTTATTTCCAGAAAAAGGACATCCGGTCTTGCAAGGAGTAAGGATCAAACCCTTGACCTCTGTCTCTAGTAAAAACGTTTCCATTTGATTCAAGTCTTGCTTGTTGCAGTAATAATTTTCTTCCCTTGAAATTGAAGTATACAGTCTCTCTTGTTTATATGCTCTCTTTTTGTCATGAATTAGCCAAAAATTGGGCCTAGGTAACTAACTTAGCTACTTCTCCACACACATATGTGTGGAGCCCATATATATTTAATAAATTCCAGAGATTTCTTAGTAAGAAAATTTAATTTTACGTAAACTAAGCGAATTCTGATTGGTCAACTGAAAAAATTAAAAAATTAAAAATTTTCATTGGTTAATTATGTTTTAGAATAATTGTCTTTTATTAATATTAAGAATGTACAAGTCAGAAATAATAACTATAGTTTATATATCAAAATTTATGATAGATATATTACATCGTGTTTATTTTCCTTTAATAGTATTTGCATAAACTTACCACAATAATTTAGTTTGTTCGTACAATTATTGAATGATTAGGAAATTGTTTGTTTTTACGTACAATTATTGAACGATTACAAAATTGTTTGTGGTCCAGGCTACACTAAAATCTCTATAAATTAATGATGTTGGGACCAGAATATTTTATTAATTTAGCGAGATATTATTATATCGATAAATTAATAATTTATTAATTTAAAGAGGTTTTACGTATGACATTTAAATTTCCAAGTCTAATATATTAGTTAGAATGTATAGTACTTAGAGATGAAAAATAAATTTAAAAAAAAAGTTCCAATTAATAATTTATGAATTAAAGTCATTGAAAAAATTAATGAATGCATACTAATGAATGTTACGAGATTCAGGGCATTGAAAAAATTGTGGAATTTTTTACTAGTTATTAATTTATGGTTTTGTTAGGACTAATATATATACATGGGAGTTTCAAAAAAATTATTATCTTATTATTTTATCGATTGGTGTATAAATTTGTACTAGTCCTAAGTTGGGACTTAACAAATTATTAATTTTATTGAGGTTATTAATTTATAGAGTATTAATTTATAGAGGTTTTACTGTATGTGGCACATACAATGTTTTTTCATATTATCTACGTGATGATAATATGAAGAAAGAAAATGTTAGAACATATAATGTTGTTTATGATTTGAATTAATAACAATTGGTATTAAAGAAGGTCAAATGTTCAAAGTATACCAAAGATCTCGATCTAATTTTTAAGATCTTTCGATCTTACGACCCAATTAAGAAAAAACGAGCCGATCTTTCGTAGGATCTTAAAAAGCATAGGATCTTAAGTATGATCTCGATCTTATCATAGGATCATAAGATCTCGATCCGATTCGATCATACTTTCTTTAATTTAACTAACTAATAAGCTATAAATGAATGAATTTTATTAAATTAAAACAATATAGCAAGCGTTGATTATTGTAAATGTTTAATAAGAGCAAGATATATAGATTTTTTACTAAAAGATCCAGCGTCCTTAATTACCGATTAGATATTTTTGTATTTTAGAGTATTACGCGTCGCATTCTCATATTACTATAACTTTCAAAACTCTTTTCTCTTCTCTAATTTGTTATACAATCATCTTTGAATACGAATTACTAGAAAAATATGTTTTTTATACATTTAAGTAGGATCTTCCGATCTTGATCTGATCTTACGATTCCAATCTTGCAAAGATAAAAACGATTCATAGTAGGATCTCGATCTTAACAGCCTTGGTTCAAACCGTTTTGGATCCTAGTTTTCAAGAAAATTTAATGGTTATATGAATATATCCTAGGGTATTTTATTATCTTGGAAAATTAATTATCGAAAATAGTAATCATTGAAGATTTTCTGTAGAAATGGCTCAACCCGAAAACTCTATATTAAGTTCTGCATTCAAGTCACATTTTGAACGAGAAAAGTTGAAAGGACCTAATTTCAATGACTAGTATAGGTCACTCAGAATTGTTTTGAGAGTGGCTGATAAACTGGAATACTTGAATAAGCCTTGCCCTAATGAACCTGTTGCTACTGAACCTGTGGATGTCAAAGCAGCATGGAGACTTGAGTATAAAAAGCACAATGAAGTTGCGTGCATAATGCTTGGAAGTATGAGTACCAAATTGCAAAAGCAGTTTGAGCATTACTTTCCTTATAATATGCTTCAAGAACTCCAACAGACTTTATGCATTACACAGCTGCAAGCATGGTGAAGGTAAACCTGTTAGTGATTATGTGTTGGAAATGAAGAGTTACATGGACCAACTACATCAGATCAACTACGTCTACCCAGAAAATGTATGTGTGAACTTTGATGAGTGGCCTTTTACTCATCATTTTAAGCCCGGAAAAGCCACAAAAACGACCAAAAACACACAAAAAGACCATATTATATTGCAAATATCCTTGGAGTGTGTTTTTATGTGTTTTAGGTACAAAAGGATTGAAAACAAGGCAAAAGTGGACAAAACGGAGCTTGGATGGGAAAAGGAGCAAAAAGGAGCATTTCTGGATCGACTCGACATTATTTGAGCATTTATTGAAGAGAAGAAAAGTCAAAGTCAATCTCGGGAAGTGACATGGGGGTGAGCTTGGAAAAACGAGCACAAAATCCAAAATTACCATTTTACCCTCAATAACAAAACCATAATTACCATTTTACCCTCAATCCCAAAACCCAATTTCGAAATAAAACCCTAAAAACATTTTTGTAAAAACCTTTTTATTCCTAATAATTAAACCAAAAATCATTTTGTAAACTACTAAGTTTTAATTAAAACTATTCTAATAAAACTATTTTTACTAAACCTTTAATTAAAAAAAATTATTACAAAACTATTTTAACTAAACCTTTTAATTAAAACTTAATCCCTTTTTAATTGCAAACCTTTTATTAATAATCCCATTTAAACCCTTTTTATAAGACAAATCCACCAAATCCAATCCTAAATACCCAGCCCGGTCCACACAAATAACCCAAACCCATTTACCCAATCCTACCCGTTTTCTTTTATCAATAGCAAAAAGGGATTCATGAACTATCTAAGGTCCAAAACTAAAGGGTCACAACCCCTTTTAAACCTCCCTTAAACCTAGGGGTGCCAATTCTTGACACGACATGATAAATGACACGAACCCGACATGAAGTTAAACATGGTTGAGTTGAGTATAAACAGGTTTGGGTCAAAAACAGGTCAACCCGTGAACCCGTTTAAGTATATAAGACTCTAAAAATATAATATATAACATGGTTTTTATGTTGGATGTGGATTAAATGTTTTTTTTTTATGTAGTTAATATGAGTGATTTACGATTATATCTCAGATATCATTGAAATCGACGTCAGAAAATTGTCGTATAGTTATTTGTATGTCATTTTTATCATATTTTAGATTGGTGTATAATTTTTGCATTTAAACTAGTTAAATCACAAACTACAAACCTTATTCACTGCTTGATCTATTTACTTAAACATGTTAAACGGGTTACACGTGTTATGCAGGTGTAGGTTAGGGTTGAGTTTCTTGACACGATTAATAAATGGGTCGTGTTTGGGTAAAGGTTATACTAACCCGCCAACATGCGAACCCGAATAGGTTAACACGAACACGACTCGATTGCCACCCCTACTTAAACCTCCCCTGTCTCACCTTGGCGCCAAAAGAATTGATGTAAAAATTAATGAAAAAAGTTAAAATTTTAACATGGAAGAAAAAATCGCGTTTACAAAGTTTGTTTTATACAATAAAAATTCAGCTAAAGTTCATTACATTCTCATGCCTTAAGCCTTTCTTTAAATGTTAATTTTCAATTGATATTTACTCTTCATTTTGTTTATCCAGGGTATATTTAAATGATGTAAACCATGAACACAACGATTATTTAAAATCTAAGGTTGACATAAATAAGCATGTCATTGTTATATATACAAGAAAAAAAAAAAAAAAAAAACAAAAACAAAAAGATAAACACAACGATTATTTAAAATCTAAGGTTGACATAAATAAGCATGTCATTGTTACATATACAAGAAAAAAAAACAAAAATAGAAACACACATTTTAAGCATTCTATGGGTTATAGACACCCGATCCCTTGCAAAGTCCTAAAAAAAATAAAAAAGTCTAAAAAGTATTAACCGTCCGATCAACAACAATAAAGATCCAACGGTCAATCTCAAAAAAGGTCCACTGTCCCTCCTTTATCAAATGACCATGGGCATTTTTGTCTTATCAACCTTTTTTATAATTCACCCACGAAACTAAAATGTAAATAACTTTCAAACAACAAACTTTTAGAAAAAACCGATTTCACCATAATTTCTAAAATTAATCCTCTTTAATTTGGTATAAATTTTGTTAAAAATTTTGAAACTTTTTTTTTACATACGAAATAGGTGTTAATTTTCTTTATTTTTTGGGCATTTTCGACCTTATTTTGTACTATCATAAATGCCGAATCGTGAAAAATTTAAAACATGAAAGTCGTAGATTTTGGATCACTCTTTACCCAGAAATTTGAATCACTCAAATCCAATATGATATGAGTGAGATATCGTACGTTAAAGATGACGTTTTACTCATATTTGTTGCACACAACGTGTTTGATGAAATGTTTAGCTTAGATTTTTTGTCTTAAAATCGAGTTAAATGCACTAATTTTTGTACAACAATGCACCTTTAGTCATTTTATTAATGTAATATTCAAAAAGTTTTTTTTTTTTTTTTTTTTTTTTTTTTTTTTTTTTTTTTTTTTTTTTTAACTGATGAACCATATTAACTGATTTTTAAAAAAGACATTTTGTTCATCAGTTACTTTGGTTCATCAATTTCAGGTTCATCAATTTTTTCAGATTCATCAATTTCAGGTTCATCAAATTTGATCAAATGTTTGGGTTCATCAAATTGATCACAGTTCTTTTCAGGTTCATCAAATTTCAGGTTCATCAATTTTTTCAGGTTCATCAAATTTGATCAAATGTTTGGGTTCATCAAATTGATCACAGTTCTTTTCAGGTTCATCAAATTTCAGGTTCATCAAT
Organism: Artemisia tridentata subsp. tridentata; assembly: GCA_021014915.2. NCBI lineage: Eukaryota > Viridiplantae > Streptophyta > Magnoliopsida > Asterales > Asteraceae > Artemisia > Artemisia tridentata. The sequence goes on along the minus strand of CP139506.1, from coordinate 435,759,969 downwards.
TTTTTCAGGTTCATCAATTTGATCAAATGTTTGGGTTCATCAATTCTATTTAACAAAACAAACTGATAGTTTTGTTAAACTGAAAATAACTTGACCAATTAGTGCATTTAAATGTATTTTTATATGAAAAATCTCTTTTAGTCATTTTATCAAACACTTTGTGTGCACTAAATATGACTAAGACGTCATCTTTAACGCGCGATAACTCACTCATATCATATCGGATTTGAGTGATTCAAATTTCTAGGTAAAGAATGGCCAAGAAGCTACAACTTTGGTGTTTTAAGTTTTGCAAAATTCGGCCTTTAAACTAGATAAAATTAGAGCTGAAAATGCTAAAATTTTCAAGAAAATCAACACCCACTTAAAATGTTGAAAAAAAAAAGTTCCGATTCATATATTATAATGCATACCAAATTAAAGAGAATTAAACTCTAAAAATTATGGTGAAATCGGTTTTTTATAAAAAAATTTCGTTTGAGCGTTATTTACGTTTGAAGTTTGAGGTGGAATTAGAAAAACAAGTTAAATGACCATTATACCCCTTAACCGAAAATATTAATAAAAAAAGGAGGGAGTGGGTGGGTGCCATGTGGCACTAAGTGATTGGCTTTGCAAACCTTTTAGACTTTTTATTTTTTATCCCCTTTTTAGAGGATCGCAACTCGTTATATCTAGGACACAAAATTGTTATATGCACCAACTCAAAAAAACATATTTGTTCATGGCGCCATTCTGTCAATCTAAAAAATGATATGGTTGAGACGAAGCTTGAAAAAAAGATTGTACTCTCTTGAAACCAAGGTCGAAACTGAAATTTAATAGAATAGTTTGTCATTGCTTGAAAGTTATTTTAGCATGAGATTGTTGACATTTGTAAAATTATTGTCATAATGAATCATATAAAATCATTGCACCAACAATATTCGTGCAAATATGAAGATTGTTAAATTAAACGATCTCTTATGTTTATTGAGTAAAGGATTTTCAAAAATTATTTATGATGTGAGTGTTTCTTATATCTCAACCCGTTACATAAAGAGTAAAACAAGACACTTGTAATCGTATCAAAGAAAACAACAACTAAACACTAGATTAAATTTGACTCATAAACACATACACGGATACACCAAATATAAACTATTGTCTAAACAAACAAGAAGAAGAAGGGCCTAATGGGCTAAGTAACAAAAGAGGCCCAATTAGTCTCTTTATAAGCATTCATTTCTTCACCATCTCAATTAAATTAACACACAGACATAGCATTTGATGGCGCCAAAAACCTCTGAGGTTGATTAATTTATATTCCAATTTAGTTGTTGTGCGTTATTTTATGATTAATTTATATTTTTATCAAGTTTGTTAAAAAAAAATGTATATCTAATTTTGTTAGGTTAATTTATTTTATACTAGACTAGTTTGTTAAAATGTTTTTTATACTAGAAAGACTAGTTAGTTAGTTGCCCTCCAATCCAACTAACTGTTTGATAAAAATGTTTGTTTGTTTGTTTTGCCCTCCCTCCAAGTGTTTTTTCTTGATACTTTTGGCTTGTTTCTTGTTAATGCGACTTTCAATAAGCCTACATGACTGTCACTTGGTCAACTGCATATAGATAATAATAGCCTTGTAAGGTTTTGGACCTGCATGGTTGACTTGTGTTCTTGAAATGATGTCATACCACTAGGATCTGCGTTTTATGGTTATTTAACTTGAGTCAATGTGTTTAGCTATTTGGACGTTTTTTAAGATTTTCTGATTCATTATCTGGTCTTAAAAGGCAAAAAATCATACAAATTGATCGGTTTAATGACTTGATCAGTGTCTTTGAAGGAACTTGTATTGCATACTCACATTCTGGTATGACATATATTTTGTGAATTCGGAAATGTTGGATATAACTGCATCTTAGGAGTTAGGTTTAGGGAGAATTAGTTCCATGGACATGTGTGATAAAGATTGGGGCAACTTTGTAAGTATCATAGAGAGCCTTCCTGCATGCTTGGTTTTGTGACTGGGTTCTCGTAATCAATTGTATACCCTTATCTTGTAGTAACTTGTAACAACTAGTAGGCCTTGAGTCTTAATTTGCAATGAGAGGGATTAGTTCTATAATTTTGACAGATGCTAAGTGGGGTTTTGTTACACATCTAATTTCTCAAGGAACGCCCCATTTGTAATACACTGACATTGTTTAGCTTCCAACAAAGGAAGTTCTAGAAACAAGTGTTCCGTATCACGGGCAGACCTGACCAAAATGTTGTTACACTGGGAAACGAAAAAAGAGAAACAAAGCAAGTTGTCACATAAAAGTAGTCACATCGGAAAAATTAACTTATGATCACACTTAGTTAATTTAGGACAACACCTATACTCCGACGCTCAAAACAATGAGTCCAGAAAGACCAGATCTTATGTAGCTTGTTTTTAGAATTTCAGCTGAACTTTATTTGATACATTCTAACCAACAGACGTGAATTGGTCTCAAAATCCATCCTTGGATTAAGTATGTATAACAATAAGTGTCTAGCAAACGGGATTTTAATTTATCAAAACAAGAGGTGCATTTAATATACCTTGCATCAAAATGGATTAATAAGACTCAACAGCTTACTACATTGATCTCCATGCGCAGACTCATTCTTACTCATGCTAAACTTATATCATTGTCATCATAGCTTCTTCTTCTTGTTCAGTTGTTGTATTGACTTCATTATTTTGCTGATAAAATGCAGAGTTGGAAGGTCTAAACCAAACAACTTATTAAGATGTTGCATCACTACCGAACAAGATCAAAAACAGCAACATAAACAGGAACAGGAACCTCCTCTGGTTAGTCGTCTAACTCAACTCTTTATGAGAATTCACTTATCATTTAGAGTAAATTGCAAAAATCGTCCCTAAAGTTTGGCCAATTTGCATGTTTTGTCCCAGACATTTTGAAACTGCAATGATCGTCCCTAAAGTTTGGCCCGTATGCATGTTTTGTCCCTAACATTTCAAAATATTTGGGACGATATATGCCCCAAAGGTTAACTTTAAGGATGATCCTTGCAGTTTCGAAATGTGTGGGACAAAACATGCAAACGGGCCAAACTTTAGGGACGATTTTTGCAATTTACTCTATCATTTATTTTTCTTTAAACCTATTTGCTGATGCTCTTTTAAATTTCATACTAAAAAGCTTTTGTGAATTGTTGTGCATTATCGCTACTATCGTCTTTTTTATACGTTTTCTCATTTCTGTTACTACTGTACAGACTGTGGTAATCGAGTTAAGATACGTACTGTGGTAATTGAGTGAAATGTATCTGTTTTGATTTCAATTAATTCCGTTTTGCGTGATTAATTTTTATGAGAGCTTCCAATTGCATTAGTCCACCTTAAATGCTTTCGTCTCACCTATATGATGCTCCTCGACACATATGGGTTAGAGCTTCTTTTTCTTGTGATGAGAAGCTCCCCAAACTTGGAAAAATTTGAGCTAAAGGTAAATATCCTTAATCTATCTCAAGTACTATTTGTTTTGTTTCTAATACCAATTAAGCTACACTGACACAAGAATACCAATACTTGTTGCAGATTGATCACACTGATTATCATGACTTTAAGGATGATGAGGGACTTTGAGGGAGGGTCAGATGCACTGAAAGATAATTCTGATATTTGGTTGGAGCATTTGAAGGAGATGGTGATTATAAATTTTGCTAACTTGGAACAGTACATGAGATGAAGTTTGTACAACTTATCTTGGCCACGGCACCAGTGCTCAAGAAGGTGATGATAGATCTGTGCTTTTCTATTAAAAGGGATGAAAAATTGAAGATCAAAAGAAATGTCAAACGCTCCCTACGTGTATCACCTTTTGCAGAAATCATATTTCAGGGGGGTTATGTTCCTCCACGTTCAATTGGCTCACTTTAGACCTCTGAATTGCTTTTGGAAAATGAGTTTGATAATCAACTGATGTTGAGTAGCTAATATGCTTTCCTGTATTGTATTTGGCTGGTCATAAGAGTTTCTCTTTGGCTGTTGGTTTCCACACTATTGGTGTAATCAAAATGCTTCGGGTTGTTAAGTGTCCACCGGAAAGATTCATGGACTTCTTTAGCTATTGGTGTTGGTTTCCACACTATTGGTGTAATCAAAATGCTTCGGGTTGTTAAGTGTCCACCGGAAAGATTCATGGACTTCTTTAGCTATTGGTGTTGTCGTGGCTATGGTTACAATTGGTTGCTAAAACGATAGATGTGCGTTATCAATCTTGTTTTTCAAATTTTGGGAAACACAAACAGTTATGATATAGGCAACATGACAATGCTATTCAATGACTCGATGGGTATGTGACCTTGTTCGAAACAATAAAGATAACTAGATAAGTAAATGGGTCATTTGTGTCATCAAAAAAAGAGTAAAATACACCGTTGGTCCCTAAACTTTGCAAAAAAAACATCACGGTAGGATAAACCTGGGCCTTTTCGCCATCTGAGGCCCATTTTTCAAGTTTTTAGAATCAATGAGGTCCAATCAATGAGCTGGAAGAGCAGTTGTTCGGAGATTGGTCAAGTGAAACAAAAGAGTTGATAATGAGGTGTAAACAATTCTTTGCTATACACCAAGTTCTATGCATGCATCGAGGTCCAATTCTTGACTTTACCTTTGCAATGGTGGAGCCGATGATGACACATGTATTGAAATCGAACAAATAATAATTCATTTGGCAAAGAGGACCAACAACACTGTTAAGAAATTTACATTTTATATTACAAGTAAGGATGAAGGTGATTACATCCACTATGAGTTACCCAGATCTATCTTCTTGTTGCGTAATCTGACAGACCTCCATATAGAAAGCTGTATTTTAGACGTTGTTCCACATTAGCCAGATTTGGTAGCCTTACAAGCTTATTCTTTCGGAGTAGTTGCTTCTCAGGAAAACCGCTTTTACATCTCTTAGCCAACTGTCCACTACTCAAGAAACTCGAATTGGTAACTTCTTTTTTACACAATAATTATCGTTATAATGGGTTTTCATTACTTATCTGACTATCATAAGCTGCTGTCTGTAGCTGTTAGAGCCGACCAGTGATAGTAGTTTTATCAACATTATTGAGCTATTCAAGTGCTTACCTGTGATTGAAGATCTGTCTATTTGTCAATTTATAATTGAGGTAATATTTATCCACTTGATATCTATCTGATATATCATTAACTTGTATTGTTTCTAATCATCTTTGTTTTGACTACAATTTTAGAATTCTCATGTACCACGAGAGCTTCCAGTTGCATTAGTCCACCTTAAACGCTTCTGTTTCTCCGATATGTGGTTCCTCGACACATTTGGGTTACGCTTCCTTATTCTTGTGATGAGAAGCTCCCCAAACTTGGAAAAAATTGAGCTAGAGGTAAAGATATCTCAAGTACTATTTGTTTTGTTTCTAATACTACCAAGTTACACTGACACGAGAATCCCAATACTTGTTGTAGATTAGTGAATTTGATTATGATGACTTAAAGCGAAATGACTTACGGTCATATGCACTCAAAGATTGTCCTGATATGAAACATTTGAAGAAATTGGAGATTAGAGGTTTTGTTAACATGAAACATGATTTGAAGTTTGTAAAGCTTATCTTGGAGAAGGCACCAGTGCTCAAGAAAATGAGGATATTTCTGTGCGAATTTATGGACAGGGATGAAGAATTGAAGATCGAAAGAAATGTCTTACGCTACCCACGTGTATCACCGCTTGCAGAAATCATTGTTCGGGGATTCTATGGAGAGAAGTTGAATGGAAAATGAGTTTGATGTTGAGTAGCTAATTTGCTTTCCTGTATCGTATTTGGCTGGTCTTATTAGTTTCTCTTTGGATTGTTAAATGTCCACCAGAAAGATTCAAGGACTTCTTTAGCTTTTGGTTGCTGAAACAATAGGTGTGCGATATCTATCTTGTTTTTTAAATTTTAGGTAACACAATTTAGCATGACTGTTAGGATGAAGGTTATTACAGCCACTATGAGTTACCCAGATCTATCTTCCTGTTGCGTCATCTGACAAAACTGTATTTTAGACGTTGTTCCAACATTAGCTTCTTAGAAAAACTGCTTTTACATCTCTTAGCCAATTGCCCAGTACTTTTGACATGATAAGTTTACTACCTACTCATTACTTATCCACATAGCTTGTACAAAGCCGGACGTATAATCACTCATCTCACTGGTCATCCCCTCTACCAAACCACGAATGCACGATCCGTGTTTGGTCAAAATGAAAGCATATGATACATACTAAGAACCCATAGTCCATTTGCTCATCAAAATGCCAGATTTGGATGTTCTAACAACTACACGACATGCATAATGAACCAGACTCGTAGAAAAAATCAAAATCAAACATGCTTGCCAGTTTGGAATCGATTCATTTGAACAGCTATAGCATAAATAAGAGATGCATGAACGCGATATTTAGCACCAACATTTAATAAACTTTACGAACCAAAAATTGTTTTAACATACTGCCAACAATTACTGAAATAGTTTGTTAGGATTAAACCAACCATGATCCAAAACGTGCTAAATCAAAATCACTTGGGAGATAAATGCATTAGGAACGCACTAACAACCAACAACAGCATGAATATATTCAAACCATGAAGATGAATTCATATTAGGATGATGTTTGATGGTCGAGTGAAACCTTTAGCTTCCAAACCAGAGAGGGCCTACAAAAAAACATAACAACCATCAAAGTTAAAATCATCCAATGCTTAATTGTTATTAGACCAAACTCAAGACTCAACTTGCAATCAGTTCCTTAAAAACAGAAAAATATATTCAAACTCATGAATGAATTGTAACTTTAGCAATGTATTTACTGTTGTAGTCAATAATCACTCTTTATCACACTAATATATGCTCGTTAATCACAAGAATGAGATGGGACAAAGTGTATGTTGGATCTTATGTATTTAGAGAGAATATGAGATGATGAAACTTTTCTTTTATTAAACACAAACACACACAGTGAACCACCTTCTCAAATGAGAAGTTTGTGCTTTAAATACTTCTAGCACTTTGCCTTGTGGGCTTTTGATGGGCTTGAAGACTTATGACCAAAGAGTTGGTCTTTTACAATGCTTTACAAGCCCATTAACCTTGACTAGAAATACATAACTTACAAAGTTCTAACATAGATGAATGACCATCACTTTAACTATAAAATTAAAGCTAACAATCTCCCCCTAAGGGATGGTCATTCAAACTATGCACTACGTGATTAGATCTTTAGACTTCAGGGTCTTGAACTTTGTGATTCTTTGTTCCTTCATGCATTGTGATCTTCATCGTATCGCCTTTTGGATTGTTCTTTGCCTTGATCAACATCTTCATGTATTTACAGCGTCTTTTCTTCCATTGTAGATGTTGAGACATACGATGATCGATGGACTTTCTTCAGTACCTGCATAAAACAGTTAGCAATAATTCGTCCAACTCTTCCAGGTTCAGATCTCATTATGACACTTACAACTTATGTCCTGTTTGGTGAACACAAGTGTATTTTATTGGAAGTGTTCCTAAGAGATCTTTGATGAATCTCATGGCTCTAGACTCAATTATGTGCGTTTTTGGTTTTAGTCGTCGGAGGCGTGGAGCAGAGTGCCACCTTTTCAATATCAACTCATCTCGGAGTGAGAGGTCGATAGATTATGTATTGATCTCCGTGAGAAATGAAACACATATCTTTTAAGAGATATCTGAGTGGCAAGGAGGGGTTTGTGCACCGCGTCACTGGGTCCATGACGTCTTGTCTTCAATATCAGTATCACCTTAGTGAGTACCGATAGCATATGTATTGACCCGGTTTCTGACCTAAGTTTTCATGGAGGGCTATTTCTTTTCACCCTTTCATTAAACTTTTCTTTTTCATTCTTCAACCCCTTCTTTCTCCTTTCTCATTTTGCTCCTTTTTTCAATCATACCTAAGGACTTCTAATTCTAAACTATTGGAATTGCCCTTGGGTAGATCCCTCCGGTTCTGGCGGATCATTAGACATTACCTAACCATAATCACCTTATTACTCTATGATTATCCTAGATTTGTTGATCACTTGCCATAAAACCTTTTATGAAAATCTCTTAAAGTGTTTATGTATAAAACACATTTTTGGTTAACACTTCAAGAGTTTTGCATTTTCTGAAATACTCCCCCTTCACATGTGCTCATGCATTTTGAAATAAATTGCACATGATGGGTAGAGTTCGCACATTTGAAATGATCAATTTTCAATGAACACGACCTTCGCGAGACACGCTTACATCACTAGATAGACTAGTTTGAAATTATTACCCGTCCCGGTCATATTCAATGATCATCTCTCGAATTGGTACATTCTACTCAGACAAGTCCTTTGCGAGACACGCTTACATCACTGAATAAATTCAGCTTGAAATTATTACCCGTCCCGGACAAGTCTTTTCGATTACTGACATTTAGTTTTCGTCAATTCGAGGGTTAAACTGAGTCTTTCTGATGAGCTCCTTTGAGATTCGAACCATGATCACATTTTAATCACATTTCTCCCCCTCAAAAATAGCATTTCGATGGTATTTTTGATACCGTTTGATTAAAATCATTGTTTTTAGAAAGCTATTAGGGAGAAACGGATATGCATGAACTTTTTGGAACAAAATTTGTTTCTGAAATACTCCCCCTCAACACTTGCATTGGTTGTGACATTTTTGTAAATTTTGAAGCAAGTGGGGAGTAACGATTTGAAAAATCTTAAGCAAAATTTTTGAAAAGTTTTGAAAAACCTTTTGAGAAATTTTGAAGAAAATTTTGCTTAAGGTTAAGAAGTTTGAATAAACATTTCATGAAAACTTCTTTTCTTTTAGGATTGTTGCAATTAAAACGTACAACAGGGTCCTTTCTTTGAAAAACGGGTTATGCACTGTTATGTGCGCATAAGCCAAAACGTTGAAGCTCGGGTTGTAAGCTGAAATACTTACAAGCCATTGAGATTTTTAGGATAAGTGCTCGAAAGTTTTTCATTAAGCACTTTCCTTTCTTTGAAGCACGGGTTTTGAACTGAATTGAACAAAAGCCATTATGACCAGATTAGACAACAACTTTTGGAACCCATTTGAGCACTGCACCAACGGGTTTAGCATGTTTTGCAATCCATTTGTAAGTTGTGTCAATCTGATTCAAAGAAGTTGAATTCCAACGAGGACTGAGAACAGGTGTTTCATTTGGAAATAACACTCGCGGAATCAACGGAGATTTAAAAATCTTTTTCAAAGCAGAGTCCTTGTGTTGCAGCGGAAGTTTTTCAGAGTTTGAAGGACATTGCTTTGGTCTCCACACTTGCCTTACCCGTGTAATGCAAGATTGTGGAGTTTGAAATCTTGAAGTCTCTTCATGAGACATGTTTGACCTTGAAAGCTTTGGAGGAGTAGGTGTTTCAGAAAATCTTGGTTTCTTTGTAAACTTCCTTCCTTTTTGCAAAGAATAGGTAGTAAACTGGGAAACCTTTTTCGAAAATGGTCTTGGTCTTGAAGATTCACCCGTGTAAACCTTCTTTGAAACACTACCATCTTTGGGAAACTTGGTTGAAACAGGAGATTTTCCTTTTGAATGGTTAAGAGACTCAAACTTCACTCTTAAAGCATTGTATGAACTTCGCAAATCACTGTATTCCTTTTGAAGATGATCTTGAGATGTCAATTTAGATTCCAGAGAGGCAATTTGTTTCAAAAAATGATCTTTTTCGGCTTTTGAATCATCCATTTTACGAGCCAATTTTCGTTCGAAAACAATATTTTCTTTTTCAAGTTTTTCAAAATATGTTTCGAATTTGTTCGTTTTGTTGAAAAGATCAGTTTTGGCATCCTCAAGATCGTTTGTGCGTTGAGCTAAAAGAGTTTCAAGCTCAAGTACTTTTGTTTGAAGCACATGATTTGCATTGTCTGTTTCAAAATCTGAAGAGGTAGAATCAAACAGAGGATTTGGATAGGAAACTTTTGTAACTTGAGGCTTCAATACTTCAGACTCCTTTTGTTTCGTGTTTGATTTTTGATTCAGAGCACGTGAACGTTTGATTGAATTAAACAGGTTTTTGTAAGTCTGTTTCAAATGCTCATTTTCTTTTTGTAATGATGCCACAACGTGTTCCAATTCAATATTTTTTGTATCAAGTTCGTCAAAATCAAACTTGATTTTGGCATCATTACAATTTCCTTCAAAAATCTTTTCCTTTTCAGAAGAAGCAATTCTTTTTGACAATTCCTTTTTGACATCAGCAACTTCTTTTGAAAGTTCAGTGATTTTCCTTTTGAAACAAAGATTTTCTGATTTCAAAAAATATGTATGATCAGAATCCACTTTCTCATGCTCAAGGCTGACAGACACCGATTTGAATGACTCAATTTGATTTGTGAAAAATTCTTTTTGAATATCAAGATTTAAGCATTTTGCATCAAATTCATCTTCAAGAGAATGGATGTACTTTAAATCTTCTTTCATTTCAGTGACAAGAAGTTTTTCAAAATGTTCAAAACTGAAATTGATATTTTTCACAAGAGGTTCAATCTCATCTTTTAAATACTTACAGACTTCCCTTTTTAGCCAAGCGTCTGATGACATGAGACGACGGTAGTCACTCTCGTTGTATTGTTGTTTTGACCAAATGACCTTTAACGTGTGGTCAATGTGATTTTTAAGATTACAAAATTGTTTCTTTGCTTTATTTTGCCATAACTTAGCATCATAAGTAGCAAGTTGAACTTCTTTAAAAAATCTTTTCACATTTGTTTCTTTTCTTTTTAAAGGTGGCTTTGGTATTTCTGACAATTGTATACAACCATACACAAAGCCTTGGTACGAGAGTGGGCTTTTTCCTTTTTTGGCTTTTAAGCGTTTTTCTTCTGCCAATTTTTCATCTTCTTCTGATATGAACAGAGCATCAGGCAGCAAAAATTTATGTTCAACCTGATCTGTATTTTCAAAACCAATTCCTGATTTTCCCTTATGAACTTTCTCAGCTTTAGGAATCATCATTTGAAGAGTTTGAGCACTTTGGTCTGTTTTTCGAAGTTTTTCTTCAAGATTGTTTGAACGTTTTAAAACCTCTTGATTTTCATTTTCAAGTTTTGTATTAACAATCTTAAGATTTGAAGTGTTTTCCTGAAGCATTGAGTATCTCATTTTTAGTTCAACATTCTCTTTTAAAACCTCTTGGACCTTTCTGTTAGCAGGGCCCAAATTTCTCTCCACATATTTCTGACCTTGAGATTTAAGGTTTGAGATTTCAGTGTCTTTGCTTTTTGTTAATTTTTCAAGCTCTTTGGACAATGAGATGTTTGTTTGCTTAGTTTTGAGATTGTCCTCTTTGCACTTTTCAAGTTCATGTTTGAAATTATGGATTAAAGAAGCAAATATGGCATGATCTTGATCAGGAGAAGATCCATCCTGGGCAGGCTTCCCTCCATTAGGATCCATATCTGGGGTTGTGGGAGTGATATTACTATCAAACCTTTGCTCCACATATGTGTCACTGATGGACTCAGGATGCGCAGGATGTGTCTTGTCATGAACAAACATATTCTCGAACAAATCAACATTATCATGATTGTTTGAATGTTGTACCGTAGCCCTTATTGCAATGTCGGATGAAAGTCTGATGTGGTCAGCTTCAGTATCCCAAACAGCTTCATTCCTGTGTGTACCCTCAGCATCCGAATCGTATCTTGGACTGCTGCTTTTGACCTGCTGTTCTGACGATGTTTCACTTCCCGTGAACACCGAGCTATCATCAGATGATGTACCCTCATCGACCTTTTCTTCATCCTTGTTTGTCTCTTTCTCATTCACCTCTCGTTCCTTTAAAAGCACTTCTTTTTCAATCTGCTCTTTTTCCCGTTTCTGCTTCTCCATTTCAATTCTTTCCCGTTCTTTCACTTGCTTCTCTTCCCGCACTTCTATCAGATGGAATGATCTTTGATTAAGCTGCAATTTCAGCAAGTCTATTCTCCAAAGCAACTGATCTCTAAACGTTTCAGCTTTCAGGTCTCTTGTGACGCAGTCACTCCATGTTTCGATATTTGACTCATAACCCGGATGTTTTTCAACTATTCTGAAATCTAAGGCGAAAAACCATCTAAAGTGCGTCTTGAATGCGTCATATGCTTCAGTGCAGTCAAATCCACGTTCAATTGCGTGCTCTACTCGAAAGATATAATACAATAGTTTCTCTCTGAATGTGTGATAATCCATTTCAGGTTCGATGAATCTAGCAAACATTCGATCAAAAGCATATGATTGCACTATTGACATTTTTGCTTTTGTGAGTCTCTCACATAGACTTTTGATTGCTTTAAAGTGTATGAGACATCGTTCATTCGAGCGAGTAAAGTCTTGCATAACCTGAGACATTTGTCCCTCTTGAGAACTCGATTCCATTTTTCTTGTGATGTGCGATAAAGTTGATTCAGGATCTTTGCAACGAAATAGGAGTTGAGGTTGTTGAAGGTTAAGCTTGGTTGTTGTGATTGTCTTGTTATGCTGTTGGTGATCGTTAAAGTTGCTGTTTAGTTAGGTTGATGCGAGTTGTTACGGTGGAATTTTGGTCTAGAAACTTAAAACCTCAATAACTTCATTTTGGAGCGTTTTCAGGCCTCGAAACTTGGGTTGAATGAATAAATTATTCAACGTGTCCTTCTCCTCGGTCTCACGGTCGTTTTGACAGGTAATTCGCTGAAAACGGAGTTACGGTTCAAAAGTTATGGCCGTTTGAAGTTTCACAGAAGTACGAGGGCTAAAACTGCCAATTCTGGAAAATTGCACCAATTGCGAGTCCAAAATGTGAATTGCGAGACCAATTTCGATAAAATGGCACCAATTGCGAGAAAAAGCTTGAATTGCGAGATCAATTCCGAAAGAACAGCACCAATTGCAAAACTATGCTTGAATTGCGAGACACAATTGCGAGATAGCCTCTGAATTGCGAAAGAGCACTCAATTGCGATACAACTGATGAATTGCGAGAGTCCAATTTCGATAAGATGCACCAATTGCGATACTGAGTCTTGAATTGCGAAACAATGAATTGCGAGGCAGCAGATGAATTGCGACAAAGTACTGCAATTGCGAGACTATTGTTGAATTCCGAAACTTTTCACTTTTTCCCACTTTTTGACTTTTGAGTACTTGTGCCCACGTGAAGCCTTACAACTTTTCACCAACTATCTAATATTCCTGACAATTTTGCCCACTTGAACCAATTGTAACAAAGATATTACAATTATAATATTGAAAACGCAAAAAGTGATTCAACCTTAACTAACTTTCGATCAAAACAAACTAAGAACACCAAAAAATGCAGATTTTTTCCCAGCAATCAAGTGAAGAAAAATCACAAGTTTGCCAAACCAAGAACAAACACAACCTTGCTTGATTATTGTGTAGATCGAAGCAACAAAAAAACAAAAACTCACGTTTTTGAGAGATAAAAAAAACGTGGCTTATGGTTCTTGTAATCACAAACCGAACACAATGAACTCCTACCTCGAAGCGAGGCTGTTGATACCACTTGTTGTAGTCAATAATCACTCTTTATCACACTAATATATGCTCGTTAATCACAAGAATGAGATGGGACAAAGTGTATGTTGGATCTTATGTATTTAGAGAGAATATGAGATGATGAAACTTTTCTTTTATTAAACACAAACACACACAGTGAACCACCTTCTCAAATGAGAAGTTTGTGCTTTAAATACTTCTAGCACTTTGCCTTGTGGGCTTTTGATGGGCTTCATGACTTATGACCAAAGAGTTGGTCTTTTACAATGCTTTACAAGCGCATTAACCTTGACTAGAAATACATAACTTACAAAGTTCTAACATAGATGAATGACCATCACTTTAACTATAAAATTAAAGCTAACAAATGTACGCATAGGGAACATTAGAGTCATATGATTGGCAGTAATGTGATTCTAAGAAATCAGACTTAATGAAGTAGTTACTATGTTTAAAGCTATAAGAGTCATTTTCAAAACATATATCTAACCTTTTGTTGAGTACACATCTTTTTTGACTTCAATTATGTATACTTCTAAAAAGTTGTTCGAATAATTTTCACATATGCCAAAGTAAAGTAAAAAGGAAGTTGTACCTCTAAGCAAAGATCCCCAATTTGAAGATCCTTGACATGGCGAAGTTTAAGTATCAATCCTTTCAGCATCTCTTCTTCTATTTCTTTTTTCTCTACCTCGGAATGACCAAGACCCGCCATATAATCTAACTCAGCCTTCACTAATGAAGATACATTTAGCAACATTAGCTTGGACAACATCAACGCACTCTGAATTTCTAGTGTAAAAATATAAGGAGCATTGATTTCGATAACAGGTGCGGTATTTGGAAATTTATGAGGGTCTATAAATCCACATAACCGCAAGTTCTTAACACTCTTTGAACTAATATCAATCCGCCTAAAACCATAAACGTGGAACAAGTTCAAAGTTTCTAACACAGGACTTCCGGATAATATACTATGGATTAAATCTTCGTCTACTTTCACACAACCTAGAGACAAACTCTTAAGGTTTGTCCAACTAATGCCACCAGTTGGTTTCAATATACACCCGCAAAAACACAAACGAGTAAATTGTGAATTGATGAAACAAATCTGGTCTAAGTTATGGTCAGATTCTAAATCATATTTACTAAACATCAGAAAAACCTCTTTCACATTAAGATTAACAGCATAACGAATCCATTCATTGACGAGCGATTCGTACTGGATACCGTATTTGGTTTGAAGTTTGAATTTGTAGAGGTTTAGTTGGCGACATTGAGTTAGGGTATGGTTGACAAACGAATAGAAATCCGGGTCAGGGGGGAACGATTGTCAGTTTTAGGATGAAGGAAGGCAAGGCTGGGAAGGAAAGGCCAAAGATGTTGCCATCGTTTAGAGAGTACACTTGTTCTAATAGCCTCTTTTGTTGAGTCTAAACGAGACAGGATATCAAGTATGGGTTTCGAACAAAACCAGCATGTATTACCTTTTTATTTTTAGTGCGAATAGGTTTAGTTTCATACGGTTTTTAGGTTGTATATTTATGAACATAGTTAAGATTCCATGTTAGTTGGCTTATTATTTTATGTAATATGTTTTCTTATCTAATGTGTTTTATAATTCGACAAGAACATCAAGAACAAGAATCAACAAGAAGAGTAGGATTGTACAAGGTTTTAAGAGTTACCCTTGAAGTGCGACAAAGGAGAATGAAGGACAAAGAGATCGGACTACCTCAGAAAACCAGCCGAACACCTTTACTAACCTAGCTTCGAACACCCTTTTCAGACCCACGAACAAAGACACCACGAACAGGAACAATGCACTTCTAAGATCACACGAATACCTCCCTTTTGTGCTTGGTCAAGAACGAACAGTAGAACAAGGAGCAGCAGCAGAACAGGTCGAAGGTTTGGAGGAGTTTTAGGGTTTTTGAAGTGAGGCAAAAGAAAAAGGTTCGGTGTATATATAGATGGGGAAACTGACTTTTGTGTTTGAGCTAAACATGGGTAGAACCTATTTTAGTGGAATTGTGATATCTTTTAGAATCATGTATATCTTTTCTTTTTATTCTCCCTTTTGGCCGAAATTTTGGAGGTTATTGGCACAATGTACGTCAAAAATACTTAGTGAATTGGGAACTATTATTTGTTTGTGATATTTAAATTATAAAGTAATGTTTATTTGTCTATATTTTTATTAGGTCATTTATGATTTAATTACTTTATATTAGGTACACATAATATGTCTCTTGTATGATTTTATATACTCTTAAATTCTTTTAAAATTATAGGGGTATTTTGGTCCTTTCAAGTTATGCAAATATTCGGGTTTTACAGTGGTAGGCAATTTAGAATTTGACAATGTATCTTTTGTAAAAGAACTAGGGCAGTTTAACCTTTTCTCAATATCACAAATTTGTGATAAGCAGCATAAGGTGCTTTTTAGTGAAACTGAATGTTTTGTATTGACTTCAGACTTTAAGATGCCTGATGAAAGTCAGATCCTTCTTAAAGTTTCTAGACAATACAACATGTACAGTTTTGATATGAAAGCACCTGAAGTTGCAAAAGGTTCTGCCTGTTTGCTTGCAAAAGCTATATTAGATGAATCTAAATTGTGGCATAAAAGGTTAGGTCATGTTAATTTCAAGAATATGAACAAACTTGTGAAGGATAATTTAGTTAGAGGCTTACCTTCCAAGGTTTTTAGGAATGACCATGTCTGTGTAGCTTGTAATAAGGGCAAACAGCATAGAGCTTCTTGTAAGGCTAAGTTGGATAGGATTATTACTAAGCCTTTGCATACCTTACACATGGATTTGTTTGGCCCTACATCTGTTAGAAGCATCAACCATGCTAGCTATTGCCTTGTCATTACTGATGACTGCACCAGATATTGTTGGGTATTCTTTATGTCCACCAAAGATGAAACCCCTGAATTAATTCAAAGGTTCATTAGGCAGATAGAAAACCAACTAAATCACAAGGTTAAGATCATTAGGAGTGACAATGGCACAGAATTTAAGAATAGGAGCATGATTGAGTTTTGTGGTGAAAAAGGAATTAAGCAACAATATAGCAATGCTAGAACTCCACAGCAAAATGGAGTTGCTGAGAGAATGAATAGGACCCTGATTAAGGCAGCTAGAACCATGTTAGCAGACTCATTCTTACCCACAACCTTTTGGGCTGAAGCAGTAGCAACTGCTTGCTACATATTCAATAAGGTTAGAGTGACCAAGCCTTAGAATAAAACACCTTATGAGCTTATTTTTGGCCATAAACCAGTTGTTAGCTATATAAGGCCTTTTGGGTGTCATGTGACCATTCTTGATACCTTGAGTGTGCTTGGAAAATTTGAAGGGAAGTCTGATGAGGGGTTTCTAGTTGGGTATTC